>WBNH01011203.1:0-36780 GCA_013401255.1 Urocolius indicus | reverse complement strand
CCCTTCCCTTCCCTTCCCTTCCCTTCCCTTCCCTTCCCTTCCCTTCCCTTCCCTTCCCTTTTCCCATGGCATCACTCCTGCTTCTCCTTACTCTCTCTGCCTGCAGGTCATCCCTCAGGAGGAGGAGGCGCGGAGCAGCCTGATATACCGGTACATCATCCACGAAGACCTGCTGCCCATGATCGGAAACAACAACGTCCTGCTCGAGGAGATGGATTCCTACGAGTGGGCCCTCAAGAGCTGGTCTCAGTGCTCCAAGGCCTGTGGAGGAGGTAGCTTTCGTTTTGTAGCAGCCTGCAGCACCTGCTCGGGAGGATGCTTGGCTGTGCTCATAGAATCACAGAATGGTGGGGGTTGGAAGTGACCTCTAGAGATCATTCAGTCCAACCCTCTGCTAAAGCAGGTTCCCCTCGATCAGGTCACACAGGAACAGGTAGTTTTGAAAACCTCCAGAGAAGGAGACTCCACACCCTCCCTGGGCAGCCTGTGCCAGAGCTCCCTCACCCTTCTTACAGTAAAGTTTTCCATTGTTTTTTAGTGCAACTTGTTGTGTTCCAGCTTATGTCCATTAGCCCTTGTCCTGTCTCTGGAGACAACAGAAAAAAGTGTCACCCCATCCTCCTGACATCCACCTTTTAGGTACTAATGTTAATGAGGCTCCCCTTCAGTCTCCTCTTTTCTAGGCTAAAGAGTCCCAGGCCTTGCAGCCTTTCCTGACAAGCAGCATGTGGAGCCCTTTGGGAAACCTCAGACTTGGAAACATGCAGATGCTCTTCCAAAGTGTTCTTCCCCAGGATCACACATAGCAAGGCTTTAGGGTCCTGCTTGGAGACCCGACTTGCTTCTCCACACCCATACCCGTGTTCTTTGCACCTCTGTAATTTGGGGGATCTACCACATGGGAATATGAGTGTTAAAATCCACTGTTGTGGAGCAGTTTAGGTGAGCATTTTAGCCAGATTTGTCAGGAAAACAGGCTTATGTGATCATGTGTGTGTGTACCTTTGTCTGTCTATCCGTGTACCTGCTACTAGTTTTGAATTCCTTGGCTGTTTTTACCCAGATTTGAGCCAAGGAGTAGTGATCTTACAGATGACTGCTCTTAAAACTTGCGTGGAAATAGATGTAGACACACTAGTGGGTGCTGGTGATGGAGGGCAGGTAGCACACATGAGGTCCTGGCAGAGTCATTGCTGGAGTTTTCCCTCTGGGAGGAAGCCCACACCCCTGCATGTTGGTGTTGGGGGTTTACTGATGAAAGCCTTGTCTCCATATACAGGCAGCAGCATCTGACTTTGAAGCTCGCCCTGCTTTGAGCAGGGAATAGACTAGAGACTTCCAGAGGTCACTTTCAACCTACCTGATACTCGAATGATGGGAAAAATCTTGTGCTTGTGCCATCCAGCTTGTGGATTGAAGATTTTGGGATTTGCAGAGCTAGAAAGTGAGCTTTGGCTGGAGCAGGGCTCCTGGCAGGCTGACAGGTCAGCTCCCAAGCAAACACAGCCTGTTTGGCAAATAGAGCAGTGCTTTGGCTGGGCTTGCAGTGCTCTCCTTTTTTTTACCCCCTCATCTGGAGAAATAAAACCAGATTTTTAGCTTGTGAAGTGCTTGTGGCTACATCTCCACCAAGAAACTCTGTTGTCATTACCTGAGATTTTGAGGAAGGGGTAGGAGGGGGAAGGCTAATCCACTTTGCCCCTCTGTGTGTTTGTACCCCATGGCAGCCTGGGTGACCTTGGGAGGCTGAGGGTCCAGCACCCACACGGCCATCCTCTGCAAGCTCAGCTGAGGTACTGCTTGTGTCTCATCTGCTTGTATTTCACCTGAGAGGTGGCATCTGACAGCATGTGGATGCAGGAGAGAGGCCCGGGGGAAACTGTGGGACCCCCACACCCATAGTTTCATCGCCCACGCTGTGCCCCTCCAGGCATCCAGTACACCAAGTACGGCTGCCGGCGGAAGAGTGACAACCGCATGGTGCACAGGAACTTCTGTGACAACGGCAAGAAGCCCAAGCCCATCCGGCGCCGCTGCAACCTCCACGAGTGCTCCCAGCCCGGGTGAGTGCTCCCAGCCCAGTGAGTGCTCCCAGGGTGAGTGAGTCCTCCTAGCCCAGGTGAGTCCTCCTGGTCCAAGTGAGTGCTCCCAGCCTGGTGAGTGTTCCCAGGGTGAGGGAGTGTTCCCAGCCTGGGTGAATGCTCCCAGGATGAGTGAGTCCTCCTGACCCAGGTGAGTGCTCCCAGCCCAGTGAGTGCTCCCAGGGTGAGTCCTCCTGGTCTAAGTGAATGCTCCCAGCCTGGTTGAGTGCTCCCAGCCTGGTGAGTGCTCCCAGCCTGGGTGATTGTTCCCAGGGTGAGTGAGTGCTCCTGGGTGAGTGCTCCCCAGGTGCACTCAGGCCCAAGGTGTGTGAGTCCTTGGGGCTGCCAGTGGCTGCTTCCCAGTGTGAGCATCGCCTCTGATGCCTCTGCCATGTCCGTTTCCCTCGTCCCTGATAGGTGGGTGGCTGAGGAGTGGGGCGCCTGCAGCCGGTCCTGTGGGAAGCTGGGGGTGCAGGCGCGGGCAGTGACGTGTGTACAGCGCCTGCGGGACGGCACCAACCGCACTCTGCACACCAAGTACTGCCCTGGGCAGCGGCCCGAGACCCGCCGGCCCTGCAGCCGCGTGCCCTGCCCCGCGCAGTGGAGGACGGGCGCCTGGTCAGAGGTAAGTAGGTAGCAGTGGGGAGGAAGCTGTGGAGTGGGGTGGGAAAGGCAGATGCTCTGGGAGCAGGCTGGTCTCACAGGGAGGGAGATCCCATTGGCCAAGAAGGCCAATGGCATCCTGGGATGCATCAAGAAGAGTGTGGCCAGCAGGTCAAGGGAGGTTCTGCTCTCTCTCTCCTCTGCCCTGGTGAGGCCTCATTTGGAGTCCTGTGTCCAGTTCTGGGCTCCTCAGCTCAAGAGTGACCGAGAACTTCTGGAGAGAGTCCAGCACAGGGCCACCAAAATGATCAGGGGATTGGAACATTTCCCTTAAGAGGAAAGGCTGCAGGACCTGGGGCTGTTTAGCCTGGAGAAGACTAAGGGGGGATTTCATCAACACTTATAAATACCTAAAAGGCGGGTGTGGAGAGGATGGGGCCAGTCTTTTTTTCTGTAGCGCCCAGTGACAAGACAAGGGGTCACAGGCTCAAGCTGGAACACAAGAAGTTCCACTTGAACATGAGGAGAAACTTCTTTCCCATTCAAGTGAGGGAGCCCTGGCACAGGCTGCCCAGGGAGGGCATGGAGGCTCCTTCTCAAGAGGTTTTCAAAACCGCCCTGACCATGTTCCTGTGTGACCTGATTGAGGGGAACCTGCTTTAGCAGGGAGTTGAGCTGCATGATCTCTAGAGGTCCCTTCCAATCCCAGCCATTCTGGGATTCTGTGATGAGGGTACAAGAGCCAGTGATGTTCTCATTGAGGCTTGTGGGGAAACTGAGAATGAGACAGGGGAGAGCAGCCCCGGGCACTTCAATGGAGAGCAGGGTGGGAGTTGCTGGAGCTGGGGAAGGGAAGTCCTTTGAGAGAGCAATATCCAGCCATGGAGTTGTCATCTGCAAAGTCTGTGGTGGCTGTTGGGGCATGCTGGGTACTCTCAACTCTCCCTGATGGTGGGCTGTGGGTTGCAGTGCTCGGCAAGCTGCGGGGAGGGCGTCCAGCAGCGGCAAGTAGTGTGCAAGGGCTCTGAGAGCGGTGCGCGCTGCCACGGGGACAAGCCGGAGGCCGTCCAGGGCTGCCATGTGGCCCTCTGCCCAGGTGAGAGGAGGAGATGGCACTTGGGGGGTACACGGGCTGGTGGGGACCAACCTTCGCATGTGCCTCCAGCCCACCTCAGCTTCAGGGGAAAGGTGAGGTTGAATGTCTGGTGTTGCTGGCAGAGAAGGGGTTGAATGCCAGCCCAAATACTGCACTTTTGCAGGTGATTTGGGGTTTTCTGGCAGTTTAGGGGTGCAGTTAGCAGAGGTATGATGGAGATGGACACCCTGTAATTCATCTCGGGGGAGAGGGGTTGGATGGTTTACATGCTGGGTCAACTGGGTTCTGCTGAAGGGACTTAATTTTTAAGGAGATCCTTTAAAAAAAAAGTCCCCTCACAGGAAGAGACTCCCAGGGGACCTCCAGAGTCAAGCCTCTGAAGGTACTTTGAGTGCCCCTGGGCATGGTGGTGGTCTTTCTGCAGGGAAGCTCTCAGACAGCAGCGCTGACACCGCTGACCAGGGCGCATCCAAAGGGCCGCGGGTGCCCCAGGATGGGGCCAAAACCCCGGTTAGCAAGATCTCCTCCAGTAAGTGTCTCTGTCTGGAGAGGGGTTGTGCTTCGCGGGACAACACCCCCTCACTCTCCCCCCACTCCGAGGGCTCCCGTGGCTCCCTGTAGGCTTTGGGGGAGTTTTACCCTCTGCTGCTGAACCCTGCATATGCCTCAGCTCTCCAAGCTTGCCACTCGGTTGCCATCTCGTGGAGTCTGGGATCTCGCAGCTCCCTCTGCCTTTGGCTGGGCACCCTGTTGCTCTCCCTTTGCCTCCCGGATTTTATGCCCTTTCCTGTTTACCTTGAGCTTTTTTCAGCCTCCCGTGTTTACCCAAGCAGGGAGATGGCTTCTGGCTTTTGCCTCTCGCTCGGAGCGAGGGCTTGCGTAGGGCATCACAATCTGATTTAAGATGCTGCTTTGCACCACCCCTTGTTGGCTCTCTGTTTTTCCTCCAGTGCACTGGAGTCTCGAGCGCTTTGACCTCATTTCCCAGCTCCCTCCCCCAAGCCCCCCCGCCCCTTCCCATTGTCCAAATTGCTGCCCTGGGGCAGAGAGCTATGGTAGTTTGGCAGCACTCTGCTTGAGGGGCACCTCGTTTTGCTTTGGGAAAGGTTGTAGGGGTGGGAGTCTCAGGCCATCTCTGTGCCATCTGACGCTGCTCTATCCCTCTCCAGGGGAGCCTTGCCTCGGGGACAAGTCCATCTTCTGCCAGATGGAGGTCCTGGCTCGCTACTGCTCCATCCCCGGCTACAACAAGCTCTGCTGCGAGTCCTGCGGCAAGAAAGCCTCTTCCCCCACCGGCGCTCTCAGCACTGCCCCGGGCCCCACGGCTCCCAGCCCCTCCTCGCCGCTCCCTGCCCACCCCACCAGCCCTGCCCAGGGGGGGCCGACTGGCAGTGGGGCTTTCCCCGGGGGGCTGCCGCTCCCCAGCCAGCCGGGCAGGGGCCAGACAGACAGGTAACGCGCTTGGGACTGCCTCACTGCAGGCAGGGGAAGCCTGTCATCTCCCTCCCTCTCCTTCTCCCCTCCTTTTTCCTCTCCTCCCACCCTGTTGCAGTGATGGGTGGCAACAGCTGGGTTTGGGAGCGACCTGGCTCGCCCAGAAATTCCTGGGAAAACCACTTTTTTCCTCACGACTCCCCCACCCTCCCAGCTGTGGCACGGGGTGGGTTTGTTTGACAGTGCTGCAGAAAAAAAAGTGAAAAGGAGCAAAAAAGGTGACAGCAGCTTGGCTATGGGTAGACAGGCTGCTTCCTCCCAAGGTGCTAAACCAGAACTTTATTGGAGGAGTGGGGCTTTGATGTTGCTTTTTCCTTCCCCCACTCCAGGCAGCGCCACGAGATGTGCTGGAAAGGAAGGAGGGTCCTGGCTTGGCAGTGCTCCGAGCTTGGCGGTAGCAACGGGAGGGTGCTGGCAAACTGGGGTTAGGCAAGTGGAAGGAGGTGGTGAGGTGGGGAGAAATGCCCAAACTGCTGCCCTGGGCTGTCCCTGTTGGGATGGAGAGTTTGGGAAACGCACCTGGAGCATAAAAACCATAGACCAACTCCTGTCCTGCATTGCGGGGTGGGGAGGAGCTGAGCCAGGCCACTCCAACCTGAGTGATAAGAACCAGGTCAAAGACCAAACATGCATGTTAAAACATGCCCGTCACCAGGCAATGACATTTCAACCAGCACTGCCCTTGGCCAGCCTTGAGCTGATGCTGATGCCCAGTCTCTCCAGGACCACCCCCTCCTCCCTGCTCCCTTGTACCCAGTGCCTGTGGGGCATCGACACCTTCCCAAGGCAAATGGGCACAGCTGGGAAGCCAGGAGTGGATTTTAGGGGCAGGTACAGAGAAAAGAGAGCTGTCCCTTTTATCAGTTAGGAGGTGCTGAAAGGGGGGTGATTTAACGCCATTAAGAAATACTGTGCCAAGTACTAAAGGTATGCACAGCACTTTAGGAGCCCGGGACTGCCTGTAGGTTGCCTGGTGTGAGGCTGGCTCCCGGCACAGGGGCTGCCTGGAGGAGTTCCAGTCTCCAACACCTCCCCAAGGCGGGACTGAGCTGCCTACTGTGACCCCCGAGGGGTGTCCCCGAAGGAGCTGTCGTGGATTGGGGCTGTTGTGGGGGGGATGAGCACTGGGAGGAGCTCGTGGGGCCAGGGAGGTGGAGTCCTGGTAAGGCAGGGCTTGGCAAGCAGACCAGTTTGGCAGGACAAAACTCGGGAGAACATGCTGGCCTGGAAAGGAGGTGACATCTCTGTGGGCAGCCTTTGGGCAGCGCTTCAGGTGCCTGGAATCCCTGTCATGTACCAGGAGCCCGAGGGCTTGTCAGTGCAGGGGCAGAGCGCTGAGCTCCTGTGGCTGTGAGAAACTCGAGGCCGGGGCATGTGAGAGGAGCTGGGGTCGGTATCCAGGCTCTCCTCAGCCTTTGCTGGCATTGATTGGAGCAGGGGAGAGCTCGAGGGGTGTGCTTTAATTGAAATGGAGATCCTGTGCGTTCCTGGTGTTTTAAGCATTGGATACCCTCTGTAAGGCTTCCCTGGCACTACCCAACAAAGGGAGCTGGAGAGATGTTAAGGAGGCAACTGCTGCACCTCACTGCTCTCATATCTCCTCTAAGCCCAGACTGGACAAGCATTTATCTAACTGCTCTTCCAAGCTAGGGGTCCCCTGCCTCCTGGGTGCTGCCCTTTGGCATGGAAGGTGGAGCAGAGCCTTAGCCCTGCCTGTGCCAAGTAGCCAGCACCCTCTTAGAGCAGCCCACCAGGGAACCACTGCGGTGGGCTGCCCAGCGATGAGGCGGGTAGGGGTTAGCACCCACAACATCAACCATTGCTCCTGGGGATACCAGGGTAGGATTTAGCCCTGGGGCTGCTGGTGCTGCAGCAGTGCCCCTCCACAGCAGCACCAGCATTACCACATTGTGCCAAAGAGAAGGCTGCACTGGCTCTGCCGGGAGCAGCTCTCCCCTGGCCCGGAGCCTGGGGGCATAGAAACAAAACCTCCCCACCCTTCAACAAAGGGCTGTAACGTCTCCAGGGTGCAGGTTATGTGTGGGCTCACTCCTCCCTCCCAAATTCTCAGCTGCACTCCTCCCTTCAGTGCTGCCCTGGGCATTAGTGCTTTATTAGGAATATTTGCAGTGGTTCCTGCTATACCTCGGAGGAGAGCTGCGGCTCAGGGCTGGCTCGGTCCTCTTACACCCCCCGCAGCCGCGCTGCAGGTGCTATCCCCCGCCTCTAGCCGAGCGAGGTGGGGGACATTTAAAGCAAGGGTAAGATGCCCCCTACTCCCTCCCCTCCCCATCCCGCCACGTGCGATGCTGCAGGGCTGGCACCCGGCACTGCGTATTTATTCCGGGCGGGCTGAGGTTGGGCGGCTCTGGCCGCGCAGACGCTGCGGGGCTGTGGGGCTGTGGGGAGCTGTGGCAGGGGACTGTGGCGATGAGCTGGCCCGGCTCCCGCAGGGATGCGGCCCCGGCTCCCGCAGGGATGTGCCCCGGCTCCGGGAGGACAGGCTGCGTCCCGTCCCTGCCTCCTCCCGGGCCGGGCGGCCGCACCGAGTCATTCCTGTGATGTGATCCTGTCCAGTGTTACCACGCTGTGTAAAGTTTTGTACATACGAGATTCAGAGCTTTTTAACTTTTAATATTTATTAATTTTGTTGGATTCTCTTTTTTTTTTTTTTTTTCTCTTTTGAACTCTAACATAACGTTAAGAAAAAAAAAAAAATCCACCTCGAAATCTCGTTCTGGTGATTTATTTGGGGAAGGAAAATGAGTGTGACTTGTGCGTGGTTGTTGGAATGGATTTCACACGGAGAGCCACCACCTCAACCCAGCCGCTCCTCTGGATCAGTTTCACAGAGCTGCCCTGAGAGGATTTGTTTTCCCTGTAAATAAGCCAAAGAGGCAGGAAAAGCCACGGATGCATAAATGTCCAGCAGGCTGCAACGGCTGCAATGACATTTCATGAGACCCAGCTCCTTGGCTCCTTCACTCTCACTGGGCTCACTTCCACCTGTGCTTGGCAGTGGCTTTATGGCACGTTGTGCTTGCTCCCAGGGCCAGGATGGTGTAGAGTGGCTGGAGTGGCCATCCCTCCTGTTGCAAAGAGCTGTGGCCGTGGGGGTGGCTGGGGAGCTCCTGGAGGTCCCCCGAGGACTAAACCCACGCTGGATGCATGGTGCTGGAGGCTAAAGGGCTGAGGTTGAGGGTCATGGGGCTGAGACTGACGCTGCTGCCGCTTGTCTCCTCCCTTTCCCATCCCTCTCGTGGTGCAGTACCACGGGTTACAGACTTGCAGGTCGTTGCAGTCTTGGGTCAGTTGAACTGAAAAGCATATTTCTGCCCCCTTGGGACATGGCTTCAGTGCCATATGCCTGCTGCTGTTGGCACAACTGGAGAAAACTCTCTGTGAATATCCATGTATACACATTCGTATATATACATGCAAAGCCCTTGCAAAAATAAATAAAGCTGTGGTACTAGTTCAGACCACAAAGAGCCCCGTAGCTTGCGCTGATAACAGATCCCACGGTCAAGTAATAAATAAAGAGCAACTAAACCGGGGCAGCGCTGAAACCGCAGCACAGACCGCACCATGGGCAGCAATACCCAACGTGGTATCTGGGTGCTGCCCTTTGGCACGGAAGGTGGAGCAGAGCCCTGGCCCTGCCTGTGCCGAGTAGCCAGCACCCTCTTAGAGCAGCCCACCAGGGAACCACTGCGGTGGGCTGCCCAGTGATGAGGTGGGCAGCCCCTTGCTCCCCCGCGCGTGGCAAGGAGAAGCGATGCCCAGCATCAGCTCACGGGCGAGGTTTGGGTCAAGGGTTTCAGGCGACCCCGAAGGCATGGCTCGATGCTGCACTCGGTCGCCACGGCTTGGAGACGCTGTGCTCCACCGCCCCAGCCCCGTGGAGGCACGGTGCCGGGTGAGGGGCGTCCTCGGTGCTCGGGCAGCTCGGCGGGCGCACGTCTCGCCCGGTGGCTGGCGGCCGCGTCCGTGGAGCTCGGGCAGAGCCCGTCCCCCACGTCTCAGGGCCCGGCGGCGGAGAGATGCCGTCGGAGGTGCTGGATGAAGCCTGCCTGGGACTGCGGCAGGACGCGGTTAATGACCGAGGCGGGGATCCAGCCCTGCGGCAGAGAAAACACCCCCGGCTTGGTCCCGCTGGGTCAAGGACAGTTGGGGTGCCCGTCCCGGGGAGGAGGGGGGATGCACACATCGGGGACGCGTACCCCTTGCCGTCCCACCCCAGGAGCACGGCGGCACTTACCTTCAGGTCCATGCTGAGGAGCCAGGTGAAGCGGGTTCGGCTGGAGTCCTCTGCCAGCGGCTGCAGGACGATGCAGCTCAGCCGAGACTCGGCCCTGTGGTGGGCAAGGGCGGGGGAAAAAGGGGGTCAGGACCTCCCGGAGCAAACCCAAGGAGGAGGTAGCTCTCGGCTTGCCTCCCTTGTCGTGCCCGGCGCAAACACTCGTGGCTGCAGGTGTCGGGGCGGATTTACCTGATGCATCCTTCCTGCGAGGGCAGCGGCTGGGTGCGCGTGGCCGTGCCCACCAGGTAGACGGCCGCCTCCCTCCTCCCGCGGTGCCGCACGCTCACAAAGTCCCGCTGGCCCACCAAGCAGCCCGGGCTGGGGGCGGTGACTTCGTGTGTCACCAGCGTGTCCGTCCCGATGCGCTGCAGCACCTACCAGAGCAAGGAGCACCCCGGGGGTTAGGTTCCTTGGAGCTGCCCTTCCCCTTTACCCTTGCGCAGGGGTGTTAAGCCACCTTGAGGACAGCAGAATGGGGTGCCAATGTGAGCAGAAGCAGTGGCAAGGTGAGAGCTGGGGGCTGGCACCTGTTGAGAATTGAATCCTAACCCGCTGCAAGCATTTAAGGAGGAGAACAGATGGTTTCCGTAGCCCTTTTTATCTGGGATGGGGCTCCTTCTATGCCTTTTTTTTTTTTTTCTGAGGGGCCAGGAACAGGGTAGCAATAATTAAGCAGAGGCTGGATACCATCTGAGCCAGCCCAGGTGAGGCTGGCAGCTTGCTTAGGGATGTGCTGTGATTTGGGAGCTGAGAAATAAGGCAAATAATCAAAAGAAGGCCAAGACAACACATAAGCTTCCTGGGGATGCCCCTGCAGCACAATATATTTAGGTTTGCCTCTTTTTTTGAGCAACCCGCTTCCCTTGAATGGCTTCTCACCTGACATCATTAAAATCTGAGCAGCACCTGAGTCCCCCAGTACAGAAAAACCTCTATGAATAGGCATCATGTGAAAAAGAGAGCTTGGAAATGCCATGTGCCTCAGTGCCATGCCAGTAAAGCACATCTTCTCTCCCCAGGTTGACAGCCTGCTCTTGCAGGAGTGTGACATTAGCTTCAGTGAGTTGAAAAGCCTCGATGATAAATATGAGTTTTTTGGATGCTAGCAATCCGGGTGAAGCAAAGCCTCAGGCTGTCTCCCATGACAGCACCTCTCACCACATGAGCTACAGCCCTCCCCAGCTTATCCTGCAGGCCTCTCCAGCTTACCTTCACTTGGCTGAGGGTCGGGTTCCACTGGGGCATTTGCTCGATCCTCTCAAAGAGCTCCTGGTGCAGCCGTGCCACTGGCACAGCCAGGACCACCTCTGCCCGAAACACCTTGCCCAGCCCGGGGAGGGCAGCACTGGAGACGGTGGCCTCAGTGTCCTGGGAGAGCAGAGAGCCTGCATCAACCCCAAATCAGCCCAGGAAATCATCCTAGGCCTATTTTAATCACTGCTTGCTTTACAGGCAAAAGCTGTTACACCATGTCACTATGATGGCTTTTATTTTAAGCTCCTTTCTAGCTAAATTAAACAATTCAGCAAATTGATGAATAAACTTAATAACAAACTTGCAATTTGTTGGGTTTGCTGCAGAAATACTCCTGGCTTTCCCTGAGAACGTGATTTTCTGAGTTTCCCCTTCCAAACCTTTTTCTCCTGTCTATTTACTTGCTTGTGAAGGTGGTTAACAGAGGCATGCTCGGAAACCCTCTTCGCTGCACATGCATTTGCATGGCATGTCTCCTGCACCAGCTGTTTGCCTTCAAGCAGGAGGAATAAGAGAAGCAAATCTCCTTTCCTCAGACTCATTTTTCCTCCTGAGATCTTTTCTAGGATGAAGCAGAAAAGGGAAGAGGAGGGAGAGCTTTACCAGCATTGTTTCTGTCTGCCAGCTGATGTGTTGCTGCAGGATACTCAGTGCTTGCTGTAGGGCCCTTTCTCCCTGGGTGATGTAGGAGAGGTCCACGCTTGAGAACAGGCTGACGCTGATGTCTCCATCATGCTCTGGGCACGCAGCTGCAGGAGGGAGGCACAGTCATGTCAAAAGTCCCTACCAGCTTTGCCTGTGGATGTGGCTGTGGGTACAGAAGTGCACATGGAGCTGGAGCAGAGGGTTTTGCTGACCTGAAGTCTTGGCTCTCACCGCACAACTCATGGGCTGGGGAATGGCTCGGGGCAGATAGGCTTGCTCTCAGGAGCATCCTTGGCATTCACACGTTGTGTCTGCACTGACTGCTTGGAAAGCTTTTTGAAGCTGCTTTCCAGAACAACTCCCAGTACCACTGTGGTACAAATAGCATGTTGTTTGGGTATCATTAACATTGCTCAGGCAGCCTTTGCACCAAGCCACGCTTCACAAAAAAAACCCAAAAAAACAACAAATCCAGAGGAATTTGCCTGTTTTCAAGTCTTTAGGTAGGTGGTGGAACTTGAGACACAGCAGATGTGCAAAGAAACCCTGAGAAGTGCCTGTAACCTATGCTAAAATCTTTGGCTGCCTGTATGGTGGGCCGGTTCACCTTCCCAGAATCTCAGGGTCTCCCCATTAACCCACTTTGCTTTCGGTATGTGGAATGCTTTTAAGCTACTGGGGAGCTGGAGAACGGTTGAGCAGTGAGAAGACAACTCTATCCCCCCTAAAGTGGGTCAAATCGTAGGGAAGGGGGTGCATTTTAATACACGTGTTGCAAGAGGGCTGTGAGCAGGGCTAGGAACTGTGGTACCCAAGTGCCTGGGCTGAGCTTACCTATCTCCTTCCCCATCAGCCTGTGAATATAATGAGGGATTTTGGAAGGGAGGTGATGGCATCCTCTTGCGACCAGCCCTCTCATGTCCTTCTGGATTGCTGCAACAGCCGCTGTCTTCAAGCCTAAGGGAGAGACGTGCAGGCTTTGGTGAGCACAGTGTGTGAGAGTGATGCCATGGTGCCCCACAACTCTGGTGGAAGTTCATTTGCAGCCAAGACCAAGACTGCCTACGCACGGCACATGCACCTCCCGAGGGGATGCACATGAGATGCAGACTGCATCTTTAATAATTTTCTTTAGGAGCCTCTTTTCTGGGTGTTTATGCCAGGGCTGGGGGGAGGTGAGCAGCACTTACCCGGCAGGCGGCGGAGGTGGTCATGGGCGATGCCGCAGCAGAGCTTGAGGGTGGCTCGCAGCATGGCAAAGAGCAGGGCTGCCTCCCAGGGCACACAGCATCCTAGAGAGCCTTTATAGCCTGCCTGAAGGACGGCACCTGATGATAGGACTGCGCTGCCAATAGCAGCTGGGAGTAAGGAGTACTCAAGGACAAGGCAAGCGAGAGGAGGGGCCGGAGGGAGAGGCTACACGTTTCCCTGAATGAGCAGCCGCTGCCTCTGGTCCTGCCCTTTGCTGGCAGCTGTGAATGAACACATCCCCAGGGCATCTCAGTGGTCTCCAGTGCTGCTGGTTTGAGGGCTGTGGCAAAGTCAGGCTGGCAAAAGCAATGGGGGCACTTGCATGGGAGGGAAGGATGAGTGGGAGTGGAGAGCAATGTGTCTTCACTCTCGTAAGCTGTTGTTAAAGCCCTGCTCATGCAAATTGGTGCTTCTTCCTAAGAAAACTTCACAGAAGTTTTGGTGGTAATTGCTGCTGTTGTAACTCCTCAAGTAATGCCTACTTTTCCTGTTTCCTACTTTACACTCTCCTAATTATCCCCTGCAAACCTCAGTTGCTCATGGTGCTGGTGGGACCAATACATCTTTTGGTACAATGTTGTTCAGTCCATCCACTGTGTTTTTAACCACAGAACCTACCAGATCACTCCTTAAGAGACAGCCATGATGCACTCCTCTGCCCCTTTGCTGTTCAAAGAGCTTTGAAAACCCTGTTTGAGTTTTACCGAGGGAAGGCTCTTCCACCCGTATTGTAGCCAAAGGGTCAGATACCTCTTCAGTTTACTTTTAACCTCTGAGGCTGCAAGAGCCAAAATATTTGGGGAAGGAGGCCCGGAAGGCTCTTTGGCTTTAAAAGAGATAGGGGAGACTTCAAAGCTTGCAATCTGGGGTGGCTGTGGCATTCGTTTTTCTGACTGGGATGGGAAGAGCCTTTCCTTGGCAGCTCAGGGGCTGTCACCGTGGTGAAAGGGACAACCTGGTGAATCTATACAGCATTGCACATTGAATTAATAAATGTGCTATCAAGAGTGGAGCAGCAGGAGAGATGCCTGGGGATGGCTTTTGGGCATGGCAGAATACCTGCAGTGGAAGGTAATTGAGTGAGTAGGAAAAGCAGTGATAGGAAATGACTGTTTTCACCCAAAGCTGATGGAGTTAAACACAGTTATTTACTCTCTCTGCCTCCCTGTGCTGGGTCCCTTGAGGTGAGTGCTTGCTCCTAGGAGCAGCCACTTGCCCATGGAGTGGCCCTTGCAGCCCACTCAGCATCCCAGCGGCTGAGGGAGGCAGCAGCCCTTGTCCTTGCAGGGAGATGGGCCAGAGCATGGGCTTGTCCCCGTGTCACCCCTCACGCCTTTGTCCCATGTGGGAGCTGGGTACTCCAGCTCTCTCTCCAAATACCTTCTGCACTGCTAATATCTTTTTTTTTTTTTCTTATAGCAAGCATCCCATCCCTTCCATGCTCCCACTATTAGCAAAGGTGGGGAGATAGAACAGTTTCCTAGAAAAAGCTTCAGCTTTTTTTTTTTTTTTCCCACGGGTTTTGGCCCTGCTGTGTCAGAGGGTTCTATCCCAGCCCCGAGGACTTGTTGGCTTATCTCAGCCAGTTCCCATGCTCCCCATCTGACTCACCAACCCTGGCCCTGAGCTTTTCCTGAAGGGATAACCTCATGGCACAGAGACAGTGCCTGGCACAGCTGTGTCCTGTTGCAGCTTCACAGCTTTTCCCCTCCATTCCTAATTGCTGAGCAGGTTATAACAGCAGCTCCCTGGCAGCTGCTGCTTCTTAGATGTTCTCCTATTGTAGTCGGGTGACTTTGTATATGGTAGCACCCAGATAAGTACCTGTGCCATGCTTGTAGGAAAGCCTTCCAGAGATTTCTGGGTGATGTGCAAGGCCCAAATCAGCTACAAACTGCAGAAGGGGCCTGGGAGGTTCGTGGAGCCCATCTGCAGCTCCAAGGGAAACCTGCTATTGCCAGAGCTCTCTGTTCAGTGCTGGGATTTACACTGCCACTTTGGTGAGCTGAAACCCACTTTTTTTCTGGATTTTTTTAGAGTCTGGGGAGTCATTGGGGCTCAGCAGTTACGAAATACACCACTTTTTCCAAGCTGCACAGGAAGGAGGAGCAGTAGCTGAAAAGAGAGATCTGCCCGTGCCCTGTAATCCTGCACCTCTGCTCACTCCCAGGGAGAGCCAGTCCCTGCCTCTCATGTACATTCCTCTCACTCTCACACAACACTCCATCCTCACACACATTCCTCTCACTCTCACACAACACTCCATCCACTCACATGCATATTGCTCTCACTTTTGCACACACTTTCTGGTGCTAGTTTTGTCTCTGCAGACAACTATAACAGACAGGCAGATAATGTTTTATCACCCGACTTGGTGAGCAGTGTTTGCTCTCCAGAGGGCTGTACGAGATGTCCTGGAATAGAGTCACTTACAGGGGTAAATACCCAAAATTGCATGTGAGGGGACGCCTGGAGGCCAGGAGAGTATGATATTGCCACAGGTGACTCCAGCTCAGGGTGGCAAGGGACTGCCATGGATGAGTCCTGGTCCATTGCCTGCTGACCTTGAGTGCTGGGTGGCTGGAATGGAGAGGTTTTTGGCCTGGCATCTCCAATCGGCTTTGGCTGCAGCCACTGGAGGTCACTGCTGATCTGCAGCTCCAGATGCAAAGCCAATTTTGGAGAGGCAGGCAGGAACCGTGGCTGCTTTGTCTCCAGCCCCCTGCAAAATCCCTGGGAGCTGGGTGACTGCTGTCATATGGGACCTCTACTAGAAATAAGATCTGCCATCCTCAACCTTCCCCAATTATCCCTGTCTCCTGAGCCTGATTGCAAAGACCCTTTGGGGACCTATCATTTCCGATTGCCCAGCTCTGTGAAGGACCTCCTGGGAGGGAAGTTGTCTCAGAGACATCCTACAGCCCCTGAGCAAACAGCACTGCCAAATGTGAAATGCAAAGCCCAGTAACCTGTGCTTCGGGAGGCAAAGGTGGGATTTCAGTAGCTAATTATTCCCTCGTCATTCTTGTCAGTCTGTAAGGAAGGTAAGCTGGTAGGAATAATGTCTCTTTGAAGGAGGATGCTTTCATTAATTTCTCCTCTTCACGGCCCTTTGTGTCCCCTTCTCCAGAAGGAAACTGGGGAAACTGATCCACTGTCTCCCTGAGGCAGCAAAGCTTCCAGCAGCAATGCAAACTGGTAAAGTCTTGATTGAAATATCCTCACCATTTCCAAGGAGGCTGGAAACACTTTTGCAGCTCCAGTCCGCACTGTGGCACCTGGCCCCTCTGGCAGGACAAGTTAGAAGTAACCAATTTATGGGTGACACTGTTGCTCAGCATTTCAGAAAAACCTGGACTATAGACTTTTGGGGTTTCCACACCCTCTGAACACTGATGTGTCCTCATCTGCAGGTGGTGAGTAAACTTGGCTTATTTGTTTAGGACAAATCAGATCTATTGTCTTTTTTAAGAGCTCACTCATCAGCAATATTATCCTCTCCCCACCCCAAAAAGCGAGGTGGCACTTTCTACTTGAGACTGTGCAATGCAAGCCTCAGCTGAATGACAAATCTGCCTCTCTAAATTTCTTTTAGGGAAGAAAGGGGAAAGAAAGAGATGGAAAAGGTGCTAAATGGCAGGTGAGTGCCTCCTGGCTTTGGCTGAGAGTGAGAAATTTTGAGTCCAAATAGTGGTTGAGGTGGTGTGGTTTTGGATTGGGGGTCAAAGCTTGTGCAGGTCCCTAGGTGGCCACAGGAGTGGTGCATGTCAGAGATTACAGCAATTTATCAGGTTGTAAAAGACAATCTGAGCCAGCCCACATCCTGGCCTTGAGGCAAGAGGGGTGGGAAATACCAAGATGCTCCTGGAGAAAGGGTGAAGATGGGGAGCAAGTGAGACTGCTATCAGCAGAAAGCGGAGCACTGCAACAAGGGCGAGATGGGCTCCCTCCTCCCACGGTCACAGGGATCCTCCTGTTCAGAGCCGAGGGCAAGTCCCAGGGCAGTTGCTCTCCGTGTCCTTGAGGCACGCTCTGAGTGAGGCTGCTCTGTAATCAGCAGAGCCTTGATGCTGGGGAAGCCCTGATTTTAGGCAGTGCCTTGGATGGCCTCCAATACCTTTGCAGAAGTTGGCAGCAGAGGATAAGGCAGTGTTTCTGGCCCCATGGGAACGCTCTTGCAGGGTTGCCATCATCCCTGATGGGGCTCCGAGGGCTTCTAGGAGCAGAAGTAACCTTCAGGTCTTGTCTTACAGCCCTGTTGGGGCATTTAGCTACACATCTCTGGGGCACCTAAATATGGACCTGAGGAGCTTCAGCTATGCTGTTCTAGCTGGAAGTGCCTGTGCTATGGGAGCTGCTCTCTGCCTCCCTTCCCAACTATGTGTCCAGAAAAGTTGAGTCAAACAAAATATAAAAATATATTGTTTTTATTTCTGTAGGTAACCAAAACACTCTTATTAGTGTCTCCAGGCGGAAAAACCAGGCAAGTTTCCTCCCCTTAAACGAGGAGAGGCACATTCTTAGGAGGCAGGAATGAAGAAATACTGCTTTTTCCTCCCTGCAGCGCTGGAGAGGTGTTTGGTGGTTGTGGCTGGTAAGATTGAGAGGAGAATGCAAAGCAGAAGAACAATATTTACTTGAAGCTAATTGTAATTTTCACTAAATGGTCACTAAGAGAGCCCAAATATCAGCAGCAAAGGGAAGCTGCTGTATCTCCTTGTTGGTGGAACGCTGTCTTCCCGCATGTAGGGCTGAGGCAACCTTATCTCCGTTTGCTGCCGTGATTAAAAGAGAAGGGGAACTGCTGTTTAGGTGATAAGAGAGGCCAGAGGCTTCTGCATTAATATGTAAACTTTGGATCAAAAAGGGAAGAAGAGATTCTCTAGACAGAAGCCACCTCTCACTAGATGGGTTTGGAATCTGCATGCACCAGCAAAAGGCACGTCTAGCCTGCTCGGGATTCTGTAAAGAGGGGGAAGGGGAGGGGATGGGATGGAGGTGTGACCCCACTATTTAACTTTTCCAGTTTGGTTTGAATAATGTCCAGCCTGAAGGATGTTTACTTGAAGCAACGGGTTTGTAATGTTTTGTCCAAACTCTCATTGATAGATTGTCAATGTCAGAAAAGACAATCCAGTCATGATCTCTTGCCCTCTCTGGCAACCAGCATCTCTATTTGACCTATAAGATGGGCTGAACCAGCAATAACTCATTAAAAAAAATAACCCTGAAGGACAGAGAACTTTCCAAATGCCTTGGCAACTTGTGCCTATGGTTTGAAATCATCTGGTTCTCCAGCTGAGTGTTGTTGACTTCAGATCCAGCTCTGCCTGCCACCCGTTTGTTACAGTAGTAAGTTCTCTACTTCCAGTGTCTTTAGCCCATGCTGGGAGACTTGGTAATCTCAAAACCACCTTTTTAAACCACTCTTTGCAAGCATTAAAATGCTTGTGCTCTTGAGGGTTTTAATTACAAGGTGTTTTTTAATGACCTGGGATGATTCTTGCAGCCCTGCCTGCCTTAGTGGGAAAAACAAGGAGATAAAGTGTAGCAGGTCTGCATCACAAGGGGATATGCAGAGCTGCAATGAGATGCTTTCATACCTTGGAGACATTGATGTCTCCTCCCTTTTTCCTTCAGCCAGCCCCTGCTTGAATCCCCTATCTCCTCCCAGCCCCTCCCAGCAGCCAGTGGATCTCCAGCATTTTTTCCCACATTTTTAAGCCCTATCTTCAAGACAATTCTCTCTGCTGGAAGATGAAGGTTGAGACTATTGGTCCATGCTCTTTAGAAGGATCTCTTGCAATTTGCTACACTCTCCCCTGCTCTGTTTTAACTTTGCCTTTGTTTCCCTAATTTCTGGGAAAGCTCTATAGGCCACATTACCTTCCTTGCTCCCTTTTTCTTTCCCTCTGAATATGAATCTAACCCTCACTGAAATAGTTCTTCCCCCTGCCACCGGTTTCACCCTTGCTGGCTGATGTGACCCTGGCCACATCCCTGGCAACAGAGTGCAAATTCCCCCCAGGAGTAAGAAGATGGCATCGTGCTATGAGGGAGCTGAGTTGCCTTTGTATGCACATAAATGCAAACACCTTCAGTTAAGCCTGAAAGAACATACAGTAATTGGCAACAGGTTATGAAGCATTTGGTCTTGCTTCCCTGCCCTTATCACTGAAGGTTATTCTGGGGTTGTTGCATTAAAAAGAAATTAGATTTAAATCCCCCACACCTCCTCCAGAAATACAATTTTGCATGTTGCTGGACTCTTCTGGCAGCTGCAAAACTGGGAATTAAAAGAGGATCATTCACTCCCCCTACAGGGAACCTCTTCCCTGATGTGGAGAGAAAAGACATAATTTTAGGGTGTAGGCTTGCAGAAGGGTTTCTTCAGCTCTGAGAAACTCATTTGATCACAAAAGAAGACTATTTTGCACAAGGATGAGTTTAGTTTCCAGTAAACCCTTCCCTAGGAGTTCAGGTGGGGGAAATCTTGGTCTGTGGGATGAGAAGGGCAGGTTTGGCTTCTCCAGCCCCAAGCAAGGAGTGCCTCTGGCTCTACTGCAGCAGTTCCTCTTGTCTCTTTTGATCCCCTTCTTGCAGCATTTTCCCTTTGTAAAGATGGTTGTGAAGGATTCAGGCAGAGCCCTTGACAACTCACGTCGGGTTCATAGAGAACTGGGGTGTGTGGCAGGAGAAGGAGCAGTTACCCAGTCCCAAAGTGCTCAGACTCCCCTATTCTGCTGTCAGCAGGAGATTGCAGACCTTGGAGTTGGCCTGGTGCAAGGCAAACTCCCGTCCGGGCATGGTGCCCTGCCTGCCTTTGCGAGAGGTGCTGCTCTGGCTCCCAGCAGTCTTGGAAACTGTGAAGATTTCTCTGTAAGATTAAGTGACAGCAAGGTGTCAGGAGGCTGTGGTGATGGTAGGCCTCATCTTCCTCCCACACCAGCATATTCACCATCTCATGGTCTAGGCATGGTGCTCTCACCCTTGCAGTGTCCTTCCCCCATCCCTACCAGTTTCAACCACCCCACTCAACAAGCGTACAACCATGAATTCCCTCCTCTCCCCGAGAAGTCCTCCTTTATCTCAAGCACATCATGACGTTTCTACAGTATCTGGCCTTATCTAGAGACTACCTGTATGGGACCTGCTCCTCTCTCAGCTGCAGGCACATGAGCACCGGGTTGTCTGAAAATCTCAGCATGGTGTCAAAGTGAATTGAGGTCATCACCTCTGTCTGGCTTCTCAGAGTGGCTTGGAAGAAAGGGGAATCTAGTTCTGCCTGGAAATCAATGACGAGGTTTCCCCTGAGAGAGAGAAGCACATGAGTCTGGTCATTGAGGACTGGTATCACACCACCCCAGGAGCAGCTTCATATTAGATTTGGCCATGGAAAAAGTGTGTGTAATCAGCACCCACCAGACCCCTACACAATGTGTCCGGCAGGGAGGCCTGGACTCAGCAAGAGAAGGGACCTGTGGAATAGCAGCCCAAAGTGGAGCATCTCTCGTGATGGGTGCTGAGGCCCCTGGGTATCCTGCATCTCCAAAGCTCGTTTCCCACCCACTGACCTTGTGTTGATGTTGGTTTTCAATTCCTGCTCCCAAATGCTCACGTCCATGTTGGCTGAAATGTCAAGCCCCAGCCCGCCCTGGAGTTTCATAGCCACTTGGAGGCCAGACTGCAGAGAAATGACCTAGAAAACAGAGATGGCAGACCTTGCTGGGACCAGACGCTGCACTTGGCTGAGCAGCTGATACCAGCAGTGACTTGTGGCTGCTGGGACAGCCTATCCCAGCCCCACAGCTAGGCTTGCATATGTCCTATGGCAGAGAAAGGCATGTTGCTTTTTATCAGTTCCAAGAGACTTTGGGTAGTGCCACCTTGCTCTCACATCTGTGTCTACAGTGAGGACGTGCTATGTGTCATGCTGTGGGATTCACTAAGGTTTGGTGTGGAGGCAGGTCACCCTTCCCCATCCAGTACCTGGTGATGGTCCATCAGCAGGAGGTTCCCTTTGACCACACTTGTGGGTTCTCCGCTGCTCAACAGGACCTTGGCCATTAAGTCTGTGTATCCTCGGAAGAAGACGATTGGCCGCAGCTGGACATCAAAGAACATGGCAGACATCCCAGCCATGAGCTCTGGCTCCTCTTCCCCTTCCAAGGTGCTTCCTCCCAGCACTGAATTCATCCCTTCTGCTTCGATAGTGACCTAAACCACAAAACAGAGACACAAGGAGTCTATTTTGTGCCCTGCAATGCTATTTGAGTTGCCACACTTGCCCAACGCTCAGGTGGACACGCTTTGAAGCAGGAGGTCAGGGATGGGGGGGGTGAGTTGGATGAGGCATCCAAGCTATCCCTGGGCACCATGCAGCAGTGGTGTTGCATCCCCTGTTTTTGAGGGGAGTGGGGGGCTCCCTTCTCTGGAGAAGGTCTGTTTGGTTTCCCTTCAGTGGTGTGGGATATATGCTTATGTGCTTCTGATATGGGGCATGCTGTGTGCAGAGGGGAGGTGAAGCATCATAAGGAGGTTAAAAGAGGACACAGATGAGGCACTGTCACCACTGGCTTGGTGGTGCCACCTGCCTCCATGTACGTGCCCCACAGCCACTACCCTAGCAGCACACCTGGGCTGCGCGGAGCCGCTGGCCATGGCTGAGCAGAGAGAAGTCAGAGACGCTCTTCCTCAGGAGTCCACCCTCCAAAAACAGCAGGTCCAGCCCAAAGGTGGAACGCAGGTCCTGAGTGACTGAAAGGCAGAGAGATACCTGTAAACATTCTCAGGCAATGCCTACCACATCTTTTTTTTTTGGGAATGAGTCACAGAATGTGGTCGACAACCATAAATGTTCAGGCAAGGTGGCTGACCTGCACAGATCTCACATGTTAGCCATTAGATATCTGGCGACGCTAATTTCTTCAGAGAGGAAAGCTGCTCTGCACAATCTCCTTCCATTCTTGCTATTATAAAAGGACTTAACATAGCAATGTTTTTGTTGCAGATGTTGGCTATTTTGCCTCCACCCTATAAGGCTAGACTGAGAAAATTTTGAGCAAGATAGGGCAAAGGTTTAAGCAGATATTTAGCAAGTGTCAATTGTTGCAGCCTCTCTGAAGTTTGATGATTTTTTATTCCAGTACAAGGATTCTTCTCTTTGAAGATCTTATTAAAAATACCTAAGGAAATGAGGAATAGAGCTAACTATCTTATCAGGAAAAGCACAGAAACTCCCTCCTACAATATACCACTGGTTTCATCTCCAGCTGAAGCTCCTCTTTCAACTTAGCAGGATTTGGGATAAGTATGTGGCACAGCCCAGCCCTCCTGCTGTAGGAGTGTCAGACCTTCATACATATCTCAGGTGATGGCAACTAACCAGCCTTGGCTGGTGCTGGGGGACATGCTCAGAAACCTCACACTGAGCTTTTTGGGGCATTTCTGTAATGCTGACGCCTCTGCTGAAGCCCGACTTTCCCTACCAGCCCCTTCTTTAGCTGTTTGAGATGACCATGGGATTGGTGTGCTCTGTGGTGTCACCTGTCAGAGGTCCTGAGAAAGAGGAGGAAATGCCGGCTCTTGAGAAGAAGTGGTAATTATTTATCCGGGGGTCTCTCATGATGTCATTCATTATCTTCCTGGAAGCAAGAGGGAAAGAGTATGTCAGCACCAGGAAGAGAAAATGTCAGTGTACATTACAGAAGGCTGTAAGAAGAAATAAATGTAAATTTCCAAAGTATTTCTCTTGGTTGTTGACTGCCAGATGTAGGCTACTCTGGAATTTCCCTCTCCTCTGGTTTATTAGGGTAAACCAGGCAGATATTTTCGTGCAGATTTTGCTTAGCTCTGAGAAATGTTAGTGCTCAGTTCATTTTGAGCAGATAGGAAGATTAATGCAGTTACAAATTGTGCACTGCCCTGTGAGCCAGAGCTTTGGCCTCCAAGGACTCTGCTGAAACCACGAGTTTTGAGTCCTGCTCCTGAGAGGCAGGAAAAAAAGAGATGCCAAATTTTGGATGGCTCAACTGCAATTGCGTTAGCAGCCCTGCTCTCTTCTTCCTCCAGCAGCTGGGACTTTCCAGGCAGCCCCAGTGCCAGCTCCAAGAAGTGATGCCAGCACACTTTAGGTTTTTAGGTCAAAAACCCCAGCTGGAGCCTGGAGGAGGAGAAAAAAGTGAGGCAGAGCTAGGGAGAAAAATACAACCTTCATCTCCAAACCCACCTTGCACCACCATGGTCAGCATGCAGGCGGTTCCGGACCTTCAGCAGCAGAAACGTTGACATCTCTGTCTCCAGGTGGTTGGTGGCCAGCAGGATGTTGATGACATCCATGGGCGAGGGCTCATTATCAAGGAGGACTTCTGCAGCTGCCAGGCGACAAGTGTCGTCGTAGCTCTTCCTCTTCTCGTGGAAAACCCTTCTCATTGCTCGTTTCACCTGAGGTGAGAGGGCAACAGGGTGATGATATGCAAATGATGCCTCAATGGCTTGGGTTTGCATGGGAAGAGGAGCCTCAAGCCTTGGCATCTTGGGTCTGTACCTTGCTGGAGATGTGCTGAGCAGGGAATCGCCGCAGGGCAGAGATGGCTGCACTGGTGACAGAGCTGGGACCCTCCTCAGCATGGTCCAGGAGGATGGGGATGGTTTCTGGAAGTGCTGCATTCCCCAGGGCCACCAGGTAAACGACCACCTCGGCCTCCTCCTCAGCACCTCTTAGCCCTGCAAGGATGGTTTTCACTCCACGCTCTACCTCCTGCTCAGGGATTGCAGAAAAGGAGAATGAGGGGAGGGACAAGTGACATGTTGGACACTCCCAGAGGAAGTGTGTGTCTGAAAGAGCCAAGCATGAAGGTTTGCAGAGGATTTACCTGCAGGCCACAGAGCTTCTGCTGGCACAGCTTGCCTACCAGAGAGCCCACAGCAACTATTCCTGTCTCCTGGACCTCAGGGGCCAGCTGCTTCCCATCCAGCTTGTCCTGGGCACCGGGAGAAGGGTAGTAGAAAGTAGGGAGGAAAAAAAACCAGAGAAAAAGACAGAGAAGGAGTATGCTTTACCTATTATCTCAATTTACAAAAAAAAAAAAAAGAAAGGAAAAACCAGTTCTCATCTGCCTTGAGGGAGGCAATGCATAGTTTAATTGGATAAAATGCTGATTTTTCACAGTAGCTTTTAATTAAGCTTTTATCTGTAACAGACTGACATAAAGTGCTTTCTGCTGAATGCTTTTCTTCTGAGGAACCTCTACTCCCACTGCCAGTCCCCCATTAAAAACACATAAAATCATCCCCTAAGCAGTTCTATAGGAACATATTTTCTCCTTTTCCAGGAGAATACTCTTGCTGTTCCCTCCTGTTTAAAATCACAGAATCACAGAGTCTTAAGGGCTGGAAGAGGCCCTGAAAGATCATCTGTAATCCAACCTCCCCTGCCAGACCAGGATCACCTAGAGCAGGTCACACTGCAGGTCACACACAGGAACCCAGCCAGGTGGGTTTTGAATATCCCCAGAGAAGAGACTCCACAACCCACCTGGGCAGCCTGTTCCAGTGCTCCCTCACCCACACAGTGAAGAAGTATTTTCCTTATGTTTCTTTGGAACCTCTTATGTTCCTGTTTGTCATTGCCCCTTGTCCTATCATTGGACATCAGTGAGAACAGCCTGGCTCCATCCTCCTGACACCCATCCTTTATGTATTTGTAAACATTAATGAGGTCACCCCTCAGTCTCCTCCAAGCTGAAGAGCCCCAGCTCCTTCAGCCTTTCATCATAAGAGAGATGCTCCACTCCATCACCTCTGTGGCCCTGCACTGAACTCTCTCCAGCAGCTCCCTGTCCTTCTTGAACTGAGGGGCCCAGAACTGGACCCAATATTCCAGATGTGGCCTCATGAGGGCAGAGTAGAGGGGGAGGAGAACTTCTCTTGGTCTACTGCCCACACCCCTTCTAACATATCCCAAGATATTGATATTGGGGTAAGGATCCATCATGGACGTGGGGAGAGAAACACATGTCCATACTTACTAACACCAGTTGGAGAAGCTCTCCTGAAGGCCGGGGAGAGAAAGCTGCTGCAAAGAGAAACTTCTCCAGCAGAGACTTGGGATCTTTGTCGAAATCTAGAAAGTCTGAGACAGCTGCCAAGGATGCCACTGACTGTGCAGCCACCGCTGCCTCCACGATGAAGGGGCTGGAGCAAGACAAGGAAGGTCATCAGTGGCACTACCCAACGATAGAGCTGGAGAAGAATCAGGGCACCCTGTGCAGCTTCTCATCCCTTTCTCTTTCCTCTTGCTTTACAACTCATGGGAGCTTCAGTTCATGTGTTAAAAAACCTTGGAAGGTTGGCTCTTGTTCTGAATTCACCCACATGTAGGTATTGCACTGCAGAGGGGAGCCTAGCCCCAGCACTCACCCTGACAAGGGATGGATTCTATAGCCATGGGTGGGTGGTCTGTAAATAACAGATCTCTAAAGATATTTGCAGAAAGCCTTGTTGGAGCATTTGTTGCACTCAAAAGAAACCTCAAACCACAAAGCCTTGTGGTGTTTGTACAAAACAAGCATTTTGAATAAAAAGGGTATGTTTTCACTAGTCAGGACAGCTGCTTGGACCAAGTATGGTGTATGGACCAGCACCAAGTGAACCTAGTTGCCAGGACCAGAAGTGACCCTATGTGTCATGGCTCTACATGCACAGAAAGCCAATTTTGGCAAGCTAGCTCCTAAGAGTCTCACAGCATCTCCTCGGGTGCTCTCCTCAGGAGCTGCAGAACATCTCTCTTCTTGGCACTGCGCAGCATCTGGATGAACCTCTGGAACTGCCACGTCGTCGCTGCCTTTGTGGTGTCTATTTTGACTTTCTGGCTGTCAAAAGCCTTCAGGTAGGCTCTCAGCTGCAAAGATGGGGGTTGTTAGGTGGAATTTAGCCTCTTTTCATCTGCAATCATGGGATGTTTATACTCAGGAAATATTTAGGAGCAGGAGGGGCCCATGGGGGTTGTGCAATTATCTGCAGGCATCTACTACAGCCTCCCAGCCCCACTGCTGAGGCCCAAAGGACGGTTTGTGCTATGTGCCAGGAAAAGAGCAGGAGAAACTGTGAGCAATACTAGTGTCTAAAAGTCCTTACAATTCCAGATTTCCCAAGTGAAAAGCCTGGAGGACTCAAGGAGGCATAACTAACCCCTCATTTGTCCTTGCTAGCTTAACCTGAGGTGGAAATGTTTCCTGATCTCAGATCTGTGTTGAATTTAACCCAACAGGCTGTGCCAGCCACTAGATTACTTCTTTCATCACGGAAACACAGCTGTGTCTAGAAGAACAGAGGTGTCCTTCCACCGTGGGTAGCAACTATTTAGGAGAAGTAAGAGGCCAGGCTGATGCTCTACAGTGGTAATCAGTCATTGCAATGCACCACTGAGGTTTAACTCCAAATCCTACAGCCTTCTCCTGCCTGGCTAGATACCCAGCTCGGAGGGGAGCATGCAGAGGGTTTTGGGGGGTGGGTAGTGTCACTGACCGATGGGCAGTGGGTGCAGACTCTCCTGAAGGGCAGGCTGGCCATGCCCAAGGGCTGGTGCTGTCCTTCAGTGCCAGCCAGTGCATCCTCAAAGCTTTGTGCGGCTGCCTCTGCTGGGCCAGGCATGGGAGGAGACACTAGCTGGAGCTGCTGCCTGTGCAGGGAGAAGAAGCCATGGGCAAGCATTTAATCACTTACACATTTTTTCATTTACATTGGGGTCATGAATGTTTGGAGAAGGAGATGCAGGGGAGTGCTGGCAAAAGGTGCCTGGTGTTCCCTCCATGCCATACCCGGTATCTTACCCTCCTTGCTGGCCCAAGCACTGAACACTTCAACTGCAACAAATACACTTTCATCTTGTGAGAAGTTGCCCAATTCAAGCAGAGGTATGGGGACATCACTCACCTTGAACTGATTTTGATGCTGGTGGTGGACCTCAGAACTGGAGACACTATGTGAGTTTCCTCTGACAGTACTGACTGGAGGAGGTTGCCTTTCACTATGTATTGGCTTCTGCTGGTGGGTTGCCACTCAACTCCAAAAATCTTGTAAAAGAAAAAGCAAGGAGAAAAAAAAAGTTATAACTTTTCCTCTCTTCCCCAATTCCCATGGCATTTCTCTCCTCTTTACTAGCAGCAAAGGACTAGGAGTGCAAAGCTCTTTTGCAGTCCACAAAATCACCTGGTTTGCTTGCAAAATGTGGGAAAGGAAAATCAAGAAGAGCCCACCCTTTTCCCAGATATGGGAGAAGGCAGCCCTACATGAGGACCATGGCGAGGGGATGCTTTCCCCTGGGGCTGGTGTGGAGAGATGTCCTGATGACACCAGGTGGATTTTCCCTTTCATTACATGGTGGTGTCACCTTGGCTCAGCTGCAGTGGCAAAGTGGAAGAGAGGGAGCAGGAAATGTTCCTGACTGGCATGAGTGGTGCCTGGAGACTGCAAAGCTGAAATAAATCGCTCCCAAGGCGTTGCCCTTCCTTCAGGTCCATTCAATAGCACCAGTCTCACATCTGCCCCAAGGCAGCTGCACGGCGTGGGAAGAGGTATGGCCTTCAACGCCAAAACCTGCATCATCCTGACCAGCATCAGCAAGGACATTCTCCAGGCGAAAGAAAAAGCTAAGCAACAGTAATTTCCACCGAGCTCATGCCAAAAAACGCTGGGCTTCCTCCCTGTGCTGCCTGGTGACCTTGGGGAAGCTCTCCGGATATTTTCCTTCTGAAAGGAATGACGCACTTGCTGGACTTCACCTCTGCCTCATCTCCTGGCCCTGGCGAGGTAATGCCGGTCACGCCGGGAGGTGTTATCAGAGCAGCTGGGCTTGCACGTGGCAGGTCGTGGAGAAGGGGAAGAGCTGAGCTGTGTGCAAGCAGTGGCTTTTGATGGCATATGGCATTAGCAGTGATAATATCATCACTATTTGAATGACAGCATTGTTATTTTGCCATCACAGTTACAGATACAGGCAAGGTCCAAAGGGCCGCCTCAATCCAGACAGGAAAACCTTAATGCCAAAAATATGCTGCGCAGGGCTTGTTATTTTCTTGGGTAAGTTTGCCATGATTTAAACCCCAGAAAGCTTTTATTATATGTAGACTGAGATTTTGAGTGCCATGTTGAGATCCCTGCCAAAGTCTATGGGCTCTCTGTGCAGTGATGTCCATTTTTATATTGAATTGAGTAGAATTGATATATTTAAAAAATCAGTTTTAATCATGGCACATATAACTGCATTAAGACCTACAGAGTTTCATCTATTTATGTCAGGGATGAACACAGGCTACTATTTTAAATGAAACAAGCAGTAGTCTTTGGTCCTATCCCCTGTCAACCTAGTCCCCAATCTGATGAGGCTGAGGGCCAGAAAAAAATTCTGTATCTCTACCTTCCCATGCAGGATTAGCTGACAGGTCAGAAGTGATGACAAGGAGAGGGAATGGGATAACCCAGGATACCATTTCTGCTCCTACCCACAAAGTATATCTTACTTGGTCTATGGGTCTGAGAGCTAGAGTCCCATCCCAGGCTGGTGCATAAGGTTGAAGCCAGCCGGGAGTGGGACTCAAAGACCACTGCAGGAGGATTTTGGGAACAGCCCTGATGTATTTGACCTAAGGTGAGCCCACCAACATGAGAGAAAAATTTACTTGCTTTGTTTACGGAGCTGAATCCAGAGTTTGTCTTTGTGCAGCTGAGGAGATCTTTCGTCTTCGTGATGGAGTGGTTGGTCATGGCATATGTGACTTGGCAGCTCCCAGAGACGTCCTCCTGAAACACAAATGTAAGTGACCTTGAGTAAAGGTGATCAGCTTTGATTGAACGTGAATGAAATGATCTGTGTAGAAGACAGACACCAAGGACAAACTAATAAATAGGAAAATCACCAAAAAGCTAGAAAGTTGTACTGTCTTTGAGGATGTGTAATGAATTTGCAGGGAGTGTCTTTTTTCTTGGTAACATGGGGAAGGGTTTCGGTGGTGGTCACCATAAGCTGCTCCAAAAGACTGTGTGAGGAGGTGGCCATGGCACAGGCTGTGCTGAAGAGCCTGCAGGCTGCAGAGACACACACAGGAGATGCAGAGGAGCTGCAGCCCTCGGGATGAATGTGTGTCAGAGCAGCTCATGCAGGGCTGCCTGGCGTGTGAGGGATCCCATGGTGGAGCAGGGAATGGTAAGGAGTCCTCTTACCTTGAGGAGAGACAAGCAGCAGGAGCCATTGGAACAGGACTGACTGAAAACCCCATTCCCTGCACCCCTGAGACATTCAGGGTAGAGGAGGTAAAGACATTGGGATCAGGTCTCTGAGCCTGGGAAGAGGGAAGGACTGAGGGAAAGGTGGTCTGAAAGGGCTGGTCATACTCAATCATTGTCCCACTCTGTGCTGTTCTCTGTTTGTTATATTTTTGGATGGTGGTGGATTAAATTTTCATTTTCTTCCCCAAGTTGAGCAGGCCTGTCTGTTTTGCCCGAGACTGTAAGTGTTGAGTGAGCCCTCCCCGTCCTTAGAAAGTTCCAAAAGATTTTGGTACTTTTCTCCTCCCTGTCCTTCAGGAGGGGAAGGAGTGAGCGAGCAGCTGCTCATGGTTCTTCATTCCCAGCTGGGCCTAAATTACGACAGGATGTTGGATAGCTCCAGGTCCATCTAAGAAAGAAATTTGCCTTTGCAAATTTGGACTAACACCAGCAGCAGCATCTTTGTGCTTGCATTTTGGGTTCTGGGATTATTTCATGCTGTTGACAGGTCACTCTGGCATCAGCTGAGCTCTGGATGAAAGGATTTCACTGCCATTTGCCAGCTGCTGGCTGTGAAAAGCAAATCTGCCTTGGCAGAAATTCTAGCAGAGTTTTTTTCTCCACTTTATACTGTCCAGGGAAAAAAATATTTTGTAAATGTGTCTATTCCTGAAAATCATCTACAGACTATTTTATTTGAAATCTTCTGTTTCTCCAACAGCCATCCTTATAGGCCAGCAGCAACTGGAGCAGTAAAACTCATGATGTTTACCCTGAATTTTGCCACCTCTGCTGAAGCACATGGACTAGCTGTGCTTTGGGGCTGGCTCTCCTGCTTTGGCGTGGTCCCTGGCTTTTGGGCAGGATCTGGCCCCTGTTCTTTACCTACCTCCACTGTGATGCCAGTGTGTGTCTGGAGCTGGAACAGACTGATGATGCCTCGCTTCAGGTTTGATATCAGGATGCTTTCTCCTTGGTCCCCGTAGAAGGCTTTTATCTGGGAGGGCAAGAGGGGGTGTCTGGCTGCAGGAATGACTCTGTGGGCACTCTGCTGCCTTCCCTGATGAAAGGCATCTCCCCAGCAACCTAAGCAACACCCTGTAGGTACCCAAAGATTTTTCACAAGCGGATTGTATTTCTTCATAGCAATGGCAAGACCACAATCTTCCCCTTTTCCCCTCAAAGGTTTTCCTCGGCCTTAGAGAAGACTGTTAGAAAGGACCTCACATCCCACTGTTAGGACTGAGGCCATTATCACATGGATGCTGCCGCTCCAGCAGTCTTCTTGAATCATGGGGCTGTATTGAGGGTCACACTGGACCTCATCACTCTGTCCAGGTCCTTGTGCTCTCATATAAAGTCAGAGGTGAAGATGGAGTTTGTATCGGCTTTGTAGCTGGGAAAATTTGGGATGTGGGAAGGAGTGCTCTGTGGAAGGCATAAGCAAGCCCAGGAGGTGTCTGGCTGACCTTCCCACTGCTCCAGGAGATGAACACTGGATGTTGGAGCTCTGCCTGTGCTTCCTGGCTCAGTGCAATCTCTGCAGGACCTTCAGTGCCATCCTGGCTCCTCTCCTCCTCTGACTCACGTTGGGCTTTCAGGTCATGGATCTATGACAGCAGAAGACAGCAGAAAGCAGTGACCCAGCATGTCTACTCTAAGGTGCTATGTACTTTACCTGCAGGCGATGGCCTCTTGGTGAGACGTCATTTTTCAGATGGCTTAGGCTGGAAAGGGAAAGGGGTGAGTAAAGACAGCATCAATGCTCTCAGGAGGAGTGCTGGACTCCAATGGATTCAGCACCTCACTCACCTGCACCTGGAGCAGCTCTTCCCCACCATGGTCCCTCCAGAGCTGGTGCAGTTGGACCGAGGCCTCAGCCCGTAGCTGGGCTCCCCCTGGGGACAGTGTGGACGTGTGGTCCAGCTGGACATCCAGGGAGTAGTGATACTGATATAGGGTCCTGGGCTGGAAAGAGAGCAGCTGCAAATCTCCTGAGGAGAAATGCAAACGTTGAAGGTACATGATCTCAGACCTCAGTCCCTCTGCTTGCCACAGCCAGCATCCTCCACCCTGCAGAGGACCTGGACTCACAGGGGTGCTGGCCTCTTGCATCACTTTGCCTCCTGGAAATGTCCTGTTTTTATGCCAAGCAGTAGGTATAGCTGATGTGTTTGGGGAAGAACATGGGAAAGTTTTAATGGGAGACTCTTTGTGGATGTGGTTTGGCTATTTGGGTGTTCTTGCGGTAACAGCTGATTCCTGCTTGTGTTTCTGGTCCTGCCTTAGAAATGATGGCCAGAGCCTGTACTCTTTATACTGTGTGTTTCCCTTCAGAACTGCCTAATGAAATCATCGACTTTGTAATGCAGCAGCTTTAGACCAAAACTCCTTGCTTTAAATCTTATTTATCTAGAATTATTTGGAGTCCCTTCTCTTGTTCACATACAAATGTGATTTACCATGACATAACAAGTCTAATCTATTTTCTGAAGTCATTTGAAATTCTCCTGTAAATCTGATGCACTTGTTGGGCTTCTGGAATGTTTTATAGTGTTGCTACTTTTGTTATAATAACAAATGAAAGGAATCAGTGGAAAACCAACTTGCTCCCTGGAGTTTTCCTCCATGAGTCAGAAGGAAGAGCTTTGCACCATATGCTGTTTAAAAAGCCCCAGCTCTCCAGTTTTCCTCACCCCACAGAGGGGATTTCCATGGTCCCAAAAATTTCCCTGCCTCAGGAGACTCTCTGGCTGTTTGAAGTTGTGGCAGTAACTCTTCCCTCTCCAGCCAGAGACTGGGGAGATGTTGCTTTACGATGAGCCCTGGGAAGCTCTTTGTGGACTGGGATGAGAGTCCCACCTCTCAGAGTATGCAGACCCTGTTATGTCCCTGGACCCAAAGCAGCCCAAAATCTCTTCTTACCTTTTGCTGTGCTCATGATGGAAAAGCAGAGCAGACAAAGGGATCCCCAAACCGCCTGTGGATTCATGGTGACCTCTGGGAGCTGGGAAAGGAGGGAGGGTAGGAGAGGGTCTATTCAACAAAAGTGGGTAAGATTTGCAGTGTCAGGCACTGGGGCCCAACCTTCTCCCTATCCCCGCCTTACACTTCCAAAGAAAAGCAAATAATTAAACCTTTGCACCAACCCTCAGCAGCAGTAGAGGGTTTAGAAATTGGTTGAGGTTTGCTAAAGACCGATGAGAGGGAGGGAAAGCTGCAATAAAGAGCTGCCAGAAGCATTGCAGGGTTGAGAAATTGCCAATTTGCCTTGATATGGGAGGGGAGATGCTGGGAGGGGATCAGAAAGCTGATCTGTCCCTTTGTGAGCTGTCCCTTCCCACCAGAGGGGAAAGGGGGAAAAATGGTTGCTTTTGAAAGAAAGACCCAGAAGGGGGGGAAGGGGAAAAACTGCTTTTCCATCCTCTTGGTTAGAGGCTGGGAGTTGCAGCCCAGGGGCTCAAGTTACTTAAAGGGCCAGGCTGGAGGGGGATGGGGAGAGCCTGCTGATGAATCAGACTGCAAACACTGGTAGCCCCTAAAAGCAGCGTGGGAAAGGGTCTGGGAGATGAGTGCTTTGGTGGTTGTGCTCCACACAGCCTGCTAACCCCTTGGCCCACAAACTGTGCCTTTTTTTTTAACATGTATGAACTTTCTGATTGATGATTAATCGGTTCTTAAGGACACTATAGACTGCAAAGGGACAAAGTCCTTAGGAGGTGGTGACAGAGTGGCTTAGGGTCTTATGAAGTTTTTGCCACCCAGTTCACAGGACTGGGTGATAGTGGGCCACATCACACTTGAACGGGAATCTCAGAGGCAATAATGTCACCATGGAAGGGATCTGTGTAAATACCAACAGTTTTTGTGTTATGGCATTTTCAAGGGCACATTTACCAGCTCTGTACCTGATCCAACTATTAGCTATCTGGGTAAAGTTCAGCTGTAGGTTTTCTGTATGTGGTGTCTCCATTTGGTCTTCTGATGGTCTTTATGGACAAATACCCCATATTTTCTTCTCTTTAGTATTGTCTTTTTTACTGGTCTGTCAGCTCTTCATTGAATAGTTTCCTTTTGAGTGACAGCCCTTAGGGCTATTCTTGGGTTGGCTCCTCAGGATATACCCCCAGGTGTGACATCACTAGCTGGGAGGGTCTGCCTGCATCAGCTTCTCCTCCTGGGATGTATGAGAAACTTTGGCTTGGTCCATGTGCACTGAGAAAGGAAAGCATACTGGCAATGGATGGAAGCCCTGTTGAGCACAGAAAGCTTTAGTCCTTTAGCCAAAGAAGGGAAAAATGAAATACTTCAAAGAGTGAAGTGGCTGTTGAGGATCTAAATCCTGAAAATAAGGTCCAGAGTATTTGGTGGTTGCAGCTAAACACACTACCTGGAAAGTAAAGGCAAACAGAAACAGCTTGTGAAAAAGACCCTGCAGATAAGGAGACCTCAAACTGAAACTGAACTTTGGCAAGTTTGCTTATTTAGACTTGACTGTTGAAGTTCTTCCAGGACCAAGATGTGGGAAGCCAACATGCTGCAACCTGCTTTCCAAAGACAGCTGTTGACTGTCCATTGCTACTTGCAAGGGAGTCTGAGAGGCAAAACCATGTGAGAGTCACTCAGCAGTTTTCCCAGCCCTCCCAAGGAAGGGAGTTTATCCACTACCTGTGCTACTGGGAATGGGCTGCTGAGCTCCCACCTGAAAGCTGCACAGGAGGTGTCTTGCTGTTATTTTATGATCTCCTCTGTTATAATCTCATCCTCATGACAAGATTGCAATGGGCAAGGAAAATAGTTACGTCGCTGGAAAATCACCAGGAATAGGATTTAACTCTAGGTTCCTAAATCAGGTCCCTAGACTAAACCGACCACCTTAGATTGTTCTAAAGACAGAGGAAAGAGAGATGTCTTTGGAAAATACCACGTGCTGCTTTCCTTGGGCACTGCCTTACTGTGACATTAATCTCCCTCTGATGGCATTTGTTGAACTCCATCAGTTATGTAGGAAACGCAATGCCCAACTCAAGTGTTGATGTGTAACTTTGAAATGAATATAATTCTTTGACATGTGGCTTTGCCAGGTGCTGCCACAATTTCTCTGCATGGAGAGAAAACTCCCCCAGGTTGGTCAGTGTGGGAGGGGAGGCTGGGGTGGGTGGTGAGTTTCAGTACCTGTTTTCACCCGGTTTCTCCTCCTCCAGACCTGATTCTTGCTTCTGTCTCTGGGAGAATCTGTGAAAGAGTAAATCAGAAGAAATCAGATGGTTTATATTCCTGGTGCTGGACATGAAAATGAAGGGCAGATAGCTTTGCCTGTTGCTCATCGTTATTGTGTTTGTTGAGTCCATAGTGACTATAGGATGCTATAGTGGCTGTGTGTCTAGCTGCCTGGCATCACTGCATGCTTACCCATACCCAGTGCTGGCATCCACCTACTGCACAAGTGATGAGATAAATGTCAGGGAGCTTTGACTCCATCCCACAGCTGAACCAAAGGAAGGGAAGATAGTGTGTTTTTTTAGGATTAATTTCACCAGCATCCCCTGCTGCATCTCCTCCCACAATCTGACCCTTTTTCTCTATGTGGGAGAGCCCCAGAGCATAGTCTCAGGCTCAGTTCCCTGGACCTGCTCTGCAAGTTGGTGCTGGGCTGGCCAGTGCCTCTATGCCAATCTACTCCCTGGTCTCTGTTCCGATTGACTGTGGCTCAGGCTGGAAGTTGGCAGCTGCAGGCTCCAACAACCCCAGGATGATGCCCTTCTCAGTAAGAGGAGGGAAAAGAAGGAGAAAGAAGAATGTTTCTATAGTTGCATTAAAAGCTTTCATAGTAGTGTCACAAGCTGATCCTCTTTTCTGGACCTTCACTTTTAATTTCCACTCATTTCAAATGTAACCAACTTTTCTAGGGCCTCCAAATTGCTAAGTGTTCTTCCCAAATCTACCTTAGGAAAATGCCTTATGAAACTTTGCACACCTACAGACAGATGCATGGTCCTAAAAGCAGTGCTGCTGAAATCTTGGGTGCTCCTCCAGCCCCTCATATGTCATCCAAGGGAAATGTTCTCTCCTGATTTCATTGGGGCACAATCTGCAGTGCAAATCCTCTTTTAATTAATGTGGTGTGGTCAAGGCTATGTATTCATCTTTCTTATTGGGATGTTGTGCTGCTCATTCCCTTGGAAATGACATGATGGCAAGCTTTATGGCAGAATTGGGATGCTGAGCTCCCCACTCTGGTCCCCAACCCTCATGTTCCAGCTGGTTCTCACCCTACTGTCTGGATCCCAAATCACCGTGAGGGAGTCTGGCTGCATGAGCTGATGTGGCAGATTGGAAACCCGTCGATAAGGCAGAGCAGGATGGACAGTGCGACCAGGTCACTATGCCCTAGGGTCAGAGAGGTACACAGGGTCCTTGCCATCGAGATATGATGTCAGGCTGGACTTTGGCAAAAGGTGACCAAGTTGCACACAGGCTGAATTCATCTAGTTGAAAGCCGAATGGAAGCAATGGGGACTCGAGCATCAAAGCCCATCGCCTGCAAGCCTCAACCTGTGGGTATTTTCAGGGGAATTTTAGGTGCTGATTCTCATCAGAAATGTCTGCTGAAAATCATGAGACCCAAACACTCCCTAACCAGGGGAATACCCATACTAGTGGCCAGACTCTGAGGCTTGGCAACTACTGTACTGAGGTCAGAACTGGGAAGGTTGCTGCACCATCTCAAGGTTTCCCAGAACTGCTCTTGGTTAGCTGTGGAGTTTCCAGCTCTATTTGCGCTACCTGATCATCCAGGGGCAGATGGGAAGTTGGAAGGAAATACTCCCTAAGGCCACTGTTCCTTTCCCATTTGTTGTACATGATCTTTAGTTATGCACCCACCCCAGCCTCTTATTATTCAGGAGGTTAATAGGAAAGACCTGGAAGCAAATAGAAAAAAAACCCACCGATAAAATATGCAGGTAGCCTAGAGGTGTAAGCAGGAGATAACAAAGCCCTGAGGGTAAATCTTTACAGAATTACTCAGTAGAAAAGAGCAAAGGATACAGACTGCACTTCCAGAGCAGGTAAAGAGCCATTCTTCCAAGGGACACAGCAGCTGCTGCTAACCAAGACATCCTACAGCAGGTTGAGCAGCTTCTGCTCCATATCAACTTTTCCCATGCCCTGCAGTCTGTGGTCTTCTGTGGTTTTCTTCTGTAGTACTCCTTGCTTTTCATCTGTAGCTGCTGATAAATTCTGGTCCACTCCCCCAGGGGGCTGGGGTTGGGATGGTGTCAGCTGAGTTCTGTGCTGAGCCAGGGCTGGGCTCATGATTCAAGAAGAGGAAATTGTCTGTGTCAAACCAGCTCTTGGTTTGGCTCGAATGCTTTCATTTTTGATGCTGGAGGCACTGGCTTTGAGTGGCTAAGGCAGGTTTCCAGCACTGCAGGAAAAGGCTTTGCAGGGCTCCAGAGACTACGAGTTTGTACATGATAAAGGCATGCATGTTACGTGAGCTCAGGATTTTGGATGAGAAAACTCAAAACTTGCTCTGGGGAGCAAGATTCCTCCAGCTGTGCCTCACCCTGAGCAAGGTGAACTTCTCTTGTCTCAAGGAGACAACCCAACCATCCTTGAAGTCCTAAAACCACCTCAAAACTCAGAACTTAAAAAAGTCATGGAGCAGCCTCCAACTTAATTAATTTCTTTTCCTTCTTATTGCTTTCTCCATTTCTTTCTTCCCTTCTAAATGACCTTCATGCCCCCCTCAGCACCTTTTCATAGACTATAGAATCATAGAA
>WBNH01011202.1:81480-274696 GCA_013401255.1 Urocolius indicus | reverse complement strand
TCTTCACTGCAACCCGCTCCCCCTGTTACTAAGCAAAAGCAACTCCTTGCTAAACCATGACAGTACCTTTCAAACAATAAGCGAAAATATGAGTCCTAGACTTTTTTCTTTCTGGACTCCTGAACAGTCAAATACGGTATCTTACCAGGTGTATGGAATTCACTTCAGAAGAAACCTCTCTGTTGCTTCTGAGTTGTTGCAGCAACTACTCTGATTTTTAAAATTTCTTTGGAACAGCAATACCTAAACAGAGAAACGGCACCACAGCTCTAGTGTAGATAGGAAAATAAATCATAACCTAAAACAGACAAAACAAAATTGCTTCAGATCTACTAAGCTATCAGTTTGTTTCCTTCTTTCCTAATCAACTCAATATTGAATAGGAGAACAGTTACGACAAAAGAGAACAGAAGGAAAGATCCAAAGATCTTGCTTTTGTTCTCTGAACATTCGGAAGAGCTTTTTCAACTTAGATTTGGAATTAAAAAGTTAAAATGATACAATGTATTTATCTGCCTCATTTTAATTATTATTTCTAAGTCTCACTCGTCTATTCTGGCTTTTAAAGCATTCCATTTGCTCCAAATACCTCAACAACATTCAGGTACCTGATTAAGGTTATTTTTTTGCTATGATCAGCACTGTAGGATAGACAGCCATATTGGCTCTCCTCACTTGTACTGCTCCAAGCTCCCACTAACGGGTCTTTTGCTCTTTGTTCCACTTCAGATGTGGTAAATTAAAAAGACCAAACAAACACACAAGCAACACTCTTCCTCCCTTAAACTCAAATGATTTGCACTAATATATTACTCGATGCTTTGATGTTAATTCAGAAGACATTTCCATGTAAAATTATTCCAAATCAATGACAAGTATCAGATTTTGAAAACCTGGGCTAAAATGTCTGCGGAAAAAAAAACCTATAATGTGAGATTGCCTCAGTTAGAAAGATAATCCATTGCAGCAGTTCAGTAACAAGGCGCCCTTTAAGAAGTTAAAACCATTTTGTAGTACTTTGAGTTTTTTTTCAATTAAAACTAAAAATGTATTTGTATGGAAGTTGCACCTTCAAGATTACAAGCTCTAGAAATGACTAAAAAAAAAAGTAATGAAAAGTTACACTTGTATGAGATAAAACAACTCCAAGATAAAAGAATTTGGGATTCCTTACTGTGCTGCATTTACTTTAGCACCTTGAAGGTGAAGGTTTCGGCAAGCAATATTTAAGCAGCTTTCCAGAATACACATTGATTCCAGAAGAGATAACATTGATAATTATAGCACAGGAGATTAAGTTCCCCACACTGGAAGCTGTGACAGAGGGAAAGAAAAACAAGAATGAACCCAAGAAAAACAAAACAAACATTAAAAATACCTTCTTAAAACAAAACAGTATGAAGAATGAACTTATTTAAGTATCCAAAAGATGATTTCAGTAACTGGAAAAAGGGAGAAAAAAGTACTGGTGGAAATTAGTGGTTATTGCAGCAATTGGTCTTTGACAAAGACTACAGAACACTTATCAGTTCAATGAAAATCTGAAAACTCAGAGTGCTACCATCACCACCTCTTACCTGGTTTTTGTACTCCTATTCCAGAAAAAGAGCCTTGGTCTCATCAAATGGAAAGACAAAGCTGTTATTAATGTAGATACTGCTTCAGAGTCAACTCCACGACTCAGAAAAAAAGGCCACCCTCTTCAGACTGAAATTCACTTGGTCTTGGTTAACTCTTCCACAGTAACACAGTTGGTCAATCCTGGCAAGCTGAGAAATTAAGAGCCATTGGTATATAAACATATATGCATGCACATTTTAATATGTGTAAATATATTTACACATACGTTTTTGCAGTAACACATTTCCCTAAAGCAAAGGCCTTGCACAGTCTTGATAAACTTCCCCCCAAAGCATAATTTCCATCATTAGTCACAAACAAAATCATTGGTTTGTTATTTGTGTTTATACATATTGGAAAAAAAAAACAGAGCATATTATAAATTCCCTCCCCTATCCAGAAGAATAGATGGCACAGAATGAGCTCTGTAAACCGCATCTCCCGTTTCATTGTCTCTCTCCAAACCTCTAGACTGTGTGTGATTTTGCACTTGCTGCATATCATATTTGAATGACCAAGGCTGGCAAAGGAAATTTAATTTTTATATGCATTAAGTATTTTATGCATGCATGTAAGCATGTCATTCAAATCATAAAGTAATTGGGACAAAGACACTATTATTTTAATTATATAGTAAAAAGATTAATTTTATAGACATGTAAAACTTCTAAATTTCTCAAAGAGTTGTGTAGCATTGCATAATCTGTAGCAATTAGTTCCATCAGGTAATAAACCTTTCATCAGCAATATGATACACAGTAAATTGTCTCAGGAATGCAGCTTTGGAGAATGACAGGTTAGCATGTAGAGTGTGAAAAAAAGAGAAATGCATACATATTTTGGGTACAAATCCAAAGCAACTTCATAAAATTAAGAAATTTATTCCAGCCTGAGAACTGTCCCATGAAAAATAGATTACAATGGAACACATAGTGAATATTTTAACATGCACAGTGTCTATAAACATATTTTATTGTGAATATTAACAACAAATATAACTGAGAATGCTTGTCTTTTTTTACTCTATTGTGCTAATGGTCCCGGTGCACACATGAACAACAAAGTACTGCAAGTACAATGCCAGAAGGTACTAAAAAAACCTCCTCCATCTTCCCACATTGCTTCTTGCTATTAATAAACAGGCGTCAAACAAGTCTAGACAGTCTCCCAAGAAGAAAACTTTTGACATCTTAGTACATGTCAAATGGAAAGATAGTGCAGTCGTATCAGCAGGAAAAGAAATCTGTATGTCAAAAGAAGCCATTTACACATAAAGTCTGATAGAACTTCTGTATCAATAAATTACAATCCTTACAGTGTACATAAAACTCCTCTTTTCAATCACTACTCTTCTCAAATTATCAGGTTTTAGGCTGAGATTTTCCCTTCCAAGACTGCCTGAAAGTTAGCTTCTAAAATTATGCAACTGCTTTATTTTAACAAGTCTCTTGATGAACCAGTTACATGGATAATTGAACTTCATATCTAGCCAAAGGAGAAACCAGATTGAGATTCCAGTGCTATGCTGGACCACTTCTGATCCAGTGTGAACAGGATAAAACCATACTATAATAAAAAACTCACAATAAAAAAATATACAATCAAGAACATTCTTTTCTTATTTTAAAAATCTAAGAACCTTTCTACACTAAAAGCAAAACACAAAAAGATTACATAAATGTCTCATCTCATTCATTGTATTTGCCAATTTAAAAAAATAAGATCAGTTTGTGCTTCTCTCTCCTTTTCCTAAAAGCCAAGGAAAATGAGAGTTAAGGTGAGTACCACCAGGAAAGACCAGTCATCAAAAGGTTATTGCTGTCTCAGTGTCTCTTACTCATTATTTAAATACCTATCACTAAGACAAGAAACAAAACAAAAAAAAAGGAAAGAAATTGTGCAATCTAACCTGCCTATTTTTTTACATTTATAAAGAACTTTATGACAAATTGCAACCAGAATGAGCTATATATTCTGCTGTGTAATATTGTGTATATATAAGGAGGTCGCTATCATAGTGACAGAAAATGATTCAATAATTCAAAATTAAAACAGATGCTGTTTTTTACTTCTAATTTCTTAGAAATTAGCACAAACCAATCACCATCTGAAAGAATGAAACTTCATTCATGCACTCTTCCTTCTTTTTCTGTGAAAGAGCTGGTATTGATCACCATCAGATGGAGATGACTGCCCTACATTGCAACTAGTGTCACCTGTGGCTTATGTGACCTCACTGTGCATAAAGTCAGCATGGATTTTCTCTGAAACCAATGAAATACTGGGTTTGTCTCCTGCTTGCATTTTGAATGACAAATTTAGGATTGGCCAGCTTAGAACTACCAGTGACAACTGTGAAATTGACATCAAAGAATTCCAGAAGATGAAATGCAAGCAATTTGAAAGGCATAGGATTTTCAGCTACCTTTTAAGAGCTCTGCTTTGTTTGCTTATGACATCTTCAGTTACCACTACATATTTAAAGACTAAAGTCTAGTACACTTCCTTACAAGATTCTTTATAAAAAGCCAGTGACTGTGCTGTGTCAATTATGGAACGGACTCGCAACATGGAAGAATGTGGGGAAAAAACACTGATAGCTCTGAAATTTTTAAGTGTCAATCACAAGATAAGTAAATACATCTCTCTGCTCTTAAATATTGATAAGGACAAAATGAAGTTACAGGAAAGCTATTAATCAATAATATCAAAATCATGATGAATGCAAATAGGTATAGCTTAGCTTACCTCAGGGAAACTATATCGATTTGTTCTCCTTGAAAATCTGTCACCAAGTATACCAACTTAAGGATGTTAGGAAACTGTTGTGCATATAAGTAAACTCTAAATCAAGACTGACTCCTTAATTAGTTCCTTAGATATAAACTTTGATTACAAATTTATGTAATCCGTTAGGTTTTTTTAGGGTGCATCCTGACTGTCCTGGATCATCAATGCCACAAATTAGTCTTAAGGAAAATTAAGAAGCTCTGAGCCCAAAAAATATACATTTTTATCTTTACAATTTCCTGGGTTTTGATGTAAGAAACGCTATAAACCAAAGCTGCATCTTACCCATGAATAACAAAGAGATGGAAAAAAAAAAGTAATCAATATCAGTTTTCTATCACAGACTTTTAGACATCAATAATTTGATTTAAACAAGGGATTTCTAAGTAAAGTAAAATGAAGAAAGCAAGGTATAGTAAGAAATTAGATTGTTCATAGGGAAATGCTACTCTGAGCAATCAGTGATGCTTATAATATCTTGTTTCAGAAGCTCTTGCTGAAGACAAAATTGACATAACTGAATGTTTTCCTGTAGGTTTGCTGTTGTTGACATACAGAAGAAAGAACAGTAAACCAAAATGTTGGTACAAAAATAAATTCAAGTAATATACTGTAAAATTGTTTAGGTCATCATTCTATCTGAATATAATGGGAGAAATGTATTTTAAGGAATCCTGAAGTAGAAAGTTTTATACCTGGAAAAGAAACATTTTGAACTTTTTTAGGAACTATAAGCTAACTTAACATGACCAACTAAACAGACCACCACAAGAAAGGGACGAAATTTGTTATACTTTCATTTGATATATTACAACGTAGTTTTAGTTTATACTAAAGATTTTTCTGAAATCAGTGGTTTGGTCTCTCATATATTTATAACTACATATCTTACAACTTGTTTCAAAGGTAGCATACCCAAAGGCATATATAAAGCTAATGTTGCAGCATTTTTTCCTAGCACAGGCTTTAAAACTTGATTATTCCCGTGACAGGAAATGCAATAGTTTCAAAAAACATTTTTCCATTAATATTTTACCTGCACCTCATATACTCTAGTTCATGTTCTTAACTAAAAGTACCGATACCCAGAGTTGTACACTAAATGACCTCATGCTTTGAAAAGGGTAATGCAATAGATAACTCAAACAGTTTTCACTCTATCAATGTGCAAAACAGCTTTTGTAAGTCTCCCAAACTTTCAGGAAGCAATTCAAAGAATCTACAGAGGAAAACAATAGTCAATATAAAGAATTTATTCCATAATTAGGAAAGGCAGCATATGCAGTCAACAGAGAAAGGAAGGATTGGTAAAATTGCTCTATTCACTGTGGTTATCTGAAAGAAAATTTACATTCACTGTCTGCTGGCAAAGACATTCCTAGCTCACAAACATGGAGTCCACAGTTTGTCATGGCCAAGATAAGGTGTACTTTCATAGTCAATTCTTCCTTTACACAATCAGCTAGGTTCTGAAGTGTCTGCATAGAGGAGGTCCAGAAACATCACAAATAGTCCAGTAGCTATGTTTCTGAAGTAGATTATAGCTGTTCCACTTATTAGTAGTCTAAATCAGCAATCTCTGAAGTATACTGACATAGTAAGTATAATCTGAATAGCTACCTCAGCCTACAAGAAGCTCAAAATGATGTTTAGAGGCAACGCCAAAAATACCTTGGATAGACTAATCCTTAGAATGATGCTTGGAGAGTGAAAAGCATAACTTAGAAATGCTAGAGGAGAAAAAGCAGCCATCTGTGACTACTTCCTGCAGAATACAAGGGAGTGACTTTTTGTTTTTTTTTTTTTTTCCAGCACCCTGCATCTCCCCTGTCCAGCACAGATGTGCCCCTTTCATACACACTTCACAATGTAACTACCCAATGTTCTTAGCTTTGGATTGGCAGGTGGTTGCAGTGACTTTGGGAGGAGGATCCACCTGCTAGCTCAAGCTGCTCCAGAGGGCCTGGGAATTGGACTGGTGAATTCTAAAAGTTTTAATGATACAGGAGAAAAACTAATGAACGGCACATTTCTGTTTTGTTACAGACTACAATCAGAATCACACAGATAAGATTGCTACTTATCAGGAGCTATTTAGCATAAGTCAATGCCTAACTATTTATTTGTAATTACTAACATGAGCAATAGAAGTTGACAGAGAAGCAGTACATTTCTGATTTGATCATTAGCAAAGCAGTCCAGAGTTTGGGGCATTCAGACAACATTGAAGAAAGAGTAAGAAATCTAGTGAAGTAAGAAGTCTGGGTGAACCTGCAAACCAAATGTAGTTAACCTGCTACTAAGGTTCTGGGTAGCAATGGAAGAATACCATTCTTACAACATCTAAGCTTCACAAATTTTACTATTCATCTAAAGAATGGCTTCCAAAGGACCTGTACTTTCTCCACTAGTGTCCGATAAGCTGATACTCTACTTGAAAGACACCAAAATAAGGTTTTGGAGGTTGGCAAAAGACTTAGAAGTCCAAAGATTTCCCACTCTGTCATGCATATGTCAGATGGACTGAGTTGGGTCCAAAAACACCACTGAACACCAAGACAGAAAGTATTATACTTAATTTATCCCTTTAAAAATGATAGTGAAAGAATAGATAAAAAACATGCCTTTGCAGACTACCAGAGCACTTAGAAAAGAAGGAGGGTATCAAGAGGTTTGAGAGGATAACCAGCTTTGTCTTTACAATGGATGAACAGTCCCCAAAAATGCATCAGATATGCTGCTTTAAAGAGGCAGTAATTATGATGTTTTCCACTTTTTATCCTCTGGAAATTCTGAGATAAACTCCAGTGAAGAGAAAGGTGAGAGTGGAATTTCTCTGACTTCTTATATTACAGAAACATAGTCCCAGGAAAAGCTGAAATAACAAAGCCCTCAGCCTTCCATTGTTTTTTTTTTTTTTTTGCAGAAACTTTTGAAATGGCCAGCCATAGTCATAACTGTTCAACTCCTACAATCATTATCAGAGCTGAAATACAAACATTCGCCAGAGCCAGAGTCTTAGTGGATGGTTTCTGAATTCTGTTGTGAATGACAGCATGCTGTTGCACCAGCCCTTGCTAGGCAAACAGAAAGATGTCCAATGGAAAGCAAGAAGTATTTTCATACTAGTTAAAATGGCCATTTATACAATTTATACAAGAATATACCCACGTTATTAGTGCAAGTGAGCCATTAAAACCAACAAACATTTGGGTTATTCCTTAAATACTATTACGTACCATACGAGTTAACTTGAGAATTATTAACTACGGAGCATCAGTGGAATCAAAGAGGAATCCACTCTGAATAAAACATACATCTTTTAAAAGTTTCTGCTTCTCCTAAGAGGCATTTAGAACTGTTTGAAGCATAAACATTCACAATCTCATATTTCTACACTAGTATGGGTATTTAAATTATTTTCCCAATAAAAGAACAAGAAAGAAATAATTTGAGAGACAAAAGCCTAGGAAAAAAAATTAGATTTGTAGCAGTTGTATCATATAAACACAATTAGAATATGAACCAACTAGAAAAATGCACACTTGCACTGTAAGTATGCATCTACATAAAATAGAGGTCCCAATATAAATTGTAAAAAAAATTAATATGCAAATGAAGGCTATTTAAGAAGCAGATTTATTACAATGCATAGATCTTCAAAGTCAAAACATAAACAAACCCTCCCCTCTACACACCACAGAGAAATCTGTCTGAAAAAGTTAATTTCATGTTTAGATGGCAACAGAGGCTTCACATCATATTGATTTGCACAGCCTGTGCTGAAGTGCAATGTAGCAGAAGCTAGAACTGCTGAGAACATTCAGTCCAAGAATGGAGAATGGAGGAGACATCTGCATCTGCAGTAATTCAGATAATTTAACATTCTTGCAGCACACATTTGATTTGAAAAAGCAAACTAGAGGTCCTGCCTTCTTTATTAGTTCTCATTTTTCCTTAGTTTAAGCAGCACAAGAAATCATTTATCACATAGATAGCTCAGCAATTATGTGGAATCTTAGAGGCTTTCATTTTTTTAGCACACTTGGCTCTCCAAGACTTTGTTATCCAAATGATACCAAGGAAAGATAATTCTAAATTAAGATCCAAACTCGTACTTTGATCAAATGATTAAAAGCACCTTGGACTTCCAAAGGTAGTTATTGATCAAGAAAACATTAAGATTGATAGTAAGATTATATTAACATTTCATTGAAATATAATCATTAGACACGAGAGCCAGCTTCTTTTGTCTATAACATATGCAATTCATACAGGAAAAGGAAATTAGTCAGATCACTAAAAGCATAGCAGAAGCCATCTGTGCAGATAAGGATTTTTTCATTTAAGTGATCACAAAAATGACAGCCACTGAAGGGTCTTTGTACACATCAGGAATTATCACAGACATGTTCAATCATGCTCTGCAATACTGAACAATGTACTCATTTTTATATGAACCAGTAAGATCTATGGCTTGTGTTTAGCACTCATTTTAAAAGGTACTAAAACAGAGCCAATCATTGTACATAAGATGAAGTGATAGCTTAGGAAGGAAATGTGATGAAATGGTAACAAAGGAGGGCCTTTACTAACCACAATGTGATAAGAAAAATACTTCAACAATAAAGTGAGATATCAATTTGTCAAAACTAAATTATAAGAGCTGTTGAACTGGAACATAATACATGGCTGATAGTAAATGCGATGACGTTTAGGAAAATAGTGTCTTCTATTAAACAGTTAGAGATATGTCAGAAATTTCATTGCTTTTTCAACACTATTGGATGAGAGAAGATAAATGAAATAAATTGCAGAATTTTCCAAAGTTTCCTACGACTGCTTGCCTATCCCTGTTTTAGTTTGTTACTCCAACTCAGCATAATCTCAGCAAACTTTTCACTGAACAACTATTTCAAAAAGACTTGACAGAGCAATAAAGAATTCTCACAGGCTTTGTAGAGACAGTGTAACTCCCCACAGTGGGAAATGTAAGAAGAATGGAGCCATCACACATGCTTTAGGAACAGGCATTTGCCATAAGGACGCGGTGATCCACAAGAGCAGAGCTATTTCTCCAGTTGCAGAGGTTACAAGCTCAAGGAACAGTTAGGGGTTGATGAAGAGAAGGGAAGGAAGAAACTATAGAGGATATAGGACACATATCCATAGAAAATGGGATTGTACTTGTTCAACTGCTTTTGAAACAATGTTCTATCTGCTAATATATGAATAAACTCCAACTGACCTGGAGAAAAAATGTTTTGGGGAATCAGAAGACAGGGTATCCAAGTGCAAAAGTATCCCATGAGAGGTTCATATATCCTGAAGCAACATAATGTATCAGATATGAACAAATACATTGTTTACTGCTTCCAGCAATGAAGAATAACACATTAAGTGGGGAAAAAAAACCCAATAAACTCTCAAACTAATTTATATTGCTATTTAATTTGCAATAGCCTCTCACCATAAGTATTCATACTGATCTTCTGCAACTAGAATTTTAGATTAAAGAATATGCCTAAAACAAAAAGGCAATTTAAACGTAGCAAGGGAAAATCATACACACTTGCAAAAACAAATTCTGAGTAAAGGAAAACTATTAATTTACAGAGAAAATTCTTACACTGTAAACTACTTTGACCTGAAAAACTGATTTTATATCAAGCTGAAAATGTAAAGATTTACCACCTTCAGTGTTATCATTACAGAACAAAGAGAGATCACTAACAATGCTGAAGGCAAGTACAAGACCTTTACAATTGGTATTTCTAAAAACACACCTTCTGAAATTTTTAAAGGCTTCCTTCCAAGTTATTATTCTCCTCAGTTCAGCAAGGGAAGAAATTATTTGGGAGAAGGCAATTAACATTGGCACACAATCTAAAATTCATTTCTGAGTTGAACTTGCCAAAAAATCCTCAGCTGAGATAATTGGTCGGTACTTACCAACTTTTTACTGTCAGTTACACCAATGCCAAATATGCTAATAGTTTAAATATTTGATAACATAGGAATTGATCCACTAATGCTAAACATCCTTTATGAACACACAATCGTCTATTACAGTTTTATTGCAGTAGACTGGTACTCTTGATTACACTACATCACATCTAATTGTCATGCATTTCAATATTTTACACACAAATAATTGAAATCTTTCTCCACCTTGCAAATTCATTCATGTTATTAACAAAAGGAGAAAATCCTTTGAAGGCCTCACATTTCTCTGTTCAGTTTGAAAGAAATATTTTGGGGTTTGTTTTGTTTTTAAATAGAAATCTTTGGGTTTTTTTCCCCCAACAAACAGAAGCAAACATTCAGAATCTATCATTATCAATTGGAACACTTTGTGATGTTTTTTTTGCCCATATTTTCATCAAGATAGCTTGCAAACTGATTGCAAGCAATGTCACAGATACATTGTTTACTTTTGAAGCAGCAGTATGGGTGACATACATTTAGAGAAAATCTATCCCAAAGTGAATGTCTTCCATTTCAATGGTTTCCCTACCGTAATTCCTCCACCATTTACTTCCTTCCTTCTAATTACTTCAGTATCTGTTTTGATACAGAGCTTTTACTCCTCTCCCAACATAGACAGGAAACTGAAGCAATGTCCGCATCTACTAGACAGATTCGAGTCTCTCCCTAGCACAATTGCTCAACATCGCTGGCTCATGTTTAGTTTGCTGCCCATCAGATCTCTCAAGTTCCTCTCTGCAGAGATGCTCTCCAGCAGGTCAGTCCTCAACCTGTATTGGTGTATGGAATTTCCCTCAAGTTGCGTTGTTTTGCTGCTGGTGGTAACTGGTAAGGGACCTCACTGACTTTTTCTTGACACACAACCTTTTTTATCCTATATTTACACCCTGTGGTGTTGAGAACAGGGCTTGAGAGAGTCGCTGGGTAAAATTCCTGAGATGGCCAAGGTCAATCCATCACATCAATAAAGTTCACTGCAGTGGTAGAGGGTAGCGACATTTTTTCACACTAAAGGAAGTATTCCTGTCCATTCTCATCATCTAGGCTACTAAAATAATCACAACACAAATCATATAAAGCTAAGTAATTCCAACTCCAGCCATTTTTCCCTCTGATCTTGAGAGAAGTTGTAGGACTCACAGTAATTTAAAGCTGATGTTTAACAGCTCATTCAGGTAGCGCATAAGGCAATATCACTAATGGCCGTAAATGACTGAAACCTTTTTGAGTGTTCTTGGCATTAACAAGCAATTTCCAAGAGACAATTTCTAGGGAATTTAATGACCATAATAGAAACTACTTTGATTTTTAGAAATCATTTCTTCAGGCGAAAAAATATAGCAGTAACACAATCTGAAGAAAGCATAGGGCAACTCAGTGACCAAGGAAAGGGAATGAGAATCCTCTATCATCTCTAACGTTGTAAAGTTTAGAAATCATCAGTGAAATAGTTTTCCTTCCTTCTGGAAATAAAAAGCTATGCAGCACGTGAATATCTAAAGATATAGTGGAGAAACAGGTGTAGGGAGTGGAAATTACCCTATATGATACATAGTAACATAGAGTAGTTGAAACAAATCAATAAAAGGTAACTTCACTACTACCTGAATAATAAAAGACTAAAAAGCTAGAAAATGTTCTAACCTTTTAATTAGTTTGATTTTTTAAAAATTTATTTTTGTTCTAACTTTATACTGAACACTATAAGATCACCTTCCTAAAGGAATTTATAAATTTCTGCCAGTGAATTGAGTTACCTGGTTAACTCCATCTATAGTTTGTAAACATCACATTTGGGTTGTGTTTTAATCACAGCTTGTCAATATTCTGAGTTCCATAATGGATCAATCAATTTAATTTTTTTTAATTAACTCTCTCTGAGGACAATACAGTCATCATAATTTTACTCAGTGACTAAACAATAATTTCATGCAATTAATTGATAGTTCCATTCTTAAGAAGAGGGGAAATTATGTGTTTGTTCATCCATCTATAGCCTTTTCAATTTTATGTGCCTAGCCAGTATTCCACTATTATTATTTAAAATATTCCATATACTACAGTAAGAAAGAAAAACTTATAGAACTCAGATTAATATCATTCACATAAGAAAATGAGAAACTGAACACGCAGAAGAAAATTGACACTTTTTTTCTCCTTAAAAACAAACAAACAAACCAAACCAACAAGAAAAACCAGCTGCAGCCTGGTGTGTTGGATAGCTTACAAAGTCATTAGGAAACAAAGTGTATTAACTTTCAACATGTTACTGCTAAGCAAAATACAATTGCCCTATCACTGGTACCAAAGGGAAGATTTCAAAAAAGAACATAAATCAGCTGTATTGGCAGTTGAAATGTTGAAGAAGAAACATCACAGAGATCATTGCTAGTGACTTGGGAAACAAATGGTAATTTTTGAGGACTTGTAAACCCTCGGAAGAGTAAAAGAAAAGAGGTTTGGAAAACTGCTGATGGGAATTCATTCCTAAGTTATACAAACTACATCTATTCCTCGACTTGATATCACTGCAAGGAAGAGACTTAAGAAAAGAAGGCATCTTCAAAAGAAGAAAGTGCTGAGAGCAGCAAGCATAGGGCTCTCTAAGGCACTGTCAGCTTTTAGTATCTCACATGCATGGAGACAGTTTAGCCCAGAACACTTAATTTACTGCTCATAAAACTTGTTATGTTTAGACATACACCCAAATCAGAAACAAATCCAAACATTTCAAGTCTATAAAGAGTCTCTAATTTTGCAATGGGCTATATCTAATTTTGTAATGAGTTGAAAGAAAAGCAGTGATTGAAAGTGCATTTTTGAGCTTCTGACACAAACTCCAGTCTCTACAGAAAGAAAGCTGGTATTAAATACCTATAGAATCAAATAGCAATGTGTTCAAAGTTGCAAAATGCAAGCAACAACACAGACGTCAGTGTCTCAGAGTATGATGTACATTAAATTCCTGAGTAGGATTAGACAAACTAGTACTATTTTAAATTATCTAATCTTACCAGTCTAAATGCAGACTTCTTGCAACTCTTGCCTTCTGTTTCTCTTATCAATGCTTCTCCTCACTAAAAAATAAGACTAGAAAAAGGAATTTGTTCATCTCCATTAACTTCTAGAATTAATCTAGGAAAATAGAAATAATTTCAAAATCTCTTGTGGCAAAGTAAGCAAAGCTATTTATCTGTGTATCTATCTGTTTTTCTATCTATTTTGATTTCCATTAGTAATTATAGTTGAACAAGTGGATATTTCTTACATATCTTTTGATTCTGCATTTAAGAACTAATGACTTGCTGTCTGCTGAGACACTGTTGTGAAAACCTCTGCTAAACTGCCTCCTTCTTTAAGCCTCCAAACTTGTTTGGTGATAAAAGAGAAAGAGCATCTTTACCTCCTCAGCATCAGGAAGCCCTGCAACAAACAGAGCTCACTGTTTATTCACTATCTGCCAACTCTATCCCTGGAGATGTTCATATTGATGGAGCTACGTGGAAGAAATGAGACTCAGACCCTTGATTCAGAACAGCTCCTCCAAGATTTCAGTCTCAGAATAGTGCAGATTTCTTTTTTTCTCCGCACGTAATCTTTATGTTACAAGCTCAATATAAAGAGTGTTGACCTAGTCAGCTGAATACTCCTAAAGAATAAAAATATTTTCATATTTAATGTATTGAATTTACTTCAGTACTGGCACATAATAATTTAATTCCACAATGTTTTGAGAGGTTCTGACTTGACTATTTGAGAATCATGACTTCCATTCTACTGATTTAATCACATTGGACTTTGATAAATAGGAAGAAAATATTTAGAGACAACAGAGCTTAGCATCAAAACTAGTCATTGCAAAACTGTTAGAGAAGCTATTATCGGATATTTTAAGTAAGGGTGAGCATTGGAACAGGCTGCCCAGGGAAGTTGTGGAGTTTCTTTCTCTGCAGGTTTTCAAAACTCGTTTGGATGCATTCCTGAGAGACCTGATCTAAGTGGACCTGCTTGAGCAGGAAGGTTGGATTAGATAAGCTTTACAAGTCCCTTCCGACTCTACCATTCTGTGAGCCTATGATTCTGTAAATATTTCAGAAAATACTTCAAGATATACCAACATTGTAATGAAGCTTTGCTATTAGTGTCACATAGCAGCTAATACTATACATGGTTCTCTATTATAAGGAAATTGCAAAGAGGTTTCCATATGAAGAAAGAATTAGAAGCAAATCAGTAGTAAGTCCATCTGACATTATCAAAGGCCTAACGGAAGGAAGTGAAAGGATATTGTTTGTGATGCTTACCACACTTTACAAAGTGTCTTACTTACCTGTTGACACCCCACTGAATGAATTACATCAATGTTACCATTTTTACACCAATTCTCTGAAAACAAAAAGCATCAAGGTACTTTATAATCTGCTGAAGAAAAGAAGCTTCAAGCCTATCTTGCCTTTTCAAAACAAAAACTAATTCAGAGAAGTTTTATTGTCCTGTCAGGAAAAAAAAATAAAAATCAAGCTAGACCATAGTAAGAAACTGCAGCTGAGGGAGCTGGGGACAGTCTGGACAACAGAAGGCTGAGATATGATTACTCTCTGCAACTGTCTGATGGGACAGATGGAGGTTAGTCTCTTCTCTCAATTAATGAATAATAAGACTAGAGGAAATGACCTCAAGTTGCACAGGTGATTTAATTTGGACATTAGGAAGAACTTTTTCCCTGAATTGTTAGACACTGACACAGGCTGCCCAGGAAGGTGCTGGAGTCACCATCACTGGAGATATTTAAAAAACACATAGGTGAGGTGCTGAGGGACGTGGTTTAGTTTAGTGATGGGCTTGGCAGTGTGAGGTTGGTGGTTTGACTTGATGATCTTAAAGGTCCTTTCCAACAAAAACAATTTTATGATTCTATGATTCTACAATCATAGAAAAAATGCCAGCACCACCAGACCCTTAAGGTGCTTTAAATACACAACTAACCTTTTAAATGGTTCTGTGAATTTGCAAAAATTGAAATGCAACCAATTGATACCTGGTTTCATATGGAGTAATTAATTTTGTGCTAAAACAATTTTAAAAGTGCCTAAAATCAGGTTCAAATGAGTTGACATGCAAATACTTGAATAAGAAAATTATTCCTACACAATTTTTATCAAATAATTAAATCGTTTTGGCAAGTGTTATGTGGGTCTTTGGTTATTTCAAAGCCTGAGGCTGCTAAACACAATTTTTGAGAGCATTAGCAATTCACTGAGCTAAGACTTAGCTCTTGTTTTTCCACTCTTCAATTTTATGCAAGATCTATTACCAAGTTCTACCTCAAGCATTCTCTTTGTTTAAAGTCAGGAAACATTTCCTTTGGGAATTGCTATATTGGTTATTACTCATTGAAGTACTAAAAAAGGTGAAGATTTCACTTAAATCAGCTTTATCTGATCTCATAAAAATTTCTACAGAAAAAAAACCTACAAAGATCTTTAAAAGGTAACAATGGGGATTATTAATCACTGCAACTAAGAAATGACATTTTTTTGCAAGCGCTGAGGCATTCAAAATATTAGTCATAAGCAAGCAGCATTAAATACAACAGTGAAGCCATCTATCAGTGGAAATTCCTCAACGTATCACCCCTCTCCAGCATCGCAGAAAGCAATTTACTCTGCCTCCAGTTCTCAGGTAGTTGGACACAGCTGCCAGTAAAGGTCATCTGAGCAGGATCTAGTTGATCCCTCTTTGAGCAGCAGGTTGGACTAAAGACCTCTGCAGGTCCCTTCCTATGTGACTTATTCTGTGATTCACTGCAGCAGTACTATAGATGCTGTAAGAAGGAGCTCAGTTTCTAAGGCTCATTTAATCACAGTGTCCTTGCTCAGAAAGTTTGAGAATATAAAAACGAGTAATTCTACAAAGTCCTTCTTTCATTTGAGACCCTTAAAAGAGATTTTTTTTTTCTTTTTTTTTCCAGATGACTTCTGTTGGTATAAGAGAGCTTGTATGATCACAGAGTTACCTCCAGTATCTAACCACAACTAACCTTCCCACACTGGTAGAGAAGACCAGATCTGCTCCTTTCCCTAGACAACAGCTTCCAGATGCAGCACAAAAAGGTTATTTGGCCTCCAGGTTCCAATAGACAGTGAGTGGAATTTATATAGGCCAGAGCTATAACAGAAGCTGTGGGACAATATTTTAAAGAGAGTATTTTTTAGATTAATTGTCAAGCAGCTAGGAAGATAATCAGTAAAAATGCTAAAGAATGAAGGGTTTTTTTGTTGACAAGTCACAATAAAGCAGTTATAAATGCATTAGACACACTAAAACTATGAAGGAATATGTTATTATGTAATCTAAAACTCCAGAAGCAAATATAAAGTCTTTAACACTAGAACTGACATCATGCAAACTTAAGAAATCAAACTGAAGACAGGTAACGGCTGTTGCAGAATAAAGCTATAGCAAGTACTAAATCCTGCTGGGGCTCTCTGCAGATTATAGAAGTGCTTTCAGTTTCCAGAAATTTCTTGGCTGAAGGCACTCAGCATCTCACCAGTACAACAACATTCTCTGTTCATCAAAGTTTAATACCCTTGACCTAGAGTTCCATCTAAACTGCATCTTGCTCTTTTGATGCCACATTTGATAAGTGAGTTTTGATAATGGACTTCTCACATGAAAAAGGAGAGCAAAAATGCATGAGAACATTCAATTTCTAGCAACAGAGATTAAACTCATGTGGAGGTTTACTACATAATTCAAAAAATATGCCCTTTAAAGGTTGTTTTGCTTTTCTCAGTGACATGCTTTTTCTTCTCCTTAATCTGCCAGTCCACTTCTGAAAATCTTCTAATAAAAGAAAAATTACTTTTAAAAATTGAGATTACATTGCATCTTTTCACCTGCTAAGTGGAACTTAAGTGCTTACTTACATGATTGAGGTAGTAGATTCTTTCAAAGCAATGCTTTATTTTCTCTCAGAGATTTCCTTGTTATATTTGACATTGACACCAAACGTCAGTTTGCTTGTATAAAGTCTAAACACACCGTAATCTACTTCTGAAAGCCCTCCAAACGACTAAGCATTTTCCCTTTTGAAAGACAGAATTTCTATTCCCTCAGATGATTTCTTTCTTTTAAATTATATTCCTTTCACTAAGGTAATGAATTACAACAGATGGAAGTATAAATCCATGTATTCAGCACTTGAGTATAAGTCCATGGACCCTGCATCAGCGGATTGTGTGCTTCTATCTGATACGGTATGACCTTGAGTGAGTGAATTACATCCCAGCACAATTCACTTACCCAGAGCTTTGATGCCCACATAGACACACATCAGCTTGAGTACTCACTGTTTGTAACGATCTCCATATTGGGAGAACACAGCAGCTTGGCAAAAAAAACCAAAAACCCTGACCACAGTGAAGCTAGTCAGCCAAAACCTAAGAAATTAGAAGAAACCCTTGGGAAATGTGGCCTTGACAGTGTTAGGGTAGTGGTTAGACTTGATGATCTTAAAGGTCTTTTCCAACCAAAATGGTTCTATGATTCTACGATTCAAAGGGCCCTCAGTTGCAAAATGCATGAAAATCTACTAGTAACTATCCCTATCAAAAGTTTAAATTTGCATTGCAGTAAATGTGATTTTTACCATCACTAGAAGAAGCACCCAGCCACTGCCCTGTGACCTGAGCCTAGTCCAGATGACACTCCAGTTGTCTGAGAGTGAGCAACTCAAGTCTCCCAAGAGTGAGAAAGGACTGTGTTAAACCATGTGAACACCAGTCCTTCTTCCCTGGTGACTCAGAAAAAAAGAGATGGATTGTCAAAACAAACCCAAATAGGCCTCCAGTCTAAGGAGAAAGAAGGTGATACTGAGGTCATGTTTTTATCTGCAGAGGAAAGTAAGAAAACCTCACTGTAAGCATCACATGCGTTCTGGCAAGGACTTATACTCCTCTACCCTTTTCCTCAAGAGGCTGTGAAGTGGTTGGCATGAAAAACTAGACAAACACTGGGAGGTTGAACTTAATCTCAACAAAGAAGAACAAAAAGAAAAAAAGACATCTATTAAGGGACTATGCCTGGTTTGGGGGCTTTGTGTGGTGGAGTAGCTTTATTGATATTATTACCGAGTCTTTTCTGCATTAACTAGATAATTTGAAATCATTTATAAAAACAGATGGACTGACAATTCTTAGCCCAATATACATAGTGTGTTCTTTATCAATGAAAGCTGCTAGGCAAGCATTGTTGTGATCAGTATATATTCATAGAGGTTGAGACACATGGAACAGGAGATTAAACAGTTTTATAGCATTGGCTTAATTAAGGTTAATAGTGCAGCCCTGCATTAGAACTCATTCTCATGTAGACAAATACTCCTCCAAATATTATTTATCTACTCCCACACTTGCTTCCTTAACAAATTGACATTCTCAAAATCGGCATTAGCCATTTTCTTCCACATAACTGCCATTGGGCCACGGAAGAAATTATAGTATTGCTTTATTTGTCTGACATTGCCATTTAAGTGAGAGTGATTTTCTGAATTGGGAGTTCTCATCACAGAAATCCTGTTACGAGAAACATTTAATTTTGAATGTTACAATGTTAAGTTATCAGTGTTAAAGATTCAGGGGATCACTTGCCTAAGATGTATGCTTAGAGATCTCCAGTGAAACCAGTACATAAAAAAAAATTCTATACAGCCTGCCAATGCTTCAAACCAGCAAATACTACTTTATATAGAATAAGTTGTGACTGTAAATAATAACAAAAGCCTAGTCAAAACGAGTAAACTTATTTGCAGGGATTACCCAATTAACTTACATACCATATCTAAAAGGTGCTTGCGATGATGCAAGTGATGCTCATGCAAGGACATAAAGAAACAAAAAATGCACACATAAAGCCACACACAGGCACCACAGCAATCAGCAAGGTTGACTCAAAGCCACTCCTTACTTCCCCTCCACTTCCTTATGTATGCTGTATCCTCCTAGGTGATTACCCAGGACTCAATTGATTAACCTACAGCACCTGTTTCTGATAATTGAAAGTGGTTTGCCAGCTGTATCACCTTTATGAAAGAAATTTCTGGCTGGTCCAAGTCATGTTCATACCCACAAAAAGGCATGTCTTGCTATGAAAATATTAAAAATCCTAGTTTTCCATGTTAAAAATAATTTAAAACAGTTTATTGTTCAGTTAATTTATTGCTGTTCTGTTTTTTAGAAGGCTACCAAACGTCTACATCCCAAACAGTGCTCCAGTATCACATGAAACTTAAAAAACAAATAAAAATTCTTTCCAGTCTTCCCTCAACTCCCAAATGTTTAAATTAGAGCATACTTTGCAGCTTTTTCATTTGCAGCCAATGCATTAATTTATTTTCCTACCTCAATTGTTTCCTACAACCCTTCAAATTGCTGATTCCGTTTCAGAAAAGGGAACTTAGAGGACCAGAATATGTAGCAAAATACATCTAAGAAGGTAGAAAACACCTTGTGATATGGNAAAAATCCTAGTTTTCCATGTTAAAAATAATTTAAAACAGTTTATTGTTCAGTTAATTTATTGCTGTTCTGTTTTTTAGAAGGCTACCAAACGTCTACATCCCAAACAGTGCTCCAGTATCACATGAAACTTAAAAAACAAATAAAAATTCTTTCCAGTCTTCCCTCAACTCCCAAATGTTTAAATTAGAGCATACTTTGCAGCTTTTTCATTTGCAGCCAATGCATTAATTTATTTTCCTACCTCAATTGTTTCCTACAACCCTTCAAATTGCTGATTCCGTTTCAGAAAGGGAACTTAGAGGACCAGAATATGTAGCAAAATACATCTAAGAAGGTAGAAAACACCTTGTGATATGGAAAGCACAGTAGAAGATCTCCGGAGGTCTGTGATGTTGAATTTTAGATAACCTCAGGGACACAATTCTCAGTACAGGTTAATGAAAGTTTTTAACTATTTTCAGTACTATTTTCTAAAGTGTGAATTCCAAAGATGAGGGAAAGAGAAAGTTTGTGTACTGTGACTGTGACACAAAAAAGTATTTTTTGTTTGATTGTTCTAACCCATGGCCTATACAATTTAACCTGAAAGTCAGAATGCTAGATTCTTTCATTCAGCAGAAATTTCATCTTCAAGGATAAACATAAAGCAGACTACCTATATTGAGACAGACCAATAGAGTCACACTAGAGATATCTAGATTAATAAGAATAATATAGAATAAAATTATTTCATTAAACTAAATTTCAGGAGAAAATTAGTTCTGTAACCTTTCTACTGTATTCCAGGGGAAACAAGCCTTATTAATACATTTTAATTTCAATATTATAAACTGCCATAAAACTTTAATATATACTTTTATTTTTTCATAGGTAAAACATTGTAAAGGCTCTGAAAAATAAACTTTCTATTGCTACAAATTTCTTTTAAAATTAGATAGGGATAATAAAAAAATGCACAAAAGGCCTTTTTTAATATTCTATTGATAAAGTATTATTAGTTGTTATATGTGACCTTAGGAGCTTTCAAAAGAGAGCAGTTGTTCCATCTTTTCAAAAGGAGGATTGTTGTATGGCATTAGCTGCAGAGAGAGACAAAGAAAAGCAAACCATTTCCATTCAAGTATTCAACTGTCTTTTATTTTCATTTTTATAGTTCAAATGTTAAATTATATAGACATTGGTTGTGCTTTGTGTGTGTGTGAGAAATAATACAGCAGCAGCTTCGAATACTTTCTTTAAAAAATAGCATGGTTCAAATACCATGATTCAATAAACTCTGAGAGTGGCAGAGACCATCTGTGAGAGACTGACCACATCGCCCATTCCCTATCTCCCCTGAGCCATTGAGGAAGGAGGAGTCAGAGATAAGAGGAGCACTGAGCTGAGCTTGGGAAGAAGGGAGGTGTTGGGAAGGAGATCTTAAAGTGCTGGTTGTATTTTTCTCATCATCCTGCTCTGTTTTAGCTTTTTGTTCTGTTTCTTGTAGGTAGTAGAGTGAACATTTTTTTTACCATGCTTTTAAATGTCTAAGGATTTTTTTACAATGCAATCCACTTTTGAGACTGTTCAAAGGAGTGCAAGGTGCACAGAATCAAAATAAAATGGTGTGATGTTATCCCAGTGTGTGCTACCTCACTTCCTTTTCAAACACTGCATTTCATATGATAGGATCATCTGATAGTTCTGTAATGTAATATATGCTAACGGTCCAAGACATAGGGAGAAACCAAGACTCTTCTCCTTTCCAGCCTCTCCACCATGTAAGAGAATTATGTACTGAAACAAGTGAAACATAGAATAAATAGGAAGGAGTTCAAGCAGTTTGTATTCTAAGCAGTAAGTTTCTTCAGTGGACTATCAAAAATATCACATTAAATCTAGGGAGACTGTCTTCCTCTTTAGGCTTTCCATTCGATAATGAAGTTGCTTCTGGTATTGATTTAGAAATTACTTGGAAAGCTAATATAGTGCTGCAAGAAGAGCTATCTTTCCTGCAACGAGACAGTAAAGTAACCACAATCACTCCCTGTATGTCAGGGAACTTGAAAAAAACTCTTCAATTACAGGACAAAACTCCAGTATATCCTTCACCTTTTTAACCATTTCTATTTCAATTCACACTATGAAATCATTCTTACATATCTAGAATAGGAAAAATAATATTACAAAGGAAGTGTTGTAACTCAAAATAGAAGCTGAATGAGCCAGCAGTGTGCCCAGTTGGCCAAGGCCAATGGTATTCTGGCTTATATCAGAAATAGTGTGACCTGGAGTACCAGGGAAGTGATTGTCCCCTTGTACTTGGCACTGGTGAAGCTGCACCTTGAATACTGTGTCCAGTTCTGGGTCCCCCACTACTAGAAAGACACCGAGGTGCTGGAGCGTGTCCAGAGACAGGTAACGAAGTTGGTGAAGGGTCTGGAGCACAAGTCTGGGAACTTGGGTTGTTCAGTCTGAAGGGAGATGTGATCGCTCTCTGCACTTACCTGACAGGAGGTTGTAGCAAAGTAGGGTAAGTCTCTTCTCCCAAGTAAGGAGTGTTAGGACAAGATTAAGTGGGCTCAAGCTGCACCAGGGGAGGTTTAGACTGGCTATTAGGAAAAAAATTCTTCACTGAAAGGGTTGTTAGACACTGGCACAGGCTGCCCAGGAAGGTAGTGAGGTCACCATCCTCATCCCTGGAGATATACAAAAGGCATAGGAATATGATTTAGTGGTGGGCTTGGCAATATTAGGTTAGTGCTTGGACTTAATGGTCTTAAAGGGCATTTTCCAACTGAAATGATTCTATGAATCTATGAGTCAAGAACGTGAGGAAGAGCTGACCACATTTGGAAGTGTGCTTCTGATCCTCTATCAATTTTGAGCAACATCAAGAATGTTCAAAGATGTTCAGTAGAGATAAGAGATGAAGAGGAAAATTCATGACCTTATTTCTTAAAATGTCACAGTTGTGGGTTGTTTTTTTTAAAAAAAAAAAAGTTTTCCTTATAAATTCTGCAACTATTATGAGTCACCATAAACCTCCATCATGAGGTCATAAAGGTCATAGGGTCAGTTGAGACTGTGAGTAACATAGAATATGTTTTTCACATAAGGAATTAAGATAGCAGCAATCAAAGCGTTATTATACTCTAAGTTTGAATCCAACTTGAATTTAAATCACTTTCAAAAGTCTGACACAGTCTTCATCCATTGCTTGTAAGTCACAAAGCAGAGAAGCTTTGTCTCATTTACAACAACAATTTTTCTGGAAGAGTTACATTTTGTTTTCTCATTTTCCCACAAGTACATAATCATATTTGGTATTTTATGTCAGGTTTCATCAGTATGTTGGCTAACAGTTGAAGCTGACTGACTCTCACATATTTTTTTCCTGTGAGAAAGACATTTTTAACAGCTTGTGTTCTTGCTTCTGTCTTTCAATTGCAGCTCATTCTTCCTGAAAATGATTGTTACACTCTGTTGTACTCAATGCCACATATAATCCTGCAGTTAAAATATGTCCCTCAAAAAATTTGACATCCAGAAAAGCTCATTGGACTGTTACAGGAAAAAAACAAACTCCGAAAAGAATCTTCTTCAATTTGAAATCCAGGGCTTTGCATGGACATTTTAGGCTCACACTTGTCACTCCTACATCACTGTCTTAACTCCTTAATGAGTTACTCCTGATACACAAGAGTAAAGCAGATTTTTCTATTTGATATCTAAACCAAAGAAACTACCAAGTATTAGTTAATAAAAGCACAACTTATTGTTTTCAGGAGGTAAACAATGAAGACCATATAAACAGCAAACTTAGTTATTAGCTTAACAGAGGAAGCAATCTAGACACAATCTGTGACAAATATTACTGACATCCTTCAAGTATGCACGCTATTGATCTTACTGAAGGACAAATTCCTCAAAAAGGCTTGAAAATCTAAAATGTAAAACCAAAGAGCATTATAGAAACTCAAGTACAAGACCCATATCCCCAAGCACCCTCTAACACTGTAAAACCCAAATGCTATGACCGTTCAAGTCTCTGCTAATAAAACTCCAGACACGAAGTTCTGCTTCAGAATATAGCTTGAAATATATGTCAGAATTTGTCAGAAATGCCTTTGTTTTTGATAGAATTTCATACAACTCCATGAACTTGTAAAATAAAAGTTAAGTGATTTTTTCCAGCATGACTAGAAAAAAAACCAAAAAAGTCTTTTTCAGTGAAAGCCAAAGAGTATTAAAAATATTTTCTTCTCCATTTTCTGCCTTAGCTCACAGCAATGACAGCTGTTCAGGCTCAGTTCTTGTACAGGGAGCCTATATGCCCCACTAATGGGCTAACATATAATATACAACCTAAAAGTGGACCTAAGTCCACAGATATAAAGGCCATTTGTAAGTCCTGCAATGAATGTGCCTATAATAGCTCAGCATTACTACTAGTTACTGGTATCTTGAATCTAGTATCCTTATCCTTCTATTTCTACTGGGTAAAGACAATGCCTTCACCACATGCTTATGTGATTTGTTTTCTACTGTCACTCCTGTTTGCTAGGTTTAAAGGCCAGAAGTTTTAAAGTCTCTAGAGTTCTATTAATTAAAACATTTCATTCCCAATCTCCTGAAATACAGCAGGTGATATAGAAAAGAATGGTAAGTGCAAGCACAGAACCAAAAAGATTACGACATTCGGGTTTTCCTACGAAGGGCAACATGGTTATTATAGTGAATTATTGTGATTGGAACCTTCTTAAAGCAAATATAAGTCTTCTGAAAAGCTACAGCAAAATGTAGCTTCTGGCATAGAATTGGTTCTTATACCTTGGTAGAAAGGTTGACCAGTAAAACAAAATCAATATTTTATATGTCGTTCAGTCAGGGCAGATTATACTTCTCCACTTCAGTGGGCTGAAAATATTTTCTTTCAGCACAGGACACGTGATTTACTGCTTCCTCTGCCACAGAACACAATAGAGGGACTAAGTTTCTTGTCCTCCAGAGACCACACCTTCATTAAAAATTATATGTGTCCAATACTCTCCAGTTCATACCAGAGTCAAGAAAGATCCTGATAACACACTTGCAGGGAGCCAGATCATCTCAAAGATGAGACTCAAGGTTAAGATGCATGCCAAAAGCACCAAAACCAAGTCTATAGTTTATTATACAGAAATGACATTCTTCTTGTCTAATGCAAGGGTTCTGTAAAAAGATCTCATCCCAGGTTAGAAATCTCCTCTTCTGGGGCAAAATAGGTAAGGTCCTGAGTATTTTAAAAAACATAGGATTACACTGAAATGTTTGGGAGTGCTCTATCCTTGCTCCATGAGAAGACTATTGTCCTCTCCTGAGACTAAATACTTTTGACTATTTAACAAGATTAGGACATAGTCAAACAGGTGCTTATAGACTGCTTGCAGCATTCATAGGCTATATTACTTCTTGGTTCCAGCTCTCATTCAAGCAGTCAGCATAAGCCTCTCTTCATCTGCATGTGCCATTTGGCAATGAGCACTTCATGCCTCAATCCCAAGTTACAGCAACAGTGCCAGAAATTTTCATGCTGCTGTCTCCCTTCCTACTTGATCGAGAAATCACTCATTGCAGAGCAAACAGCTAACCTTCCACTATTCCATGTGTACTGAATCCAGACATGGCAGTTAGCTTCAGAGTCTGTGCAGAGCCAGCTCCAAGTTTTCCTCCAAAATAATTATGCGTTTAATAATGTTAGATAATGTGGAAGTTTTTATTAGCACAGGAACAGAGGAAAAATAAATGTTTAATCTTCTCCCCTCTGGATGTTAAACATCTATTAAGCATCTATTCAGATGCTGTTCTAAAATTTAAAGATGGGGTTCCTGATTTGAGCCTTTATACAGCACAAACTAGCAACCAAATATTGGAAGCCAGGCATCTGGCCAGCCATAACCACATGCAAACACTTGACCCGTAATGGCAATCAAGATATTTTCACGCATATAATTATATACATACACATATCACAGAAAATCATTTACATTATCTTAGCCTAAAATATTATCAGCTCTCACAAATTAGGCTTACTGACATCTGGTCATTAAAGTAGATGTTCTAACAGTAAGTCAACAGAGTTAAGTGATTTAACAGATTTCTATTGTGTGGGATCTATGGTAAGACAAAATCCTCTTAAAGATTACAAAAGCGTTGTCATTTGTAGTAATGCATCTCAAACTAGATTTAAATGCAAGTCTTACAGATACTTTTGTTGCTAAAGCTCCCATGTTATCGCTTCTGGAAGTTGAAAATCTCTGGTTCCCTACACAAACTCCCTCTATTCCATTAATTTACATTTCTATAATTTTTTGTTTCTGGTTTTCAATTACATGTTACATTTCAGTCAGCAATTGCACTACTCCATTGTCAGAGACAGCTGTTCTTCAGAGGCAGGTGAAATGGTTTTTGCTCATAACAGCATTAGGATGATTCGGGAGGCAAAGTACTAAAATGTATTGCCACCCTTCTCTCATAATTTATGAGAGATATCTTTTCACATTCACACTACTTCAAACCATATTCCCTACTGAACTTACCATTGTAAACCCAACTTGCATACTTAAAAGTGAAAAATGTGCGGCGCACAACAGAGCATTCAGTAAGTTCAATACAGCAATGAATAATTAGTGTTTCTCTTTAGTATTCAGAATTTGCTTCATTAGAAAACAATAAACAACTGTACCTAGAAATACAATTTTTGGTAAAAACTTCTGTACTAATTTTCTGAGCTATTTACATTTTATGTTTTCTACTCAGTCACGCTTCATAAGGAAGGAAAAACTAATTCAGAAAAAGGGAAAAGAGCAATAATTATTTTGAGTAGTCAAAATAATGGAAGTGAAGAAAAGTATACATCATCACCTGAGTAGGTGGGTGATCTTGTGAACTCACTGAAATGTCCATGATGGAATACATTCGAGGCTTGTGCGTTTCTCAAGAAACATACCTCAGACACGGATCTCAGTCAATAACTCATTGCCTATATTCTGACTTTTGACCAAGTGGAAACAACTTCTTGGGTGGATTATTTATCTTTATTTTGTTCAAAATCTCCAAATGAATGCTCACTGTGAGTCATTTACATCTTCCCTCTGCAAATTCCAATATTATTATTTTTTTTTAATCCACTGAATCCATAATCATTCTTTTTGAAGCAAATCACAGCTGCCTTAAAACTATCAAGACTTCCCTTAGACTCAATTCCTACACCAGAAAGAAACAAAAACCAACGTATCATCCTGCATATCCAACCATGCCATCATACTGCCTGTTGTCACAGAGGCATTTAGAGTGGGATGGCTGCAAAACCAGAACTGCACCACTCAGTGACATAACTTTCAGATTTCATTGACTATGCAGGATGGGTATAGTGGGTGGGTAGTGATTTCTATTGTATGACAATTACACATTCTCTGTCCAGACCACATTCATCAAAAACACGGCCTGTAGTCCATTCGTCATTAGTACCACAAACTCAGGGACACAGGACAGTCACTCCAGCTGCTAAAGGTGTTCACATCTTGGCTAGTGACCTGGTCTTTACATTTACTGGGCCTTTGGTTCACCCTTCTACACAGTGTTAAATACACAGATGTGTTTTTTCATGGAAGTGCTACTGGTTTTGATGTTTTAGCTTTCTAACTCAGCTAGTTACCAGTGGTCTCATTGTCCCTGTCTCTTCCAGCTCATTTCTGTGACTTTCTCTAACTCGTTATCTGAGTTACTATCACATTCTGTCTACCCATGCCAAGTGGACTACATAGATTTAAAGGTATGGAGTGCATCTGTCCTTTTGGTTACTTTTCCACACATACCTAAACCATTACAGGAGGGTAGATGTAGTTTGGATGCTTTGAGTAAACTGTATCTCCACCACTTATTTGTACTTGGTTCATTTTGCATAGTCCATGCCAGTTATCTAACGAATTAGAACCAGGCAGATGCAGTAAAGCCCTTGCTTACCTAAGTGATGCTTTCAAGAAGACTTTATTCCATTTTCAGTTATTCACGTGTTCCTGAAAAAAAAAGACAGCAATTAAAACATAATTAAGTACAGAGGAGATTGAACTGTTACTACCCAACAGATGTGTCTACAATACATATGTTGTCAGATATCCCCATTTAGAGAGCATCTCCTCTAGGTAATATATGTGTCTATATCAATTCAATCCTTGATAAAGGCAATTCACTAAACAGGAATACCTAGTTGATTCATGTTTTTTATCACTGCATTATAAGAAGATTATTATTTTCTCCCTATAGCCATCTCTTCTGGAAAGAAAAACCGGTCTGAAGATGGCAACTTTGAAACTCACCTTACAGATGACAGATGCAGCACTGCACTTAATATTGTTGAAGGTAGCTGTTATTTATTATTTAAGTTGAATATTGAGAAAATGTCCACCTTTCACTGTGAAATTAATCAAAGTTAATTTAACTTACAATTAGCATAGGTAATCTGTGGTATAAAAATAACCTACTTGCTTTTAGGCTTGTAATTTTGCTTTGATTCTTGGATGCTCCCATCCACAAATTACAAGAGACCTTGAATTTATGTGAATTATGTGAGGACTTGGTGAATGTCATCCATTGCCTTTCAGTGTGCTTAAAGTAGTGAAATACTAATGAGGCAGTAAGTTAGACCTAACAATATATGATATCTGACTGTATCAAATGAAGGTTAAAGAAATGATGAATAAAATATCTTTGAGTTTAATATCCTTATAGTGCCTCTTGAAACAACCATTGCCAAATACATTTAAATCTGTGCATTATTAACCAGCTGCCTCTTGGGAGTCATGGAGTGTTCACATTCTGTACAGGATGCTATTACATACCAACTGCCTTATATGGCACTTGGTCTTTACATCTTGTAACTTTAAAATATAACTGGCCCTATATAAAAAGCTATTTCTGTAATGCCAAGACATTTGTATTCCAATGCAAAGTGCCAGTTCAATACAAAAAGGGCATGTATACCATTATGCACCAGCTGCCTCATCTAGCTGTTTGCAGTTCCAAAACATAATAAAGATCTTTATTAGATATGCAAAAATTATATCAGAATCTGGACAAGTTTATGCTTAAAAGAGTCTTTATTTTAATTGCAGAGAAGACATGTATTTCTAAGGATTTCTATCAGAGTATTGACTGGAAAGGTCATTTTTAGAGGTCTCTGTTAGCTTTGAGACATAAATGGTCTCTATTCTGGAGTCGTTATTAGATTTTGTGTGTAGCCAAGGAAACAAGATGTGCAGAGAGAAAATTAGTACATTGAGAGAAAAGGAAGACAGAAGGGCAAAAAAAGACAATACTGTATGTACCTGCTAAAAAAAAATGTATCCCTCCACTACCCCAACTAACAAAAACCCACAGAGACAAAACACATCCTTTGCTAAAGTTTGGAGTGAGTGAAAATCAGGAGGCACAATGAATAGAATGGATGTACAAAAATTAAAAATAGGAAGGCAGTAAATAAGTGCCATTGGATTATAAATTATGAAGACATTATCTTATGTTTGTACTACCTTAATCCCAAATTTTAGGTCTTACTCTACCATGTGGTGTCATACAGACTCAGCATCTTGTCATGCCCCATTTTATTACACCAGTTCGTGACGTAATCCATAACACACAGATTCATAATTATTTGATGAGGGTATGTTAAGCCCAGACAGATGTTGTGGATCTATGAACAATATAGAAGTAAACACCATTTTGCAAGAATTCTAGGGATCCGGAGGTATAACAGAGTTGCAGATTTATAAATGGGCACTTTCACTTTACTATCAGATGCTGTATCTTTTCCTTATTGGATGGTGTTTGATGACATATAAAATTTGATCACAAGGAGTGTGGTTACAATATATTCCCATACTGATAGCAGCTATCATTTAGAATAGGAAAGGTGTGCTATAAGGTGGTTTTTGAATAATTTAATTACCGAGATTATCAGATACTGTTTTAATGTACTGAGAGGACTAATTGTATGGTGCATATGTGTTGTTAAGACTTCCCTGAATTGACCACTGTGTGATTTCTCACATGATACAATATGTTCAGCATAAAGCTTATAGATTCAAGTCAAGGAGTAAGAAACCAATCTCCTCCAGGTGAGGAAAAGAAACACCTTCCAGTGAGCACTCAGGAGTTTCCTGGTAAAACACTGAGGTAGTGAAAAAAAAAAAAAAAGATTTTATTGTAAGTATTTCAGTGTTTAAGCTCGGAAAGAAAGGAAGTTTAACATGCTCTGCAACAGAAAGCTCTGTTATGTCAAAATAGATTACATTTTATAAAAAAAAGTAACACGTGTTGCCCTTTATTGAATTAAACTATTTAATGTAACACTGTAAGCTTTTGTTTTTAAGAAACACAGAAACAAGTGTAATACATTGGCGTAAATAACTGATCCAGAAAGCTTCATACCTGTCTCTGCATCGAGGTCTGTTCCCTGCAATTACTTAAGGAAGATGGATCAAGCACAGGAAAAGATGGAAAGCAATCCAAAATGAATACTAACATCTTTCGTGCACCCATATTTTTAATGTGTTCAGATGGATTGCCTGACTACTACTATGTAAAGACAGATGGATACTCAGCATCAGCTATGATTTGATCTATCTATTGGCCTATGCACAAATTTGATATTCCATGTGTCTATACACATTTGTACATGTCATTATGGGATCAGGATGAAGGAGGAACCAGATAAACAGCACTTTTACAGAAGTAACTGTTACACAACATCCCTTTCAGAAATGTTATATAACTGACTAAAAAAAAATGTATTACTTTACTAGAAAAATATCAATATTCTCAATTGGGTTTTGGTGGCTATTTCTAAATTCAGAAACTATATTAACAGAATCACAAAATCTTGGTAGTCTTTTTTGGACAAAACTACTAATTAATGTCAATAATATACCTGAAGGGTTATATGTCAATGTTAATGTCAATAATATAACCTGAAGGGTTATATGTCCTGGAGGTTGACAGTACTAATTACTCTTTGTGATCATTACATTTCATCTTAAGACTTTCAAAAAAATTTGACTCCAGAAGTCTGTTATTCTTGGCTAAAGTGACCTCTCAGAAAATTACTTAAATCACAAAATACTGTTTTAGAAAAAAAGATAAAGCAGCAGAAGCAGAAACTGCTGTACTTGTCTCAAATCATAACATCATTTTCTCTGTCCTTCGTTAATTTATCCTTTCAATGCGTTTCTCAATTGCCAGCCAAATAGTAACTCTGTTCTCAGCTGCTCTGTGTTATACACCCACATTGTAAGCACAGTACAATTTCAAAGCAGCTTTTTTCATATTTTCTCCCATGATGCCCTCTCATTTTGGAGGATTTCCTTCTTATATAGGGACTCTCCTAACACATTATCTACTCTATCATCTTTTCTCTGATGCCAGGAGAAATTTTAGCAACAATTAGGCTGCTGAAATGTCTACACCCACGTCTTTGATAATGACTAATACTATCAGAGATCCTCTCTAACCTCTCTTATTCAAATGTATCCTCTGTTCTATATTGTGATGTATCACAGCTGCAAGTTCTCTGGATACACTTGTTTAGCAGGAAAGGCACAACACAACAGGATTCTGATTGTCAACATTGTTTTTAGAGGTTCTGATCCTGCACATACATAATACCTTCATTTATCTGTTGTGAGACAGCAAGGCTTTCTTACACTTTCTCTTACACTCTTCCCCTGCTTGTCACCTTCCTCTCTCAAAGTTAGCAATCCACTTCAGCTTTTCCCTCCCTCACTGTTCATCACATCTTTAATTTATATATGGTTCAAAAACATAAACCTGAAAACTTGACTAGAGGCAAGCAAATGGAGAACACTGGGGGAGCTGTTGGCTAGAAAAAGTCTTTGGTCCTGTGGATTTTAGAGAAATAGAACAATCTAGGTGATAAACTGGGATTTATCAGGTATATGAGGCTTTATTAACTGAGGTTAACAAACATAGTAATATTCCTCAAACTCCATAAGCAGCTTCTACTGAAATATTCCATCACCACCACCAGAAAATGGCCTTAATTCCTCCTCAGCTTTTAGGCAAGTGAAAATCCCTGCCGGAACTATTAAGTTTGTGTTAGCTATCAGGCTCCAGTGAGATTAACAGAGACCAATATTATGTTATTTCTTCTCCCCTATGATTAATTTAAATCAGTCATGCCAAACTGAAACCTAGAAAATTATTTGTTTAAGCAGAATCAAAACCAAAATGTAAGATTTTTAATTTCTGTAATTAAGGAAGCACTGTTAAAAAGCAAACCTTTCCAAAACAACATCTGTCAGAGAGATAATTTGGCAAATGGACTTAACAATAAAGCCACCTTTGAGAAGTCTTTTTAAAACAAATCATTACATTTACATAATTATGTATATATCCCATAGCACATATGAAGTGTCTTGTCCACTGATTAAAACATCTCAATCAATCTTAAATTTACAGTATTCTTAAGAAGACAATCTGAATTAGATGACCTTTAAGGTCCTTTCCAAACCAAACCATTCTATGATTCCATGACCTGAGAAAGATTTTGATATTTTATTTTGAAATAGCTCATTGCAAACGTCTTACCAGCTCTAATCACCTTTCTGCATTACATACCATATTATCTCATCACTGAATTCCCTGCTTTCAAGCAATTACAAACTAAAGGCCACCTTCTGTTAGAAAGACTTATCTTTCCAGATATTGCTTAAACTATGCACATTCATATTCAGTACCTAAACTTACATGCTTGAGAGTTTGGGGCCATTCTCTTTGGATGGACTAACTTTGCCTTGAAAATATGATAAGAAATACAAACTTAAAAAATGTCTTTGTAAAAATACTTTCCCATGCTGGGGTATTTTTGTTCCTGAATAAAATAAGAAACAGCAGAAAGGTACAGTGAATTTTTTTCACTGACAATATTTGACAGTGGATACCTACCACCCACAAAGAATCAGAGACAGCATGAAATTGAACTAGTTAACTATTTTTTCAGGTCACTTATAAAAGCTCAGTTTCCAAAATTTCACATGAACATTAACAGAAAATTTGGATGGAAGATTTATATTTCAGGATTTTGATCCATTCCTCTTAACCATTATAAATGTCTGGATAATTACACTAGCAAATCCGAGTAGGGTTTCAATAGCTGTCACTGAATATATCAGGAAGGATTAACATTACACAAGGGCTTAATAACAAAACAGCTGGATGTAGAAAAGGGACAAGAAGGCTGGTCTATTGTAAAAGGCACTTTACTGTCACAAAGCATTTGGCCCACATTTTGGAAAATTTCTTACACATAAAGGAATAAAAAGAAATTCCATTGAGGCTGTGGAGTCTCATAATGATGTAGTGAAGACCTCAGCCATGCTACAGACTGCTGCAGATACTACGGTTTTGATAACACAAAACAGATCTAAATCCAAGCTGGCTAAACAGCAACTCCAAATGCACCACACAGGGATTTTGGCTTGCAGAAAGGCACAGTGTTCTGTGTGTCTTGGCTGGTTGCGTTCAGAGCCATCTGTGAAACAGGCGGAAAGCCTTATTGCAACTCAATCTGCCAGTGTCACAGGAGTCTCAGTACCAAGCTGTGACAACTTTCCATAGGCAATCTGCATGGCTAGCTGAAGTGCTGTCAATTCTGCATGAAACAACTCTTTAGTCTTTGTTACTCTAGATAAAGCAATGACCAGGTTTAAGACATGCGCTATGATAGATTGTAACCATATGAATGGAATGGAATGGAATGGAATGGAATGGAATAGATGGTATACAGATGTGTTCCAATATACATGGAGTGTTTATATGGTGTATCTGTGCATAGACTTGAAAAGCTCACTATTTGTATAGCCATAACATCATAGAACAGAAGGGGTTGGAAGGGAGATGATCCAGTCCAACCCCCCGCTAAAGAAGGTTCACCCAAATCAGGTCACACAGGAATACATCCAGACTGGTTTTGAAAACCTCCAGAGGAGACTCTACAACCTTTCTGTGCAGCCTGTGCCAGGCCTCCCTCAAGAGCACATCTGCTCTTGAAATATGAGTACCTGAAAATCTCACCATAAACACAAAAGCTGAAGAAAATCCTACCCCTCTTTCAAGTGCTGTCAGAATTTTGCCTTCCTTTACAGTATGGTTTTGCACTACAGTTGATAGAACGCAAATATACCATTCAAAGTAACTCTGATCATGTAGTGTTAACTATGTCTGTGATAAATCACAAAGTAGGTTAAACTTACATTAGATTTTAATGAGAAATTACTCTGTCATTCTATGTATATGGTATTTGGAGAATATGGCTTATAAATTTGTTTCAGCTATTCTACTCAACAAAATATTCAATGTTATTAAAGAAACTCCTGGTAAATATCTGCATTCAGCTAAATGGCATTGAACATGAAAGTGTCTTTTTTCATAATCTTTCATACTTCAGAAGCTATCTGTTTGGTTTTTTTTTCTTAGTAATACATTTATATTGTTTTATTTAATTGTAATCCTTTGAAATAATTTAATAACTTTTTTGTTTGGCTTTTTTAAAACAAACACTGATGAGGTTTGTGTTGCATCACACATTCGTGTTGTGAAACAACTTCTTGTGAATTTATTGGAAATTTTACTTCAACAATAAAAAATAGGAAAGGACTAAATAGTTATTGTAACTACCTAATACTTTAGAAACTACCTGAACTCACATGGAGAAAAAGAGAATTAGTAAATAACAAAAGGACAAGGGATAATAGGATGAAGCTGGAATACAATAACTTCCACTTAAATATAAGAAAAAACTCTTTTACTGTGAGTGTGAGGGAGTAGTGGCACAGGCTGCCCAGAGGGGTTGTGGAACCTCCTTCCTTGGAGGTTTTCAAGACCCACCTGGACATGTTCTTACATGACCTGATCTAGGTGAGCCTGCTTCTGCAGGGGAGTTGGACTAGACGATCTCTAAAGGGCCCTTCCAACCCCTACCATTCTGTGATTCTATGATCAATCAGAAAGCCTGTATGAATATATGTAATTGTATAGCTAATATACATATGGATCCTGGTTCTTACTGCCTGTCCCCTGCTAAAGGAGCAACTGTACAGGCCTGCTAACAGAGTGGGTAATGTCTGCCTCTCAAACCACCTTTCTTGACAGTTTAAATTAAAAAGACCTATTTTTTTTAGCTGATTAGACAGAATGTAAGCCATATTTTTTGCATCAGACATTGTGGAAAGCTAAATTCAGATAGTAGGAAAGTAACAAGCAGTTTGGTAGTGGAGGTGGCAAAGCAAACAAGTGAAAACAGAATAATTTATAAACAGTACATTTGTCATTTTATTATTGTAAAACAACTCCTGTGATATTTCTGCTGCTATTGCTAAATACTGACAAGCTGTGTTTATTTAAAGCCATACACATTAAAGTAGCCTATCTGTTAGCAGATACTGTAGGTAACTTCATTGCTTACTGTTCAAAATAGCAGTGCAGAAAGTTATAACTCTTTTCTACTCATCCTCCCATAAAGTAATTTAAACTGAAAAATGTATGTGGTGTTCTGGGCCAGTGGGTCACAGGGGATAGACAAGTTGCAATCCTGGATCTAACCATCTCTTTGGTTAGATCAATCGCCACTCTGGTGTCTCAGAAAGGCTTCAGCTATGAATGAAACTTGTCCCCAGGTTACATCTTTGTAGAAAGGTATATTGTTCATATTTGTGGATTCTCTTATATATTAACATTGTACTCCAGTTGCAACCTTTCCTTTACTCAGCTGTCCAATTTAACAAAATGTTAAAGAGAGTTATTTCCAAGATCATGGCACTGTTGAAAAATGTTAAAATTCTCCAGTGAGTTCAAAAGGTAAAGAGCTATCCAAGTGTACTTTAAAATGTACAGAGACCACACTGTCCTCGTATTCAGAGAAGCAAATGCTAAGCACATACACATACTGAATGAAAAGCCACCTGTAAAATCCCACAGCACTTAAAATCTATGTTTGCAGTAATATTTGTAGGAAACCATTGATAAACAACATTTAAAAGTTTTAAACTGGCTGCAGGCAAAAGCTGTCACCTTAGTTTATAATAATAAAAATTTTATAGAAGGAAAATGTTTTCTGGAAAAGACTAAACTGATACATTGTTTTCATGGCTATATATAAACTGAAATTTAATATTTAGTATGCCTGACTACTTTGCACATTTCCTGTCAGCCTGACACCTCTCAGTGTCACCATCCAGTAAGATGTAGTTTTAGTACTTGTCATATCACAGCTGCATGTCTCAGAGTAAACCCTGCATGTGACATGCTTTTCAGGCTGTAACAATTGAATCAGCCGTGGAGGCAGATGCTTCGAGGGCAGCACCACCAGCAGCACCCAGCAGTAGAGCTGAGGGCAGCAGGGAGGCTCAGATGGGATTGCAAAGAAGCAGTGTGGCAGGAATGGGCCAGCGCAGGTGACACTATTTGCAGTGTAGCTTTGAGAGAGTGGTGACAAGGTGGTGGTTGGCTGGCAAGGTGCCTTCGTTTGGGTTTTTGTGGTGGCTGCTCTCAGTTTGCAGAGCATCTCTAGTCTCTGCTGCCAGATCTTCTGGGGCTTTGCCTAATGTGCAGACTGGTGTTGGGAAGCACTGACTGCCAGACTGAGATGTTTAAGTGAGAGACAGTGGACAGCCATAGCCACTGGCAAAGCAGTGAAGAGAGGTACACCATCAGAGAACATGTAAATTCAACAGTGCACATGGAAGTCTGCTTGAAGTTAAGATGTTAACTGCTAAAATAGTATTGTTTAAATTGAAGCAAAACAGGGTAAAAAGCCACAGATACAGGCTGAGCTTAGAAACTGTTTGACTTTTACAAGAAAAAAATGGATTTGGTTTATACTATTTATGTATATAAAACCTGATTTTTATATTAACAAGTCCTTCCTTATTTTCTTGTTGTTTTGGAGTTTGTTTGTTTTGCTTTTAATGCTGCTAGTTGGAGGTATTTTGTCCTTAGGATCTAACAATTCAATCTTTAGTGTGAGAAGGGTTTATTCTCATAGAGGATAACAATTCCAGTTCTAATACTGTGCCTCTTAATTTGCAATTATTTTGAAGGCAATAGCATTTATTTCTCTAACTCCATTCCTATGGTTTAGATATCTTAACAGGTTAAGATGATATTTGATCTCCTGAAAGATTTTACTATAGGATAGAACAAGACACTTTTACATTTGACTATTTGGGAAAAGGATCTACATTAAAGAATTGAATACATCTCTAAAACTGAAGCACACAGATCCTAAGCAATCATCACCTTTAACTTCACTTTCTCTCCAATAAAAAGATCATTAGTAAACCCAAAAATATGATAACCTACTACTCCAGCTATTGCTTATTTCCCCCAATATTACAATATTGAGAAAGCAGACAAAACAGGCCAGACGGAACACTGTATCAGACATCTGGTATTGTACTTATTTCACACAAAGCAAGGCATGCTACCTTTTCATTACCCAGGCTAGAAGCTTGAATATGTACTCATAATAAGGAGCGGGATATTACCTGGTATATTTTGTTCTTGTAAAGTCCTCTACTCAGAAAGAATCAGTTGCTAACCTCTACCTCTTTCATCAGTAATTGTAGAGAATTATGTGTTTTAAAGAATAAGCCAGTTCTAAGGCTGAGGTTCTGCACAGGTTATTTTATAATACAACGAAGTTGTATAAGACTTTGCTTTTTTCAGCCTGTCATATAGAATCTCTCATGCTGTGTGAAATCAGGTATAACGCTTAAAATCTGTTAAATATATACTGATGTATCTATTGCAAGTAAAATTAGCCTTTCGGAAAATGGTGACAGCAAATGACCTCTTTATTAAAACTGGAATTATGCAAATCCATAACACAGATAAGCAAGAAAGGCATGTCTGGGAAGATAAACATTCAAATTGTGCTAGATTTTCTAAGGTTCACGTGCATGTGAGAAAGCTTCAGCTATCACAGGAATGGAAAAGCACATGTTTAAAATAACACCACAACCCACAACAAAAATCTTCCTGAAACTGTCAAATCCATGTTCATTATTTTAAGACATTAATGAGCATTCTGAGTTTACTGTATTTTTTCATGATAAATACATCTCCTTTTGGTGGTAGATTGATCCTGGTTGTACACCAGGTGCCGACCAAAGCTGCTCCATCACTCTCCTTATCAGCTGGACAAGGAAGAGAAAATATAACAAAACGTTCGTGGGTTGAGATAAGAACAAAGAGATATCAGTCACCAATTATTGTCACAGATAAAACAGACTTGAATTGTGGAAAATCAGTTTAATCTGTTTTCAATCAAATCAGACTAGGATAATGAAAAATAAAAACTAAATCTTAAAACACCTTCCCCCCACCTATCCCCTTCTTCCTGGGCTTAAATTTGCTTCTGATTTCTTGACTTCCTCCTCCCCAAGTGATGCAGGGAGATAGGAATTGGAGGTTGGAGTCAGTTGGTGTTTCTGCTACTCCTTCCTCCTCAGGGAGAGGCCTCCTCACATCTACTAGGCATAAGATGTCTAACTTTCAGCCACAAAATCACTCTTGCATATTTAATATCCTATCTCCTCTCCAAGCACAGCAACTCCTATGTCAAAGGATTAAAATGATTTCTGTTCAGGAGTCACATGACCTGTATGTCTTCCCTGTTCTAGGTATAGTGCTAAAACTGACTCCTTTCTTTTCCTGCAATAAACATAAGTATTACCTTTGGAAGATAATAACTTTGTTAAATTGAGTGGGAATCAGAAGTGGAAAAAAAAAATTACTCATGTTAGGGAGAATATATTCTCAGCTTGTTCATCTCAAGCTCTGTAATCTTCATATGTTTAAGGCCCAGCCCAGTGATGATTCTTTCTGTCTTTACAATTTCAGCATTTAGCTCCAAACTGTTTCAATTTAATGGAATTAAATGTCATTTTCTATATAAAGACTTTCACATATTCCTTGTGCTCAAAACCCGTAGACATACTAAAATTACAGTTTTAGCACAAAACAAGTGTTGTCCACAAGCTGAACTTCAAAATCACTTTAAACAAAAACATAGTGACAGAAAGGGCAGGAAGCGTTAGAAAATTTTAGACATGGTAGTCATTGCTACTTCTGCACTCATTCATTCCCAGGTTTGAATTCCAAAGAATCCGAGAACTTGTCATGTTTTAAAAATGTTTATAAGTTCTAGTCAAAGTCAGTAATGAAGATATTTTACTCCATCCTGAAGACATTTCAGAACATTTTCACTGCATCTGCAGCAGAAGAAAAAACAGGAGAATCTGGACATTTCACTTGAGAAAACTACAAAACTTAGTAATTTGTTGCCATAAATTTTATTTCTGCCATTTTTAACTTAATCTATTTTAGCTCACCGAGAAACAGAGCTGCTCTTAAAGTGCTTATTTCTGAAAACTGTTTCTTAAAATAGAGCATTCTTTACCTAATGAAATTAGGAAGCAGAACTGGTATAGATGCTTTCTGATTAGAAATGTTGCTTGTATTTTTAAACTGTTTATCTATGCCTGTCATAAAATTAAGATAAATGCATGTTCCTATAACTTAATACAGAGGTCAAGAAGTAGAATCCAGTTGAAATAATAGCCTCATTTTTTTGCAATGATTAATGGTTTTTTATTCAATTCTGATGATCCCATTTATAGAAATTGTATTTTTGCAGCCAATTCTACTCCCTACAATTTTACTCTGAGCATTAAAGTTAAAAGTATATTGATCGATGGCATTTAGGCAGTATGTTTTGGAGAAATACATATACACACTTCTATACTCAGAATAAAGAATGAATAAAGAATGAATAATTAAATTATTAAGAGCTTTTGACTGAAAACTGCAATTCAAACAGCTAAAACAGAAATCCAGAGGAAAACTCTTTGGTCAAAACACCTTTACTGAAAAACATTTCAAAACAAGATACTAGAAGTGCATTTTCTAAAAAATTATGCAATTTTTGCAGGTACCTTTTGGGCATACTCTTAATTACTCAGATTTCATTATTTAGCTTGAGTCCACAGCAAAAGAGATATTACATCAGTTCATTCCATATATGAAAATGTTTGCACACAACTAATCTACTAGGTTTTGAAATTAGAAAGTACCACCTTGCCTAAGAATAGACAGGTAAGTACATGCTTTTGAGAGCTCTTTAAACAGGCACCCCAAATATTCATGATAACCTTTAAAGCCTAACGTTTCCTTTGAGTAAACTATCTGAATTATGTTTAGTTGCCCTCTGAAGATTGCCTTCATACTCTTCAGTCTCCTACATTTTACATTTGACAGGAAGCATAATGACTGCAAAAAATGAGTTATTCAGTAGCTTACTTTATACTGGCTCTGTACGTGCAGACAAAATGGAAGGACATTCTAAAAGCCATCAATAACAATATTAACTTATTTTTTAATCATTCTATATATTGGATATTTTGGAGTATATGCAGAATAAGATATTAACATTCAAATTTCAATGAAATTCACAAATGTATCTGGAATATCAAATTCTTAAGAACCTCTTTTTAAGAAGGTTGTATCCAACAACACTGTAATTCAATGTTAAGGTCATCTTGGAATGACGTGCACTGTATCATTCATTTTTATTTTCAAGCATTTAATTCTTGCAGAGATAGTATGTTTGGAAATGCTTGGTTTATTGCATGTGAAAGTTAAAATAAGAGCTGATTTTGGTCAAGTATGTTTTTAATACTGCTAATTTTATTAGTCTAACAAGCATAGCTGCCTATAGGTAAACATTTCAACCTGGTATATTATGTAAAAAAAAAATTCACTACTTCATGCATTATTTTAGGAATCTATCTACAGTTCACAATCAGCAAGTAAATTTGCACTGTCCTTAGCACTAAAGATAAGGAAATTTTGTAAAATCCAAACTTTTTAAGCATGCCTGGAGTTAGACAGTGACACTGTTCCCCCCTGTAATTGGCACATGAAGGTTTAAGTATAACTACACCAATCTTGTTCATCATTTCTAAGGTCTATAGTGTGATGTTGTCATGGATGTGTGACTTAGATGTTGAATCACTTAAAGAAAACACCATTAAAGGTATTAGCAAAAGTGATTTTATTGTCAAGTTTGTGAAAGCCAACTTAACTGAGTTCAATGTCAAGGTTCACTCTACTACTTACTCCTGGGCAGACACATACAAGGGCAAATCATGTTGGAATTGTTGTAAGGTGATTTGTACAGACACTGTAGACAAAAGAAAAGATTAGGGGAGACTCTCCCAGTGAGCCACAAGGTTCAGAACGGCTCTCTTGCTTTCTATGCTCCTTCTCAGAGAGAAGTCTAGGTGAAGCTGGATGCAAACCTACCGTCAGACTTGGTCAATAAGATTTACGTCTTAAAGGAAATAATACAGGGGGCAACAAGTATTTGTTTAACAATATTTAATAATAAGCTAGTTATCAGAGTGATAAATATTATTTGCTCAAATCAACACAATGATTTCATAACAAGGTTTGCACAAAACTTCTGAGTCATCTGCCCCTGACCCCCACAAATACACAGAAGAAGTTAACTTAGGTTTCTCTCCTTTTGGCCAATTGTAAAATCAAATAACTTTTATATTCCAAGTGTTAATCCTTAACTCTGGCTCTGAATTCACACAGAACCCTGTTGTAGTGAATCCCTTACTGTCTTCCACCATCAACATTTGTCATCAAACAATGATTAGCCCTTTGACAGCATTATACTGGTGGACAAGTTGGAAATCATCAAGGTCTCTTAACCTGAGAGGCATCCCAGCTCAAGGTATGAATCAGGGGCACAGCCTGCTGCAGTCCCAGAGAGCTCAAAGGGCCTCTCTTTAGGACCTCCATTTATGGAACTGCAAGATGATAGACTTTGGTCTGTAATTCTTCATTTTTGCAATGGTGCTTTTCAGGTAACTCTTGCATCTCCTAGAACGGGCCAGGCAGTTGGAACCAGTGACAGACTTTCCAGACAGTAGGAGTTTAGACACAATTAGGGAGTGCCTAATAGTTCTAACTCACTACACTTGGAACAACAGACTACAAGATTTTCTCAAATCACTGCACTGTCAGACAAGATGACAGAGTGTCAGGGTGTCTTGAATCATCACATAGGTGATAAAGACAAGAACTCTTGATGTTGGCTCACTCCAATATAGCAACACATCCAAGGGAAGGTGATCTGGAACACCACAGAAGTCAGTATTGTATTAGATTTCAAGTTTATCTCAGGTTAGTCTGATATTGATACCAAATCACAATCACTCTTCAGAAAAAGAAGATATCTAATCATGTACATATATACTCCAGATAAACTGAATTTGCCATCTTTTTGTGCTTGAGTTGGTAAGCCCCCAATTTTATAGACAGTAACTCTGGGAAGAGTATGTATGTGCTCACGTGGTACTTAAAGATCCACAAAACTTACATATTGAAATGATGAATAAGCTTCCCCGTGCCAGAGCCCATGAACAGTAATTTGCTTTAACAGCTGTCCTAATTTTTTTTATTTATTTCTAAATTATAGAGCAAGATTCTGTATATCATTTTAACAAACTTTAATACACACTTTTGTGGTTCCTTCTCATTTATTTGCTATACATTGATGCATGTTTGAATAAAAAAATTAATTACAATTAAAATAAATTAAAAATTGATGTTTTTAAGCTGGAACCTAAACGACAGTCTAAAGAACAGACATCATAGGTAAATGAAATGAGCTGTAAAGAATGCTGAAGAACGTTCTTAATAGAGTGGCTGTCAAGATATTTCTAATTAAAATAAATAAATGAAGTAAAATATTCCCATGTATCCCAAATAAAATGTGCACAATAGGAGACTGATCCATAGCATTGTTTCATTATTTCAGGGCCTAACAGCTAAACATAATGAGATGAAACCAAGTATGTGAAAAAATTTTACTAGATGTTATTTTAAAAATTGCTACTGTTAAGGTCAAACTTCTTCCAAGGTGATTTCTTAAGATTAGGTGACATTAGCTCTTCTGTAGACAATAGTCATGAAATAGTAAAGACATAAATCTAGTCTTTTAAACCTAATAGATTTTCTTCATCTCTCATCTCTGAAATTGCTAAGAATTTGCTACCAAAAGAAACTAAAGTATCTGTAAGTTATATCAAAATAAATTACATTGACCACATATAGTATTAATTTTTTTGTACAATAATTCTTTCTAAAGCAGAAAAAAAGCCTTTCAATATTTTATCTATACAACAAAAGCCTTGCCGAGTATTAAACCAGATGATGATATTTTCAATATGTAAAAACATGTTACCAGGTAAACATTTCTTGCTGATTCAATGTGTTCTTATAAATTAAATTCAGATACCAAGAGCTCTGTTTTGCTTCTTTCCATTAAATGTAATTTGCATTGTTGTTTATTTGCTATTGCTAGATGGCTTCTGAAGCTTAATTTAAAATGAGGTAATCATGTCATCAGAGGACACAACAGTGATATGCAGTGTAAGTGTGGCACTATAAAGAATAAAAAAGAACAAACGAGCATCAAACGTCAGACTTCTACAATGATATTCAAAATAATACATCATCTGAACTACTGTAATGTTTTCCAGTTGTTATGAAGGTATATATATAAAATGTGAAAAAATATTGAAGTATTAACAGAAAATATTATCATGTAAATAATAATGAATTACATCTGACGTCTATGGTTTACATGAACAAAAATGGCTAATAACGTGTAGTTCAGGAAAAACATTTCATTTAACTGAACAATTCTGAGGTTAAGAGTACAAATAGAGTATAATAGATATGTTCAATAATTTATTATTATTACCACAAAAAAAGGGAAACACGGATTAAAATGAAAAGTTCATTTAAAAAAATCAAGCCTCTGGACTGAATACTAACAAGTAAAATTATATCTACAGAGTAAAAAATATAAAAATGAAAGCTGAATATTTGTTATGGCAAAAATGTTATAGTTCTTCAGATGTTTTTTAACATTTGGTTTTAATAAAAAATGTCTTTTAATATCCATTTTGTATTAAACAAGTCTTTTAACATCCGTCATTCAGACGTTTTTTAAATGTGCAAAGTTGTTTATGTTACAAAAATGTTAAAAAGTTTCCTGCTCAGACCATTTAGTTAAAGCTGAAAAGAACACCATGAAAAGAATGCTATGAAAAGTACTGTTCAGTAAAATGCAAGCTAACCACAACTAATAAGCCATGAACACTTAACTCTTCCCTCTCATCCTCACCTCTTCCCATATCAATCAGTTTGGAGCCTGGTTTTTATCCATAGTAGCAGTAGTTATGGAGGAGGGGAATCTTGCTAAATTGCTAAATTCACCTCAATGATTTCTTGCTTTTAGGTTTTGTAGGTCAAAGAAAACAACATAGACTGCACTTAGCAAGTGGTTTTGAATCAGAATCATGGTAGATAGTGGGTTTTTTTCCAGATATTCTAGACTTCCATCCAGATTTTTATATCAATTGGACTCAGTGTTCATAAGTTGTAGCATTGAGCTGCACATACGGCATTCATTCTTATCAGTCTTAGTGGTTAAACACTATTTCCAGGCACCATACACAGAAAGGCAAGAACAAGCAGAGAGGGGGAATAGAGGTGGGATATTTTCACTGGTTAACAAGTTCAGACAGTGCTTCTAAAACTCAGCAAAAGAGAACACTCTGATCAGGAAAATCATGATGTGTTGAGCCTGTCATCTGATCTGTCATTTGTCCAAAGACTTCACCTTCTGCCAGCCTGCCTTTTAACCATGGCTGTGGAAGCCATTGCACACCTGGATATTAGATTCAGCTCAGTATTGATGAATCAAAGGATTTGCTGTCATTTTGACCTAGATAATTGTATACTGCCTTGTGTGTTTGTTACTATATTGCTATTTAAATTGTTTACTCCTAAAGCTGTTAAACTGATGTCTGTTACTATATCAAGAACCTATAGCTTGGCAACGCCACATCAAGCCCTTCCTTTCCCTAAGGATCTTGTAGGAAAAGCACAGGATTTCTAAACAGAATTTAGTTTTCTAAAGGTTAATTATGAAATTAATGGTGCCACCATTTACAGTAAGTTATCCTGACAGCTTTCTTTCTGAAGTCCACAGAAAACTCATTGACACATACATTTTATTAAGATAGAACAGACAGAACAATGTATAAAACTCAATTTGAATATAGCTACAGGTGAAGTCATCCATCTAGAAACATGACACATAGACCAGATCTACAGTATAAGTAATATAAATGTGACTTTGAAAAGGTGAGGGTGGAAGGCATTCATAAATATTGAACAGGGCTTCTCGGTGACATGTTCTGGTCAAGATAGCTCATATTGTTCATATCGCTAGGCAAATAAATGCAGTCTCGGAACAATCTTAAAACAATACAGTAAGAAGGAGGACTAAGAGTTTATGCAATTTACACATTTGATATGTAAATATGGAAGCATTGTCACCACTTTCAGCATTCAGACTTCAAAAGGATGCTAAAATATTCAAAAGGGCTTAGAAGAGAGACAGAGTTGTTTGATGTATGGTAAAAAGAAAAAAAAAAGGTTGTGAATTGAAAAATGTAAAACATCCAATACACTGAATTTATCCAGGGGAAGGAGAATATGTAGATGAGAACCTATTGGAGGAATTTCTGATACTACATAGCCTTATCTATTTTAAATAATAATGTATAACAAGATCTTGTGATAAAGCAGGTACAGCTAGAAAAATATACCTGCTTATTTATTCTCTTGCTAACAAGGAAAACAAGGAACACCTTATACTTTGCTAAACCTTGTATTCTTCCTTGCTTTAAACCATTGAATATTCTCTTTTCTTAGGAGGATTTTAGCTCAAGCAAATATTGGACACAATGTCAACATCCTTAAATTTAGTCCTAGAAAATTAATTTTATATGTAAGAAAAATTAGACAAATATTTTTTTTTTCCTGGGTTTATTTTGCAATTAAAATTTGTTACAGAGAGTTTTTGAAATGGGAATAAAAACAGAGTATCCAGTTCAAAACATAAAGGAAGTTGTTTTTTTCTTAAGGTTACAGGTTCAGATCAAAGCTCCTAAATGGATCTCAGACATCTAAACACTAGAAAACAAAGGTGGTAATTTGAAAAAAATCCAAACTACTTAATCTAGATGTTTCCTGGAAGAAGTAAAAGAGATAAATTCCTGATTCTTTTCATAAGATATAAAATTCCCAAATAAATTTACATTACCTTACCTTTTGAAAGTGTTTTGTTTAAATGCCTTGGCTAATGTATGGTATATAATATAGTCATGATATACAATATAAGCATCTTAAAAAGATTTTTAGTTGCTTCCTACAAAAAAAAATTCAACAAAATACATTTCAAATGAAAGTTTTGATTTATTCAAATTTTTATTTAGATCAGAAAATTCCTGTGATACTGAGTAAACATAGCTCTTGTTGAAACTATAATTGTAATGTCCTGGGTTTGGCCAGGATAGAATTAGCTCTTCCCAGCTGCCGCTGGGAGCTGTGCCCAGGCTGTTCAANAACAGGGTGGTTTGGTTATTGTCCAGTTAGGGCTAAACCACCACATGTATGCTTTCAGATATTTGTCATTTCAAGTCATTTATTTAGATGCTCAGATATTCCAGCTATATTGGTAGCTCTACCGATAATAATTAATTGGAGAAGCACAAGTGTATTTATTCAATGGTCAGATAAAATCGGTACTTGCCACAGTTGTGTTTATTTCTACAAACCAGAAAAACATAGACCAGAAGACAATCAGGATGGTCTTCAAAGCAAAGATATTTGGAAGATAATTCATATTCGTCCTCCTTCAAAGAAGACTATGCTACTTATTATGCCACTTATCTCAGTTTGAATAAATTAACTGAAATTTAATTCATTGTGCCTGGATAAGTGCAAGTAGAATTTAACAGCATTAATTAAAACCAAAAGCAAGGGGATTTCAAAACTGCAGGACCGAAGCCAAGGTACTTACAGAGAGCCAGCATACTTATAGAGAATACTATCCAGTAGGAATAGTGTATTAAACTTTATAGATGCCTATTGTCTATCAACCTCTGTACCAGGGACTTGATATAAGTATTGCTCAACTACATTACTTCAGTATCACTGTTAATTGACTTGATGATCTAATGAAAATAAGCTAATCTTCCCCTGCATCTGAAATACCTTTGATGTACATGCTCTTTAACTGGTATTACAGAAGATCTTCAAATTTATTTTTAATTATTTATTATTCAGGCACAAAGGGTAGTCTTTCTTTTTCATCTTGGTACATTTTCCTAAAAGCATTTATGATAAAGAGTGTGCTGATTTTTTTTATTTATGCTCTCTGCAACTCTCTGAAATTATCTGAAGAATGGAAGTGCTGAATCTTTTACTTTTAGGTGAATATATTTTTGTTTTGTTTTAGAACAGCTGAAATTGTAGAGAAGAAAAATAATTTAATCCAAGTTCTAAGACATTAAGAATCAGTCATTCCTGGAATTCAAGGCTCAAAGATGATATTAAAGGCTTATGGAAGTGCCTGCTTCTTGGCAATTTTCGTTTTATTTTGTTCATTCTTAGCTCTGAAACAACAGAATGGCAAGAGGCAAAAGTTCCAAGTCATTACCTAAAAATAGGAGCTACGCATAACAGTAGCTGCAGCTCAGATTTTATTGAATCATGGAATGATAACCCACTACAACAGAAAAAAATGTTGCAATGCCCTATGAAGGTAAATCTGAATGATTCAAAGGAGGTGATGCATAGGTCAGACTCTCATTTCTGTTGCTAGCATGTTGCAGTCACAAACACAGCCTGTGAGTGACTCCCGAATCGAAAACTCTAGAATATGATGAATGTTTCTGCTACAAGATACACAGGAGCTCTTCAACATATTTTAATTTTTAATTGAGATCAATCATTGCCTTCAAGATGTATGAGTGTATGAATGTATAAGTGTTCTTTGGGTTTCAGCTGTTATTTAATGCATTGCAGACTTGAATCTTCAACCCGTAAAAATTGGAAATAAAATATGTGGAAAAATATCTGTAAAATTTAGTCTGAAAAAAAGGCGATCAAAACATTCACGTCCTAAATTGCCAAAGACTAAGTACTTCTGTCATCTCCTGACAGCACTCCTGGAGCTCTGTAAAAACATAATTGTACCAGATGTAAAGCAGATGAAATATGTATATTCATCAATTTAACAAAACAGAGAATAAAAATGTAATAGCTTTTACTCATTTTGTTTCCTAGTGTTGATCAAAGCCAGTAACTGCTTGCCAGAAAAGAGAGCAAGACAGATGACTTTGTTCATCTTATGTGTTTTTTTCACATTAAGGAATATTTCTGCATCTCTTTTTGTGTTCAAGGGATGAAATCACCTTAGTTCAGTTCATATCATGCCCTTGCTGTAAATAACTAGAAAGTCATGGTTCATTTTTGAAGTAATTTCATAGCTAACTTTCCTGTTTTAATTTCAATGCTAAAAATAGGAAATTATATGTGGCCTATCTTCTGCTTCTGGGATATGATTATGATTAATCATTCTTAGGTTTGGGTTGTGTCTTTGCTATCTATTAAAGGACAGTTTGATGGTCAAAGCAAAGAAAAAAGCAGAGATGCTCAGTGAAAGGAGTACAACAGAGTTAAAACTTACAGGATCATACAAAAATTTTCTCATAGGAATATACTAAGATCCATTTAGATCTGGCAACTACCTCCTCTCTTCTCAGTGCTGTCTGCTGTTGATTGAATCTAATTGGCTACAGACATTGGTAACAAACATGGACCTGTACATACGGATCTCATGATCTCTATTTTTGAACAATCAGTTAAAAACAAAATGTAAGGAAATTTAATAAATTAAATTCAGCAGTCTATGAAACCTAGAAGATCTTGAATAGATATAGCAAGAGGCACAAAACCTTCTGTAACCAAGGAATACTGTAAGAAAACTGAAGAAAGATAATCTATGCATTTTCATAGAATCATAGAATGGTAGGGGTTGGAAGAGACCTCTAAATATCTTCCAGTCCAGCCCCCTGCCAAAATATGTCCACCTAGATCACATCACACAGGAACGGGTCCAGGCAGGTTTTAAATACCTCCAGAGGAGACTCCACAGACTTCCTCAGCAGCCTGTGCCAGGGCTCCCTCACCTGAACAATGAAATGTTTTTCATTATTTTTAAATGGAACTTTTTGTGTTTCAGCTTCTTTTCATTACCCCTTGTCTTGTCACTGGATACTACAGAAATAAAATGATGTCCCAAACTCCTGAAATCCACTATTTAGGTAGTTGTAAATATTAAGGAGATCCCCCCTCCGTCTCCTTCACAGTAAACAGCCCCAGTTCCTGCAGCTTTCCCTTGTAGGAAAGATGTTCCAGTTCCCTGATCATCTTGGTAGCACTGTGCTGAACTCTCTCCAGAAGTTCTCTGTCCTTCTTGAGCTGGAGAGTCCAAAACTGGACACAGGACTCCAGATGAAGCCTCACCAGAGCAGAGGGGGAGCAGAACCTCCCTTGATCTGCTGGCCACACTCTTCTTGATACGTCCCAGAATGCCATTGACCTCCTTGGCCACGAGGGCCAATGTTTGGTTTATTATCAACCAGGACTCCCAGGTCTCTCTTCACAGAGCTACTCTCCAGCAGGTCAATCTCCAGCCTGTACTGGTGCATGGGGTTGTTCCTTCCCAAGTGCAGGACTTTGCGCTTGCCCTTGTTGAACCTCATGAGGTTCCTCTCTACCCAACTCTCAAGTTGGTTGAGATCCTGCTGAATGGCAGCACAACCTTCTGGGGAATCAGCCAGTCCTCCCAGTTTGGTGTCATCAGCTAACTTGCTGAGGGTACACTGTCATTTTGCAACAGATCTTAACAATAACTTTAATTCTTTTGAGCCTTTTCTAAAAGCATTCTGCTTTCTTACAGATCATGTATTACTCTCAGTAAATCATGGTTTGAATAGCAAATCCTAGTGTCACTATCCCCCCATTACCCTGTATATTTTGAGTAACAAGCAGAGTCACTGAATAAACAAGTGCTATACGTGCTTGCATCTCATTGGACAGAGACACTAAGACTTGTAATACAGAAAACTGGAGACATTTGCTATGCTTTTTAAGCCATCAGCAGTTAATATAATGTTTGACTCAAAATGTGCTATGATTTTCTTAAAGAAGATATGTTAAATAGTCATTTTTTTTAAAAAAAAAAAGGGGATGTTTTCTCTTTACATTTTTTAATTACCACTAATTTGAACCCCATTTGTCATGCAGTTGTACAGTCTGCCCATGAAACTAAGGAAAAGGTCAAGCTGCTACTTTGTCTTTCTTTCAGCATCATCATCAGTTCACTTGCTTGAAACAACTTTAATTATGTGGCCAGTAAATCAAGACTGACAATGGGACACGGTCAGCATAGCAGCACAACTTTCCCTGCCCCACACTACTTAATGGCTTGTGCACTTTGGATTGATTCTATCAGCAAACCAAGAAAACAGAAGACAAAACTCCTACATATTGCTAACAAAATACACAGTGAAAAGTTGAAGTGATTTGGTTGCTGAAGAATTACTGTTGGGTTGCTGAAGTTTTTTATCATAAATTTATGGCATTTTTGTAAAGCGGTTCTCAGAAAATGGTGAGAATGCACCCTGAAGATCAAATTCTATCACAATTCCAAAAATCAAGTATTGTTTGAATGAAATAAAGGGAGAATAATTAGGTAATCATTTCATGTGTGTCTTGCTATCAGCATTTTAGCATTCTACAAAAATTCTTTGTAATTGGAGTTAATCAAAAGACATTGCCAAATCAACAGATTCTGTGCTACAGAGAAGTAAGAGGGAAAATTAATTCCTCCTTTTCTTTATCTCATCTGCACTGAAGCACATAACACAGCCCTACTTGATAGGTCTTCCTTTTGCTCTACAAGCCTAAAGGAAGAGATCACAAGACTGAAGAGATAATGAGATAGAAATATAGACTAGATACTTAAAAATTACATAGACACATGTTCTCATTTGAAACTAACATCCCTCAGTTTTTTGTAAGACATCACTATAAAGTGCTGAACAATATCTTGCTAACATCTAGTCTCAAATATTTTATTCTCTGCTGGCAGAATGACACTGTAAATGTTAAGAGTCACAAACAGTTTTACCCATCCTGAGATTGACACTATTGAGGTCATAAATTACAAGATAACTCTCAGTGGACAGGAAGATTGCATCTTCTTTTGTGTTTCCTTCAGTGCTCTTTTGCTTGATTCCTTTCCATAAAAAAATCAGACCTTCTCCTATTTGAAAAAAAGACAACCTTTACTAGTTTCTTCTATCACAAAAGATACCCACCTATTTACATCCCTACATGCTGTCCCATTTGCCCCCCTTGAAACTCATTAAACATACTATTTCCATGCACTGTCTCAAGTTCTTTTCCAGCTCAATCTAAGTAAACAGTCCACCCACATATGAGCAATGAAAACGTAGTCACTTAGCAACACTCTAATGAAAGATAAAAGGCCAAGAGGTTTGTGCTGAAAATTTCTCAGATCTGCCAGATGTCACACATCATACATGGAGCTCACATTTGGCAGACTATCATTCCTGGCTGCACCTCCTAATCAAGTTTCATATACTATAAGAAGTGCAGGTAGAAATGTGCAATATACACTTCTTAGTATAAGGAAGGAAGAAAAAAAAAACAAAAAATCACAAGGTACATTGGGATGAAAGCCAAGATTTTACAGTGTTGGATGTTACAGTTTCTAATTTCACGTCTTCCACTAAGTAGTTAGAATGTATCTTTGTACTACAGAATTCTGTAATCCAAGTTTCCTATCTCTAACCTGGAGCCAGGAGTCTTCAAATAAACTAGTTGTCAAATTTCACAGAACTACTGGAAGCAATTTTTGTGAAAATACACAGCCAAGTCTACCAACCACAAGGATTTTTCAGCATTCACATAATCAATTTAGCCATCCTGTTCCTGTCCTACTAAAGTCATTTTGCCAAACAGAACCTAAAAGTCCTAATATCCCTCCTTGTGCTTATACCTCAAACAGCATGCAACCTTCAGTAACTGCGCATTTAGTTACCACCTGGAAGCTGCTTTCAGCAAATTCAAATCCCCTGGTTGGTTTCTAACGATCCACTGTATTTTCCTTACCCTTTCTTGGCCATTTCTTCAAACTATCAAGTTCTGCAGCACCCTTAAAATGTAAAGACCATGCATATCTCCATGTGCTCTTGCTGATCATTCCTCCATAGTCCCACTCTGCACAAAATAATATGACCTTTAACTGTATAGCCCTTAGCTAGAACAAAAAACAAGGACATTGGTATTCAGTGTCCATGTATGTGCCTCATCTCCATGGTCTTCCCTGAATTGATACAATCCTAGATGACATGACTTTGGTAAATCATGTGGATAATGTCATTCATGCTCTCTGCTGACGGTTGGCTTGGCTAACAACCTCCAAAACCCAGGCAAGAGTTCAGAGCTACCGGGAACTTCCCTGGTGAAACAGGAAGACTTGCTGGTCGATGAGCTAAATGTTAAAAGCTTAGAAAAGCTAGAACAATATTTTCATTAACATCAGAATAACTATTTCTGTTTTATCAGATGCCAGTGAATGGTTGTGCTTGGTCATCAGAAGTGCTGTATTTCACCTTGAAGTGACACATGAAAGCACTGTCCAGACCAGGAGGTTACTCTGTTCTGCTCTCATACCACACTTACCTAGGTACATGAGAGGGGTATGAAGGTGTTTTGTTGCTACAGCTTACTTTCATTGTGTAAATAGAACAGTTTGTAAAGTACAATTGTACTGCTGTAACTGAGTCAGTCATAAGCATTTTTGCTTTTATATCAGTGTGATGTCATGAATATAACTAACACCATTCTGTCTCAAAGTAACTGCTAATTACTTCTTATCACAGCTTACTTATAATTATGGTATATTTCTATCACTTGCAGTCTTTAAACCATAGCTCAATAGTCATATATATGTTACAGATGTATTATAAGAGTTATAGCTTTATAGGGAAATGTCTGGTTTCGGTTCTTTGGGCTGAATTATGGAACAAAAGAGATAAACTTATAATTCCTTCTGCCTTTAAATTATCTGAATTTCTAGCAATTTTCTTTCTGCATTCAAACAGTGCTTAAGAGAGATAAATATAATTTAGCAATAGCAAACAAAGAAATATCTTAATCATCATATTGCCATTTTTATATTTTCAGTATATGATTCTGCTTTGTTTTGTTGGTTGTTTTTTCTTAATCACCAGGCTTTTACTTTTGGGGATGAAAAATGCTCTGGGAACTCAAATGTAAGCCACTTGATTTCAGATGGCTGTAACACTATTGAAAAAAAAATAATCCTTTTGTAGTTGAACCAAATACTTCATCCCATTTTTCAGAGCATTCAGTGTTATCAGGTCAAAAACTACTACAGTCTTCCAGCTGAACATTATATTAGCATCTAAAGTACAAATTTGCAACAATACAAAACTGGAAAGAGTGACTGAAACACCATATGGTTCAGAGAGACTTCAGCAGGTTGGAGAATTGAGAAAAGAGCACTTTCATGACATTCAACAAAGGGAAATACATCCTGGAGAATAATAAACTGCACCAGTACATGCTGGGGATCAACAGGCTGGAACGTACAAGTGCTGTTGAACAAGCAGCTGATCATAAGCCAACAATGCACCCTTGCGGCTGTGAAAGGCAACAGCATTTGGAGAGGCATTAGGAAAAGTACTGCCAACAAGTCAATGAAGGTGATCCTTACCCTCATAATCGTCCAGGCTGAGACCATACCTGGAGTACAGAGTCCATTTCTGGGCTCTAACAGGACAGACATGAACTTGTCTCTGACAAGACAGATATGCGTTTCCTGGAATGAGTCCAGCACAGGTCCTCAAGATGATGGAATAGGAGCATCCCACATACAAAAGTAGAGTGAAAGGGGTACAACTGTTTAGCCTGGAGAAACAACGGCTCAAGGGGATCTTATCAGTGTGTGCAAGTACCTGTTACAGGTGCAGGTACAAAGAGGATGGAGTCAGGCTCTTCTCGGAGGTGGCCAGAGAAAGGAAAAAGAGGAAAAGTCACAAATTAAAACAAGAAATTTAATTTCAGAAAAAAAACCCAAACCTCTCTTTTTTTTTTTTTTTTTTTTTTTATGGTGAGAACAATCAAACAATGGAACAGGTTTCCCAGACAGGTTATTAGTATTCATTTGAAAGACACTAAAATCCTGACTGGACTTAGACTCTGTTTTGAGCAGTGAGTTGAACTAGATGATCTCCAGAAGTCCTTTCCCACCTCAGCTATTCTGTGAAATCAAGCACAAAGCAGTTTCCCAGGGACTGATAAGAGTCCCAAGGAATTAAAGATTATGATGAATCTTATTTCTTCCTTTACCATGTGATTTTTCTTATCTAACATAAGCATGCAGTAATATGCGCACATATACATAACAAATATGATCCAAACCTTTAGAAATCAAGCTATGTAGGACAGATATGAATCACATAATTTAATATACAAAATATGATCAGGTATTTCTGTGATGTGGCATAAAAATCTGCCTAAAGCAGAGTTTAATTTCTCACACTTAATGTTACAAAATTATGTAATTAATATTTAAAAATAAAGATGATTGTGAGGAAATTGCTCTCTACAATGTTTACTATACGTATTTATTATTACAAAAGCCATCTCAGTTTGCTCCACATCTGTATAAAAATTGTGATGTGACAAATCATAGAACTCAAATGCAAGCATCTACTTCAAAATCTTGACAGGAATAGTTCTTTTACTGGTGAGAATTTGATAAGAAAAGTTGAACTCTTCAAAGCAATGCTTCCAGAAGAAAATGGCAATTTTCTTTTTATTTGCATTGAAGCACATAGATTGCATACTTTCAAATCCTGGATTGTGTATCCAGGTCTAATAATCAGTCCAAACAAACCTTCCCTTCTCAAGAATGTTATTTGCTATTTCAGGATGCTTTATTTGTTTTCCGATTATACTGCAGAGTTCACTTCTGAAAGGAAGACACTATCTGTAAGACGCATTAACATCTTCATTTTCAGCATGTTTACTCACTGTTACATATCTAAGGTAGATATAGGGAAAACAAGGGGAGAGAGTAGATAGGAAAAGCTTACCCTCATGTATCATATCAAGTAATTTTATGATACATCTCTAGGAGTCCCTGGGGTATACAAATAAGCAAATAATAAAGAAAGCACAATGCAAACAACTGCAAACATTTACAGAAGTATTTATGGCTTACTCAAAACAATATAGAGTCCAAATTATATATTTTATATATAATCAAACTTGAAAGAAATCTTAAATCTTTCCTTTTCACATTGAGAGAGAAAAAGGAATGAGAAAGGACAGGAGGTTAGCAGCAGGCAAATAAAGATGGTTAAACACGAAAAAGAAAGTCCTTGGTATGTATTGCTTCAAAATAGAATTTAAAGACCAGTATGCATGGCTTTAATGGAAAACAGATGTAGATATTTAAACTTTATGGTAAAAAGTTTTATTCAATTATTTTTTAAATATGTTCCTTTAAAGATTTACCTGAACAGGAATATTCATTATATTTTCAGGAAATGGCTTTCTCAAGAAAATATGCAACTTTTCATTTTTTATTTCAGTCGTCATCCAATAGTGTTTTAAAAGGAAGCACTTCATTGCCTTGTATTTACAGGAGCTGAATTCAGAAGGGTTGGGGGGGAGCTTGAAAGGAAAATATAATTATGCTTCTCCAGGCTCAGCATACAAAATATCCTTCATTTGATTGAAATGAGAAAATAAAATGCTACACAGTTAATTGTGCAGATGTTCAAAACATTATCATTTTGAATTTTATCAAGATATAAAAAGGATTTAAAAAATACAAGAGGACATTGAAATTTCTCTTTTCTATCCAGACAGTTCCAAAGCTTTTGTTCTCTTTCCTGCATGTGCTGTAATGAAATTGAGCCCTGAAAAATTCTGGAATTTATTTGATGGGTTTCTTTGTACCTCCCTCACATCATGCATAAGCTAATCACAGTTTTCTTAGCTAGGCCTCATTGCTTTATATGCATTTTGCACAGAGCATTACCATGTTATCCATTTGACCTTTATTAAAGCTATCATGGGGTAAGACTTGCTAACTTGTCAAAGTAATTTAGGAAGGGTTTGTCTTTTTCCATGTTTATCCTCTATCTCAGACACTGAAGAGAGGGATATTTCTACCCCATTGAACTGAAATAGGTTTATATATTATATTCCTAGTAAGTTATAGCATTTCTTTTGCAGACTGGTTACTGGTGTTCAAGTGTGCTCAGTTCTCTTGGTACACATCAAGCATTTCATTTTTGTTCCTATAAATCCCTTTTGTTGAAATCATGTCACTTCAGAATTGTCATTTCTTCAGTGTTGAAATAAAACCCATTTTGTTCACTATGCTAATGTAGTTGAAATTTTGCTCATTTTCACTAATTGTATGTACAGAGCAAGGCTGCACTCTACAACTTTGGCCTGCTATTACTGGACTTCTTCATTCCTATAGTTCATATTTCATTAAAATGGCATAACATAGGATAGTATGTTAGCTAAAAACATTAAAGGCTTTGATGTTCAGCTAAGGTAATAAACATTCTATAAACACTTTAGAGGAATGATATTTAAAACAATCAAAATGTGCCTGAGTACTGTAGGGTGATGGGGTTTGTTCTTTATTTAATATTTCTATATGTATTATTAATTATTCTCTCCCACTCCACAAATATTTTCTAGATTCTGCTCTCTTTCACCTCTATAGATGCATTTAGCTTTTCAAGAAACAGTATCTGAAATGCAAAATAAAGGTCCTATAAAATAAAAGTGGAAATAGGATGACAAGAAATGTCCTGTTGCCAGGTTAATAGAAGGGTTAAAATTACTTGCTGTTTTAATTATAGTTAAAATAGGTTTGAAACTGTGATACAACTAAGAAAACAGCTCAACTTTTAATGATTTGCATCAATTTATTACCTGTAAGAAATTACCTTTTTATAGAAAGGGTGGCTACAAAGAGGACAGAGGCTCTCGCTTCACAAGTTGCCACATGGAGAAGACAAGGGGCAATGGGTGTAAGTTGCACCAGGAGTTTTATCTCAACCAAAGGAGGACATTTTTTACTGTAAGAACAACGGTTCACTGCAATAATCTGGGGAAGTGATGGAGTCCCTGTCACTGGATGTTTTCAAGATACAACTGGCCAGGGTACTAGATAATCTCATCCAAGCTCCCTTTCTCACACAATGCTGGATCAGATGAGCTTTTTGAGGTCCTTTCCAACCTGGGTTGTTTCATGATTCTATGGCAGATGCTATTTTGATATTTCTGGTTAGTTATATGACTGCCAGAGGATTCTCTTACCTATTAGTTGTACAAATACAAACATTTCTGCAAGCTCTGTTAGATTTAGAACTTTTTTCCAAAGTTATTAAGAGCGCGTAAATACTTAATATTACACAAAAGTCACCATTTAACTGATATTATATTGCTATCAATCACTTACTAGTTCCACTAAATTGTTTTACACGTTTACTGATGCAAGTAGTGCGACGTATTATATGTTATGCCTGCATTCTACACATGCTATGAAGCAAAAGTCTTAGATAAATGAAGCCAGATGGCCAAATCCAGCAGCACATTGTCTTCTACTACTCATTTCATACTCAGATTAGTCATGTGCTGTCAGGATTTCAAATCAGAATCAAGGGGTTGGACAAGGTGTCAATTCCCTCTCACAAGCTCCCCCAAGAAACTTTCTAGCTTTCTAGAACAATTAAGTATGCTGTTGTCATTACTTTCAAGTTTGCATTAAGCTAACACAGATCACAGGACTTGTACTGTCTTTTATCAACTGAGCATGCCTGAAGATTTGTTTTACATTGTGGTTATCTACAACTGATTCTTTAATGACCAAGTTATATCATCTATTTTGTTTAGCATCTCCTAAGATTTGTACAGTTTTATAGTGTAGTGGTTATTGTTATATGTATTTCTGTAATTAACAGATCAATAATAACACAGAACGGACTATCTTTGACCATGGAATAAAATGCAGTGAATAATTGTGCAGACAGGGAATGAGAGCATGGGCCTTAAAAGTACACAGGAAGGACAATATCAAAGGCCACAGGGTGACAATTCATCATCAGTCAATTACAAATCATTAAAGGACTATAACATTGGGAGTTAGAAAAAAAACCTACTTTAGGATTATCAGAAACAACAAAGAACAAGTATCCAGTATATAACACACATCTCAACAAACTTAGTATCCAAGCCTGAGTAATTCATTCACTTTAAGATACAAAAGGACACTGCCAGATAAAAAGGTAGGCTAGAGAAAGATTATCATTTTAATTAGACAGAATTTGAACTGAAAGTATTAGTATCATCGTAACAGGGCTAACAGCAATTCTTAAATTTTAATATTAATTAGGCTAATCCTGTGAAGGAGGTCTTACCCCTCAATTCTCAGAGAGAAAACTGAAATAGTAAATGACTTGCTGAAAATCATGCAGAAGTCTGTGATGGAAATGAATCAAAGCATCTTGGTTCTAAATTAAGCACTTTGTCCTCAAAAGATTTCATGGGTCACTGTGAATGACACGAATGACCTGAATGACAAAACATAGGTACAGCATATTTAATATCTGGATTTATCCTTAATTCTAGTCTCTGATTTATACTCATTGTGGCAAGGAGCCAAAGTTGAACCAGTTCCTAACTTTCATTAACACTCATTGTGGAATAAAGCCAAGACTGAGTTAAGCCTTGCCATACCCTTTAAAGAAAAAAGAAAAGTAGCAATCCTGAAAGTAGATTAGAAGACAAACTGATGAACTATGTAGGTGTGAGGCAATGAAACTAAAATGATTAATATAGTTTGTTAACCCTATTTGCAAACAACCCTCCCTCTACATATTCATAATTCAAAATATTATGTTTAACTATTTCTAATTTAATCAGCAGTTATATCTGAAAAAAAGTGAAAAGGTCAATTTTTTTCTAGACGTGCTTTGACACATGTAAGCTACAAAATACATCTGGCTATAAAAAGCAATTAAAACCTACGCAAATAATTTAGGTCTTGAGGTACTGTTTGCTACTATTTTTTCACCTATTTCTTTAGGATATTTGACAGGAGGCATTCTGATTCTGTTGGGGAGCAATTATATCTGTTGATGATAAAGAAAATTACTGCCTAGGTTTGCTGACAGATTACAAGCCTCTGACCTGACTCTTGCTGTTCTAGAACCAGCCTGGGATCTAAGATCATGTGCATAGGGAGGCTAACAGGCTTTGTCCATTGCCTGTCATGCATTTAAGCTGACAAGGTTGTGAGAAAGTAGTTCCTGCTCCTCTGTGTTTCCCTGGCTGCTCACTCTACTCTCACACCACTGCTTAGCTTGTCCTTGCAAAAGCATTTTTGTTGCAGCCTGGGGAGCTAATCAGGGGCAGACCTGACTGAAAAAAGAAAACCAATCAAGTGCTGTTCTTTACATTATTCAGTTGCCTTAGCTCTCTGATAGAGACAACAAAATGCCTGCAGTGGCAATATTAAAAGAAGTGGGAAAAGGGCAAGAAGGAGTGACTGGACAGTCAGCCAGGATCTGCAGTTTTTGGCAGAGTGCTGTGTAAATGCAAGTCAGGTGGCATTTTTAAGAGTTGTTCCCATGGAAACAGTGTTACTTTCCTGAAGTTTTATCACTCGGAGTTATGCATTTATGTTTCCATCAATAGCTCCCTCCTCATCTTTGTGGAGAAAAGCAAGCACCATTAAAAATAGATTTACTGAATGTACCAGCAAACAAAACTGGAAGTAGCTGTTTCCACAAAGTTCCCACCCAGAGACAGATCGTAAATTATTTCTACGAAGAATACATTAGTGTTTTGTGATTAATGATCTCTTTAAACTTTTACTTGTACCAGAGGACTCAGAGCAGCCAATTCTTGTGCATTATGATAAAGATAACCAGTATCTCTAAATCTGTATTTACAGATCAATTCCTGTTTAAACCAAGTACTTGTCATCTTCAACTCCAGTGACTGAATACCACCGTTTGCAGTTGCTTGGGCTGTGTTTGGCTCCTTGGGACACGAGGTCAGAAGCCCATGACCCAGCTGTGCAGCCTCCACGCTGCCAAGGAAGTCACTGATCTGGGGACCGCAGACTGGGGCCTGGTGGCACTGGCAGCCTGGGGTTGAGTGATTCTCGCCTGATTGGGGCAAGCCAGGACTGGGGCATACCCTTGGTGGTCTGGGAAGTGCTAAGGAAATGCATGGAAATAAACATAGGCAAAGCCCAAGACTGAGGAGGAAAAAACTTGCACTGCAAGCAAAAGCCACAGAGTGCTGGGGTCTTGGTGTAGCCATAGTTGCCCGACCCTAGTGAAGGCCAGAGCTGCAGGAATGGGGCAGAGGAGCCCAGGTTGAGCAATCTGGCAGGGAAGAGGACTAGTGACTGAAAGATGATTCAGGGGACAAATGACGATTTGAACACTGTTGTTATTGAGGCTTTTCATACTTGTTAAATAACGTGGACTATTAGGTTGTTAAAGGATAGAGTGAACCAATGAAGTTCTTAGCACTTGTCTCTATATAACATGTACACAAAAACTTATATTAATGATAAGCATGTGGTTTCTTTCCTTTATTCTATGTTAAGACTCTTTAGTTCAATGGGCCTTTTGGCTCAGGGCAGATTTTCATTTTCATACAGAAGCCCCATGCAGTTGCTGCTCCTGAGGACATTCTGAAGGCTTGAGACACATGAGAGAATGCAGACACAACAATATGGCAAGAATTTACTTAAAAAAATATACTGAAATTCTTTTTTTAAAATACATTTTGGTTTAGGCTCTTAAATTTTGCCTATTGTGATTTCTTAGGCTTTAGATTGACAAGTGTTTATAGCTAAACAGGTTAAGCTTGTTGACTTAAGTGCATACCCTACCTGTATCCTAACCCTAAATGGAAGCAAGTGTTTTATGTATATTCATCATTTCTTGCTCATCATATATTCGATTCCATAGGAGCTCCAATTCTATATGAAGAAAATCTTGATGTCTGTTCTACAAGAGATACAGCATACTCCTTATTTGGAAACTAAAATTCTGCAGTGTGCTGACGTGTGTCTTCTCAGACAAGTCTCAACATGTGAAATGAACACGTCTAACAAAGTTAGGTATTATCTCTTGTACAACTTTGTACTATTAGAAACTACTGTGTCCTTCAAAATACTTTTAAAATGGAATTTACTTTGCCTGTTACTCCAGAATGACTCCAGAAGTGATTTTCTCAGCCTGTATCTGTACAGTATCCACTCCAAAGAGAAATCCCTGGCCTCTAGATGAAATGATGCAGTATGTTTCTTAATTGCTTCCTACTTTTGTAGTGGCCATCTCCACAGCTCTGGAGCTCATGAGGCAGATATATAGCCTTACAAAAAGGATTTTTTTTTTTTTTGCTTTGAAATAGTTCTAGAAACAGATCTAGGGATTGAAATAGTTCTAGAAATATTCTCCCCAGTATTATTACAATAGATAGCATTTAGGAGTTGTTTCAGATCTATTCTGTGCCTTGGAACCTGATGTGAGAGGGCTTGGAAGCTAAAAAACCTGGTGAGATAGCATTGGAGAAAACTAAGAGCACAGAGCTAAACGTGGTGTGGCTATGTATATGTAACCCATGGGGAATAATGGAACAGTGTCCCCAAATCTGTGATCAGATTTGTTTTGTAAGGAACAATTTAGTGAGTTTTGAAAGAGAACTTTGAAAAAATCTATATGCAGATCCACAATCGTCACATCTAAGATAATCTGGAAAGGTAAAGTATCTGAAAAAAGAGCACAACCGAAAAATGTATAATTTCCCAAATTAAAGAAAGGAAAAAATAGTATCTGCCTAAGTTCCAAGTATCAAAACCACAATCTTTAAGCAGAAGTTACAAAGAATTAAAGACTTGAAGAGCTCACTGTAGGTGCACAGACCACTGAAAGTACAATGAGAAGAAATCAGATATATTCTGCTAGATTCTCAGATTTCACAGACATGAAAAAACTAAAGTAAATTGGATGATTCCCTATTAGTAATACAGTATAATATATTTCTTATGCACTCTGATAAGAGGTATTTCTGAAACATTGTTTGGCTTAGGTTATCCATTGCATACAAAGGTCATTTCAAACCTAATTGGTTTTGAAACACCCACCTAGTAACACATTAATTGGTACTACTGTGTAGCTGTAGTATATTAAATTACATGTAACCATGTGCATCTTTAGAGACACTTTAAGAATAATTTGATTTTTAATTACTATGTGTACCTGTCACAGTACTTTTCAATTAAATATTCTTATGAGATGTTCAGCTTAAACTGTGTTGGAAGGAAAAGATATTACAAGGAAATCTTGTAAGAGTTGTATAAATATAACCGGACATTTATAGACTTATTTTCTACTCATTTTTTGATGCAAGAGGAATGAAATGCAAATTAATTGTGTTGCTGTTTTATTTGGAAATGAAGATGCACTTGTATTTTATATCTTAAACATAAGAGATCAATATGAAATAACTTAATTTTCCCACTATGCAAAGTGGCTGCCTTTTCATAATTTCTGGTTGTATATTCACAAAAGCAGATGTAAACAAAAAAAAAGGGTTAGAATCGAATGTATTAATGTGCATCTGATTGAAGTTTAGAGGTTGTGTGATATTACAATCTCTTCTATGGATTCTGAGGTTTGAAGGTTGCACAAAGGAGGCTGTCACTGGAAGATATTCCATATATTAATTGTTCCTATTTGGCTGTCTCTTTTTGAAAAAAAAAAAGTCAACAGTAGATACCAAAGCACAGCTGGTCTTTGAAAATATGATCTGGATTTTTCAAGGCTGCAGTCTTGATCCTCCAAAGTTTTCTTTCTACCGTGTGTTTAATTAACACTCTGCTGTCATGGAAACTTCAAGCACCTGTAATTGTTCCTTGAAACCATGCTTAGTAGTCTGGAAATGGCATGTCATGATCTTTGATTTCTAATCTGCTCTGAATTTCATCAACATTCTTCATCATTAATACCTCCTCCTGCTTCTTCTTTGCTCTGCAGCCTATGACCTGTGAAACTGGTGTTTAGAGCAGCAGATGCTGCAGGCTTCATTGCAGCAGGCCCCTGCCAATACTAACCTCTGATTCCACAGCGTGTAATCTCCATAGTCCAAGGTCACAGGCTTCTTGCCTTCCTTATCCATTCATTACCTGTGGCATCAGAGCCCCAGAGAGCTATTCCCTTCATCTCTTACCCAGTGTTGTGAAATTCTAAATATTTGCTGTAGTTTAGCAAGCATATATAGTACAATGATTTTCACAAAATGCACTTGTATTGTTTAAATAGCAAAGGATTGTCATGCATAGCTTTAACCATCAAAAAAGGCAACAGAAGGATGTTAGACTTCCTTTTACTATTTCCTTTCTAGTGGAAATGCAGGGGAAAAAAATTCATGGAGTCTCAGACATTTAGAGAAAGATAGAAGCTGGGCTGGCAGACAATTTCATCAAGAACACGAGGGACAAACTGGAAAGTATGTGCACATCTGTAGGCTCAGCTAATTTGAGGCCTTTTACAAAGTAAAAATGCCTATTAAAAGGAACTCTAGTTGGCATTAAGTTAAAGGGAAGTTTCTTCCCGTTTCCACAGAGCTACTGTGTTTGTCAGCTGAGAAATTAAATGGAGGATGGCCTCCATGTTGGTACAGGAGCAATGAGATCCCAACAGATCTACCTTTACTAGACTTGGTAGATAGCTCCCAAGAGATCTTTGAAGTTCTGATTTGGAATTCTATCACTTTTCATGGAGAAGGAAATCTAGTCCCTCTGCTCTTTAAATCTATGATCTCAATAAATGACTTTAGAAAATTGTCTGTAACAGAAAGCTAATACTTTCCTTCCTTCAGACACTCCTACTTTTGGGCTTTTCTACAGGTATCTAGTTTAGTTTGATGCAGAAGCATTATCTTCCCTAAATCACAAGTCAGACATAATTCTCAACCTCCTGCATGATTATTTTTCTTGAGAGAAAACATGCCGTTAGTTTTGTGCAAGGAACAGTTGTTAAATGATTATTATTTCCTACAGATTATAACATCTCATAACAGCAAAGCGCTTCTTTACAACGAGTTAATAAAATGCAAGAGAAGGCATCCAAGTTCCATTTAAAATAAATGGTGAATCTATTAAAATGTAAAAAGGCATTAAAAATATCTGCAGTCTCATCTGTCAAAAGAGATGGGCGCATAATACTGTGGAAAAGGTGCTGGCTCTTTGCTAAACTGTACATCCATAAGGTTCTATGAATGCTTTAAGGCAGCATAATTCAGTACTGCTCTGGAGGGAATGGAAGCACCATGCTCTCTGTAGGGAAACTAATTCACAGGTAAGTATTAGCCCTATTTTGCTGCAGTTGGATGTTTAATGTGACACAGATTAGCATGAACTGACTGGATGCACAAAACAACAAAACTCCTTTCCGTGGCAGTTGATGCTTTATCATGCTTATAAAACTGTTAGAAATGTTGTGAGCCTGAAACCAGTCTCTTTATATTGATTATATTTCAAGTAAAGCTACATTCTCTAAATTCTGTAACCTTTTGGAAAACCATGATTTCCTTCTCTAAGAACCTTATCTTCCCACAAAAGTTCAGTATGATTTGCATAGGTGCAGTCTTTGCTGGGTTTTCCTATGAAATTGTTTACTTCTGAACAGGAAACTCAGAACTGTGTTGCAGTATCACCAGCGTGTTTATAAGTGTGAATAAAAAAAATCTTTATCATGGAGTGATTTTCAGAAAATATCTGTTGGGATTGTAAACTGCATTTCTTACATAAACTTAAAGTGCTTTTTCTTTATGAAGTACTGCAGTTGTACTAGTGATTCAGGGCCAGTATGTAGAAAGAATAAGGCACACAAGGGTAATAGAACTTCAGTAGAAATAGCAGTGGTAAGACATGAGCAACAGGAAAGACATTCTCCAATGCACATAGCTTCTGCGGTTGTTAAATAGTCAGAGAACTGTAATTCCCAATACTACATTTAACATAGATAGTGTTAAACTCTAACAGTTACAAAAGTCAGTTTTGGATTTCTTCCCTTGTGGCACCAATTGAAGTCAGATTAAAGGATTTTTATGGAATTTCTCTAGGTCCAGGACATCGAAACTAGAAGAAAGACTTTCACATAAGGGTTAAGACTGTCTTGATTAGAATCACAAAATCATAGAATTGTTTAAGCTGGAAGAGAGCTTTAAGATCATCGAGTCCAGCCCTATCAACCACTAGACCATTTCCTTAAGTGCAACATCTACTCATCTCTTAAACACCTCCAGGGATGGTGATTCCAGCACCTCCCTGGGCAACCCCTTCCAATGCTTGGTGCAGCTTGAGGCTGTTTCCTCAATATTTTAATTTCACTTACCTTTCTTTTAAAAAACTATAATGTGGTATTCGTTAAACTTATAACAACCTTTTACATTGGTTTAGTCTGAGTTTCTAAATGTGGCTGAAATGTAAAGGTGGAAGGAAGGAAGGAAGGAAGGAAGGAAGGAAGGAAGGAAGGAAGGAAGGAAGGAAGGAAGGAAGGAAGGAAGGAAGGAAGGAAGCATTGCTCTTCTTCTAAAATATAATTTAAAAAATAATTTTGTCTAAAAATAGCTCAAAAAGATAATCTGTACAGGATGTGCCAACTCCCCTGTTAAGTCAATATGCTTTGAGATTAGTGGGCAATAAATTATGAAACTATTTCCCCAAAGCATTCTTTACACTTTTTCATATAGTTTTATGTACAGGTGGTCACAGATGGAACTATATGAGATAAACAGCCTATGCAGGACTGAGTCACAGGTTTGTGCAGATCTAAAGCTGCTTCCCAAGAGAATGACAAAAAATACTACAATTCCTACTCCACAAGAAAGTGTAGTCTGGCTACTAAGCATCTGTGACATGTCCTCGGAACCCACCAGTTGAGATTCTTGGAGATAAACTCAAGATTGGTTTCTCATACTGTTTCAGGAAGTTTCCAGCAATGCTATAAACAAACAAATGAGAAGCAGCTTTGTATGTACATTTAAATGTGCATTTCTTTGCCTACAGGGCCAATTTTTATTTCCCACTTCAGTCTATTTGTAGTGACCAATAGCTCAAAAGTCCTTGCATATTGCTTTTAATTAAACAAAAATGTTTTTCACTCTAAACAAAAAAAAAGGAGACACCTCATATTTAGCCTCCCACAATGTCATATTCAATAGGGGACAATTTTAAGCTAGCAGACAGTAATTATGTGATTATGGTACTCCCCTGAAAGTGGGAGTCCTTCTCTAAAAATCAAGACAATGGCTGTGCAGAGCAGAACATCTATCTGACTATGAATGCATATAGAATAATTCTCTTTTAAAAATGTTTCTCTGTACAAAGCACCAGTTTAGTTCCCTTAAGCCTATGTCAGAGTTTTTTCACTGGACACTTTGTGCTTAGCCTCAGCAAATTCCATGCCATAAATAAAGTTTTCAGTAACGTTGCCTTAAAAAGCTTGCAGTTAGGTGGGGAAATTTTACTGGATTATAAGAACAAGATTTGGCCTATAAAGTAATGCTAAGGAAGCAGTAAGGCTATAATGGAACTAAATGGAAGAAATGTGTTACATAAAGGATTAATATAGAGTTTTGCTAAGCACTATCTTAGAGCAACTCATGTCTGCTCAGGGGAAGAGATTTTAGAGTGCAAGTTACAGAACGCAAGGAGAGAGGTTCAGTGTAGATGGCAGACTCCTGTGATAAACCAGGAAGGGAATAAATACCTGGGTAATTATCAAAGGAAGCAGAAAGGAGAAGACTGATCTTTTGACACCCTGTAAAAAGAAGCAAATTGTGCCTTTTAAGCACACTCCTTGGCCCATTTCTGCAGTAGATGAGACAGCAAATATTTATATTTATTTATCATTCTATTGGTACAAAGAAATACATGAAAGAGAGGTGACAGGAAAGATGAGGATGTAACAATGTTACCTGATAAATGAGCAAGGAAATTGACTGAATGGGATATTCCAAGGTGATCTGAATAGCTCACCCTTGCATACAACTTCAGGAAGGAAACAAATATATGAAAAAGACTTGGTGTTTCTTCACCATTAGTGTCAGACGAACTCAGGCCACATTGTCAGAGGAGAAACAAACAGTGTATCTACAGGGAGAAAAATCCCAGCTGCTCAGAGAGGGTCTAACATAAAGAGGAGTGGTATGACTGTGTGGTTAAGCAAACTGCACTTCACGTGATATAACCGCATAGATCATCAGCTGTTACTACAGTAGTAGAAATCAAGTTATGAACACTAAGCATCGGCAAAGCTTCTTAACTGGTGATGTGTCACAGTGGAAACAATATATCATAATCCTGTTTGCTATTTTAAGAATGAGTGTATTTAACTGATTCCTATATTTAACGTCTGAGTCCCAGCTGTGCACAACAAACCTGTATTTATTACCAAGATAAAAGATTTTTACAAGTTCTGGCTTGGCAGTAATGATGCAACAGATGATACAACTTGACTTGTACTTGGTATTATATCGGTGCTGACCTAGATAGCCCACTGAGCATTTGAAGGATATGCAGAAGTGAGATTTAAAACATGATTGCATTCCAGGTGGTTATATTCATAAGGGATCAAAGGCTAATCCTTTCTTTAACTGCTCAGAATAAAACCAAGACACAAGTGTCAAATGTCTTTACAGAATAACACTATGTTTTTCACTTTTATACGAATTCTAACTTGTATATTCCATTCTTTAAGCCATACATCTTTTAGGTAACAGATCTTGATAAAAAATACCTGTGGTAAACTTTTCAGGTATAAATGAATCCCATTAATAAGCAGACTGCCTCTTTGGCTTGGCAGGATGAAACACGTACTGTGCAAGATCTGTTTCCCACATGGTAAACTGTGTCACACAGTCTGGCTCTAAGCAGTTGCATTATTTTCTATGTCACTGAAGTTAAATAAAAATGTTGAGAAAACCTGTCAACTATGAAAACAAATAAAGATAAAAAATTAAACACCCAAACATGAATTATTGCTTTGTGTGGCAAAACATTGCTAGAACAATAAGGAAATAATCTGTCTGATGATTTATTTCATACTCTGAAAAAACATAGTGTAATTCCTCAGTAACAGCAAGCACTTTCTCTTTTTGCATGTCTTCTACAAAATCTCCACCAGAAAAATGAATTCATAAAAATGTTTAAAAGGATATAGGAAGATCACAGAAATTAAACCTATTTTAAACCTATTGCACTGTCACCAATTGTTCCCATGCAGTGTATAGTAACTGGCATCCATTTCTTTCTAGTTGAAAATTACGTTGCTCATATGAGAAAAGGTGTAGTGAAGTAGACCTACATGCCTTGAATGACATAGAATTATAAATTGCAACATAATAAACTAACCATGAGCCACCAATGTGGCCAAGAAGGCCAATGGCATCCTGGGATGCATTAAGAGTGTGGCCAGTAGGTCAAGGGAGGCTCTTCCCCTCTGCTTTGCCCTGGTGAGGCCTCATCTGGAGTCCTGTGTCCAGTTCTGGGTTCCCCAGCTCAAGAGGGACAGAGAATTTCTGGAGAGCCCTGTGCAGGGCCACTAAGATGATTAGGGGACTGAAGCATATGAGGAAAGGCTGTGGGGAACTGGAGTTGTTTAGTCTGGAGGAGATTGTGGGGGAACCTCAGTAATGGGATGAAGCTGGAACACAAAAAGTTCCATTTAAACATAAGGAAAAACTATTTTACTGTTGAGGTAAGGGAGCCCTGCCACAGGCTGCCCAGGGAGGGTGTGGAGTCTCCTTCCTAGGAGGTCTTCAAGACCCATCTGGACGGGTTCTGTGATTGGGCATCACTAACATATGTCATACCATAATACTGGAATATGCTACAGTTTGAAGATAACTATGATAGTTTTTATAGGAAAGTCTGAAATTAGTTCTTTTGTGTTTGCGTGCGTGTGTGTGTGTGTATGTTTGTAGTTTCTACTGTATTGTAAACATTCATACTCCTCTAATAAATTAACCAGAGTATTTTAGGTGTAATGAAAAGTACATCATCATCAAAATTCCTTCATCATTTGGAAATATTCAATTAAATTCCAGTTTTATGTCAGCAAAGAATTTATCTTATGAATATGTACTATTCTGTGTTTTCTATAGCAAGACTACACATTTAAAGTTTCTTAAAATTACTTTGTTTTTGGAAAATATTACTTTGACAATATTCTGTTGCTACATCAGCACACAGTATGATGTATTAGTTTGCAATCTGAACAAAATACTTATTCATGTGGTTTAAACCATTGTCTGTTTCTTAAAATGAAAGTGTGAAAATAATATCAAGATCGTACATATATCAGTTTGAGGCAAGCTTACTTAAATCTGTCTGGTTTACGTCTTCAGGCATCTTCCAAATAATTTTACTTGATTTTTAGACTCCTTCAACCTCTTTATCCTTAAAAAAACCCAACCCTGACCTCAGAAATTAGGTATTTAAGGTGTTGAGTAATGTTTAACCATAATGGAGCTCACAGGCATTTAATTCCTTGTTAATCGGAGATTCAGGAGAATATTTTAGAAATCAATATTTTCCTCCTAATTTCTGGGAAAACCTTAAATGGCTATCATAAAACCCAAATATTGTACTTGAATATGGAGAAAATAAAAGACACAGCTTTATAGTTATCTAACAACCTATTGCTATGCTCTACAGCATGATAAAAAAGTACGATAAAATGTATTCGGAGTATTAGTTGGGTCTACTGAAAATTGGTTTTAAATGTCAAAATATTTGAAACTAATCTACATCTCATAACAGATTACACTTTTCTTCCATGTCTGCATTTGAGTAATTAAATTTTACAGCTTTTTATTCAGTAGCATCTGTTTCATATTTTTGCACTGTAGTTAAGCTATCAATTTCTGGCAGTGTAATAACCCTGTTGAGTCAATAGCTCCTGTTTGCTGTGACATTATTGACTCAGCAATGAATTCCTTGTTTTGCTTCTTTTTGGAGCACCCACACTTCATATACATGATCACTTTTAGCTGATAGATAGAGCATACTGATAAAAGATGTACTTCACTCGCTCTATTAGACTACAGTTCAGTGCCAGTCTCCATGCCGTGGAGACTTGTCCTGGCTTTGGCCAGGATAGAATTAACTTTCCGCAGCTGCCGCTGGGGGCCGTGCCCAGGCTGTTCAATCCCATGTGACACCATGCTCGGGATATAAGGGCAGCAGCTGGACCGGGGAGGCGCTGCGGCCAGTGCGGGAGCTTCAGTTCTGCCGTCGGGCTGAGCACGGTGAGCAGTTACACTGGGCATTGCTCCTTTTTCTTTGTCCTTTGGCCATCATAGTAACTGCCTGCTCTTTGTGGTGTTCTATTAAACTGTCCTTATCTCAACCCAGAAAGCTCTACAACCTCTCTCTTGATTCTCCTCCCCATCCTGCTGAGTTGGGGAGAAGTGAGTAACTGGGTGGTTTGGTTATTGTTCAGTTAGGGCTAAACCACCACAAGACTCTAGGAAAAGGTTTTTACAGTAACATAACTGGAGATAGCTTTAAAGCATATCAAGTGATGCAGCACTGCTGTCATATCTTCCAACGTATCTACAGCTTGAATATCTCTTTCAACTGTGTCAGGTGCTATTTGTACTGTTTCTATGTAGTAAACTTTCTGTTGTTCTTTACTACAGCCTCCTATACACTTAATTGATCTAAAATCATAGAATCAGAGGATGATTTAGGTTGTAAGGGCCTTTAGAGATCATCTAGTTACAACCCCTCTCCCACTGGCAGTGACACTATTCACTAGATCAGGTTGCTCAAAGCCCCACCCAACCTGGCCTTGAACAATTTCAAGGAAATGTATCTACTACTTCTCTGGACAATCTGTTCCAATGTCTCCCAACTCTCATAATAAAAATATCTTCATTACAGTTCATCTAAATCTACTTTGTTTTATTTTAAAATCATTACTCCTTGCCCTGTAGCTGTAAGCCCTCCCTGTATTTCCTGCAGGCCCCTTTTAAGTATTGGAAGATTCATAAAGTCTCCTTAAAGTGTTCTCTTTTCCAGGATAAACAACTCCATCTTTCTCAGCTTTTCCTCATAGCAGGGGTGTTCCATCCCTCTGATCATTCCTGTGGCCCTCCTCTGAATCTACTCTAACAGTTCTATGTCTTAAAGCTGTAGAATCTTGCACTTGGCCTTGTTGAATGTCATGACATTCACACTGGCCCACTACTCATGCCTCAAAGGTCCCTTTGGATGGCATCCTTTCTCTGAAGAAAATCTGCACCACTCAGTTTGGTGTCATCAGCAAACTTGCTGAGGTTGCATTCAATCCTGTTGTCTATGCCACAAATAAAGATATTGAATAGTATTATGAACACCACTTGTTTAAGTGGTGTTCTTGATTAAGCTGTTGACTGCAACTCTTTGGATATGGCTATCCAGCCAATTTCTAATCCATCTAATAGTCTATCTATCAAACCCGTATCTCTCCAATTTAGCAGTAAGAATGTTGTGGGACACTGTGTAAAAAGCCTTATACAGGTCAATATAGATTATATCAGTTGCTTTTCCCTTATTCCCAACACAGTAACTCCATCATAGAAGGCCACCACATTAGTCAGGCATGATTTGCCCTTTGTGAAGCCATGCTGGCTGTCTCAGATCACCTCACTTATATACATCCTGGCATAGCTTTCAGAAGGACTTGTTTTATGATCAAAAAACAAGATGATAAGAGGTCTGGAGCACCTGTCCTGTGAAGACAAGTCTGACAGAATTATTCAGCTTGCAGAAGAGAAGGCTGCAAGGACCTTATAGCAGCCTTCTAGTACCTAAAGAAAGATAAAGAGGGATGGATGGGGCTTTGAATAACCTAGTCAAGTGGGATGTGTTGCTGCCCACGGCATGGGAGTTGGACCTTTAAAGGCCCATTGCAACCCAAACCATTCTATGGTTCTATGACCTTACTGGGGACACAGATAAGGCTGACTGGTCAATAGTTACCAGTGTCCTCCTTTCCAATCCTCATAAAAAAACAGTATTATAGTGAGATTCTGTGATTGGCTTTGAATTTCATGCCTTTCAGTGCAGTGATTTCTAATTGTTATTGTACCTCATTGAGCAATGTACACCAGACTAATAAAAACACCTACAATGCAATGAGTGTCTTAGTGTAAAAATGTTCTCAGATATCTGCAGCTTGTCCTCAACATGTCAAAAAACAATGGTACCTTGCATAAATTACAGGAAAATATGTGCAAGAGAGAGGTATGTCTCTGAGGCTGACATACTGTGTCAGCTGAATTATTTGGAGGGAAGAGAAGAAAAAAAATAGATTCTCTTTCATGTCAGTTCTGTTGTTTAAAACAATAACTTCAACAATAACTTGTGAAGTTCCTGCATGTTAAATAACAATCACCATCATCCTCCTTTAGTATTAATTTAAATTAATAGAGCTTAATATGCAAGACTAATTGAAAATCCAATCCACATTTTAAGAGAATTCCATTAAAACCAGAAATATCAGATGGAAGAAAAAACACAGAGAACATGGAAGAAGGAAAATACTGTGCTAACCTTTATGTGGTTTATATTTGACAGAACTATTAAACAGTTTCTGCCCTGTCTTAGGTAGAAAAGCAAAGAGGAAGACAGAGCAGGCATGCAGTATTTGCTCTCTTGTATATGTAGGTTAAGTTTGTGGTTTCTAGGCTCCCAAGCGTTTTGAAAGCTGTTATAGCACCATTAATTTCACTAATCACACCAAAGATAAATGGGTCAGACACAGGTGGCCCCTAGGCCCTGGCCAGCTGTCCATGCTAGCACTGGGGATAACAGATGCTTCAGCTTGCTTAGTTTATACTTCCACAGCACGTATGGGAAGGCATCCTATTCATCTCCTTCCCTCCAAAGTCCCTCCAGGAATAGCTAACAGTGCTTTGACTTGATTTTTCCTCAGCACCAGAATTACAATGGTACACTTTGGCCACACGACTAGAACTGCAAAACAAATAATGCTGATCAGAATGCCATTAACACATAAATGGCTCGGCATTTTAGGGTACTGGTACCTTTAAACTAGATACCAGAGATTGCAGGATCACAGTTCACAATGTTAAAGGACACATTGTATTTCAGGTTTCAATACCCAGGCTAGTAATGTACATTGTAGGCTTCCTTATATCACTAGAGAAGCAGTTGCTTCCCTTTCCTAAAGTTAGCAAACTAGTATGGATCTCTTCTTGTAACTTAAGATACAGCTTTCCATGAAGCTAGAACAAAAAACTGTTTCAGGCATCCAGCTCTATGAAACTTGGTAGAATCAAGTAAATGATTCAGGAATCTTTGGGAGTGACAGAGGAGGCTGGCTGTGACTAAGTGACAGACACATTGAGGAAACCAATTTAAAAAGAGCTAAGTACAAATCTCAGAACCTGGCAGGAACCACATTTTATATAAGCAGGTTATTAGACACAAATCACTTCTCAGGAGGTTTCTTTTAAAAATACATACTGATGCTGGCTCTAACAAAGAGCTTAAGAGATTAAAAAACAATCTAGTTCCTTATTAAGAAGATTGCAATGTTAATGCAATTCTTTGAAGAATTGAGCTTGTTAATATGGACTTAATAAATACAGTTTTGCATCAAATAGTCTTGCTTTACTGCTAAAAGAGAAAAGGTGATTCATGTTAACTTACATTTAATGAGAAGACTATGACCTGTCAAACCCTGAAATCTGAAATCGGTGGATCACATGTCCCATCAAATGCATAACGTGGAAAGGGAGAACATTCCAGTGTGAGATCTACAACTGTTAGCAGTGCTTTCCATAGCAAAAGAGAATGATTAGCATAACATTTGTCATGTCTGCTTAACACAGAATTAATCAGATTCACAAATAAAGCTTTGGCATTATTTTTTGGTTTTACTGGGAAATGGAATATTTATCATGATCCTGGGCTTCTGAGATTTTGAGAGCCAGTCCCAGCATTTTTATCATAACAAATTATTTTCTAAAAAATTGAATATGTTTGCATTTGAAACTAAAGGAATATTAATGGTCACATTCATTTTAATGATTGAAACAGGAAAGTGTTTGCTGGTAACAGAGGTAAATTTATATTTTTCATTCCTTCTTACTACCCCTTTCCCACCAACATGAATTTTGAATTGGAAAATCCATTTATGTGTAAAACACATCAAGGACCCACCTTGTCTATGTGACTGCTCTGAGGGTATGTACAGGTGCAAAAATGCTTCCCAGTTTCTAACTATTAATTAGAACATACTTTTTAATGGCTATATTTCAGATTTGTTGCACTAAAGAGTGATTAGTAGTCTGCATTTCTCATATATAGTAGTCTACTTTGGTATGACTGCCTTTAAACATCTCTTTATGCTTTGCCTGCACTTACTTTTTTTGGCAAGTTTGGATTTTAAAATGAATATTGGTAGTTTATGTGAAAAAGAAATCCTACTTCTTATTTCTTACTCTCAATAAAATGTCAAGGATATAATTCAAATTCCCAATTCTTCTGCAGAATACATAAATCATTAACTGGTCCTTAAGCAGGTCCATGGAACCACCTGACTTAATATTTTAAAATTAAAATCATGTTACAAAAATCTCTGTTTCAATATCTGGCTGGTCTCAAAAGAACTTTTTGAATTTTTTAAATGGCATGAAATTCAAATTCATTTCCATTTGACAAATGATGTTGCACAGTGCTTTTGTTACATTTTGCCTTGTATTCCTTTACAGTCTGTTCAGTTTCTAGATTTCAAAACACAATGTCATTTTCAGAAACCACATTAAAATCCAGCTGCATCAAAACAAATCCTAAATATCTTCGTTTTTCTAGTGTTCAAAAGCAATATATTTATTGTAGATCACATATGTGTAACCAGTTTCCCTTGTGGATAATATGCTTACTTGTTAATTAGTTCACATGGTCAATATTTATGGCTCATGGATCTGCCATGATTAGTAAGCAGTACTTAGCATATTTATCTCCATTTATTTTTGTGGAATTCACGCATCATAAGATATTCTGTATAATAATATTTATATATTTACTATTCCAAAATGTCACTGCAATTCTACTTCACAGATATAGACCATGAAGGTTACTATCAATTCTACAGTTAGTTGCAATATTCATACTGTTTGCAGATTGTTTAAATTCTTTCCTTGTTTATTTTACTTCAACCAAATAAATTAAGAAGCATTTCAAGTAGACTAATTATGAAGTGATGCTTTATTATATTTGTAGTTTGCAAGACCAGATGTAAATATTTATTTAAGACATGAATTTTAAAAGGAATATAGAGAAATACTTTGGAGTTTTTTTAAAGCAGTCAATATATTTCAGTAGAATTTTGTTTTATATAAAAAATTGGGTATATTGTGAGAATACTTGCCAAAAGTGAAACTACATGCTATTATACTTTGCTTCAGACCCACAAATACTTAAATGCTCAGGTTAATACATGTCATGTTCATAGAATCATACAATCATAGAATGGTAGGGGTTAGAAGAGACCTTTAGAGATCATCTAGTCCAACCTCTCGACAGAAGCAGGTCCACCTAGATAAGGTCATGTAGCAACATGTCCAGGCAGGTCTTGAAGACCTCCAGAGGAGGAGACTCTACACCCTCCCTGGGCAGTCTGTGGCAGGGCTCCCTCACCTGCCAGTAAAATAGTTTTTCCTTATGTTTAAATGGAACTTTTTGTGCTCCAGCTTCATCCCATCACCCCTTGTCCTGTTGCTACATACAATGGAAAAAGGCATGCCTCAACCTCCTGACATTCGTCATTTAAATATATTTAAATATTAGTGAGATACCCCCTCAGTCTTCTCCAGACTAAACAGCCCCAGTTCCCGCAGCCTTTCCTCATAAGGAAGATGCTCCCAGTCATCTTGGTGGTCCCGCACTGGACTCTCTCCAGAATTTCACTCCCAAACATAGGTTTGTTTTCCATCCTGCAGTCATTTGAAAACTATTTTTTTCCAAAAAGCTTTCACCGTTTATAGATTAACATACCTGATTTTTTTAGGAATATTTCACATTTTAATTTTTTAAAATTTTCTTATTTTTATAGTTTGTTTTCTTCATTTCCAAGGAAGGCAGTGCTGTGGTTCAATGTCCTCAACATGAAGTAACTCAACATTATAGGTCTGACTCTTGAGAAAACCTATTCTGCTATCCCAGCCTCTGTTGAGCTTCTGGAGTACTGCATTTAGTGTGCATCTTTTGCATATCTTTCAGCCTTTTGAGTGGACTGTGCAATTATAATGATACAGCGTCAAAATGGTGCTTTCTAGTGAATGAATAGGGGCACAGCAGTAGGTTTCAAATACCGAGTAAAATAAAACTTTTGTTTTGTTTTGTTTTAGTTATCCTAGGAAGAGATGTATAGAAAAACGTACAGAAAAAATGTGTGTCACCTTCATGATTGGATCTGATGTCACATAATTATACTTAGACAGTTAAATCAGTTCTCAATTTAATTTCTACCTACTTCAAAGATTCTGAAAACTACAATTATTTTCTGAACAAATCCTGTCCAATCTGGCAAGAACCTAAAGAACAAGAGAGTACTCAGAACAAACTTGTTTGCAACTGTTCTATTTCATTTCCCATAACCACCATATGTGATTCACATCATATTTGGTATCACAGAGATGGCACAGCTGATGTATGCTGACATAGTGGCATTTCCTTTGGTTATCCTCAAAGAACACTAAAATACTAAAGTTGCTGCAATATTTCACCACCTGCAATGTAAGCTTTCAAATCAGCCTGCTCAGTGCTCAAGAGTATTGCAGTTTCTGAAAAATTACAGAGGAAATTACGAAAGAAATGCACAGGGAAGGGCATAAAGGGTAATGGGATTCTTAATTTTGTCAAGTGCTTTCTTCCAGTTTTATGTTAAAATAAGATGCCAGATGAAGTTACTAGTTGCAAATATGACATGAGAAATAAGAATTGAAAAGTAATTTGAACTTGAAGTAAATGATCCTAGTGGAATAAATGGTACTTTAGGTCAGACTGCAGAAAGCCTTCAATATCTGTATTCTCAGGCTGCTAACAGTAAGTATCTACGGTCACTGTGACTTTCCTTGCTAAAATGCTGAGAGAAATCTAGAGCATCAAAGAAGAAATGTTGTAAAATTTGCTCTCTTGATAATAGTGTTTACTTGTTTTAAAGAAATGTGTCAAACACTATCAACAGAACTATATTGAATTTATTAATAAAGGTACTATCAGTAGTTTTGAGGATTTGTTTTTATTTCACCGCACTAAGCAGGGCAATTAATGTCCGTAACTTGCCCACTATGAAGTTTCCCAAGGACTCCAGGTTGAGTTGAGGCTCCTGTGCAGTAACAGATGTGTGTGGAATGGACCCAAGGAAGATGCAGTGCATAGTAATAAATTTTGAGCTGTTATATGTAAGGCTATAACAGCTAAGGTAAAAGTAGTAGAAAATCTTGGCATCCTCCAAGATTCTTGCAATTAGAAAGATTTATCTGATTTCATTCCCCTGTTGGTTTAATTGAATCTCCTTTATCAACAAAATCAGTCTTCCAGTAGTAGTGGTACAAAGGTATGCCAATTAAATGAGCTATGAACTGTTGTATAAAATATGCAAACCTGAACAACAGCAAAATATGTGTAGAAAATAGTATCCTTCGATCTAGAAAGATGAAGGAAAGTATTCAAAATACTAATCAATATTTGCTATTTAGAGAAGAAGTCTGAGTCAATTATAAAATGGTTACTTAAAGGTACAAGCAATTGTTTTTGCCAGTTTTGAAGAGCCAATGGCAGACTGATAAAATATGGAAAAAGATTCTTTGTGAAGCTTTATTGTCCATTACATACATTTGTTTGTCTCTCATTACTATCATACTGTTTTTCTACCTACTCTTAACAGCATTGTTAGAGTAAATTTTACCTTTTCTATCCCTTATCTTGCAATAGGAAAGTATTTTGTATTTTTTATATATAATATTTGTTAAAAACACCTTTGCAACATAATACAAACAAAACTGGGAAGATCCATTTGCATGTAGATATGTCAGGTCTGTGGGTTTGTTTTGCAAAATAGATTTCCTGATCTCTTTTATGTTTATAAAGCTTTCTGACACTCTAGCTTAAAAAGCGTATATTTTCAGATTATCCATTTATTTATCAGAGTGGTTGTCTGTGCAAGGAATTTCCTTTTCAATCTCCCCAGGAATCAGAGACTACCAGTTTCCTTTAAACTGAGAAAGCTACAGGGTAGTCAGGTCTGGACTGATGAACAAGTAGTTGCTAAGGCCTTGCCTGGCAATCAAGGGAGTTATCTGAAAGTGCTACCAGCACTTAACATGCCCTGCTTGCCTCAACCAGGTACTGTGGAATACAGCTCTTTCTGGTGAGGACTCTGCTTCTGCGTATCTCACTGTCACTCTCAGCTCTTTTCTCACTTTTGGGGAGCAGCCTTCCTTTTCTGTCACCTTACATGATCATGTTGTATAGATTGTCATTGAGAGGATGTTTAAAAATCACTTACTTATTAGGACCTTTTAAACAGGACAATGCTTACCTTAGGAGCCAGATCTCCTGTCTTGGTATATGATCAGTCATTATCTGAATGGTTACAGGAGTCTCCATTGTAAGGAACTTTCCAGTACAGTCTTCAGCTGATCAAGAAAGACTCCGCAAAACACAGCTCTGCTGAATTCTTACATCCATTCTTGTGTCCTGTGGTAGCTATGTGACCACTCCAGCATATCCATATTGTATTGCTATTAACTTAAACTGTGTACAAAACACCTGTCTTAAGTATATGTTCAAAGGAGTATCCTAGGTGACCATTTCTGCTTCTGCAGAAAGAACTGCCTCAGGAGTCTCAATAACACCCAGATTCTCCAACCCAGATGTTAACACATTGAAGCACATGGATAGTCACTGTAAATTACCAAGTATGCAGCAGATGTAATCACCTGGACTTTCTGAATTTCCTATCTGAAAAGCTCTTGCAGCAATTAGTGAAATGTTTTGTGATGAAGTTGGGGAGTCAATCCCTTTATCTCAAATAGTCCATGGGTTATTTAATAAGAAACTGTTCAGGGTACATTGATCAGACTGATAACTGAGTGCATTGGGGCTGCACATGGGCACAGCCATGAAACCTACCTGCACCCCAATTGTGAATATGGGACAACTTGAATTTCATCCTTATATAAATATTCATAACTTCTGTACATCTTGTTACAACCAAATGTGAGTTTTGCAGCATTTAAATAAAAAAAAAATACACTTGTGCTTGTTAAGAAAGTTTCTTCTCTAAAACTAAAAACCTTTGATTAATACAAAATTGTAGTAGGCATCCGGAAGGTCTCAGATTGTAACGTGAGGGGTGAAGAGGAAGTGAGAGGTCTGGCACGGGGCAGAGAGAGAGGAGGTGCTTATGCCAGCAGATATAAGGGCATAACATAAACAATAAAGCAGAGACTGAGCATCATCCACACCATGTGTGCAGTGATCTCTTTCCCCTCAGCAGTCGGTAAGCTGGAAGATCAATCTGGACTGCTGGGCAGTGTTGCCCGCAATGGCAACACAAAATAAAGATAAAATTTTATCACGCTCATGATTAGCATTTTTTTATACTACAGTAAAACAAATAAGTATCTCTCTGATAGCTGGCCCAGAGAAGTTGTCAGAATGGTAAGAGATCTGGGCAAAGTTTTGGAAACAATTGCACCTACCTTCCAGTCACAGATCTTTCAGAATGGGGGTTTCTCTTTTCCCACAAGAAAGTAAAAATTCTCACACTTCTGTAAGTCTCTTAATAGCCATTTTTCATAAACTTTATATTATATAAAGTAATCTAATGAGTCCTTCCATAAAAGTAGATATCTAAACAATTAAAAAGGATTCTCATCTTGTCCAAAGGGAGGTTCCAATTTAAAAATAAGACTATAGAGTTAAAACTACTTTCTAAATGAGTAGCATATTCAGCACACTTTCCCACTGCTTCTCTCTCTTTTTGCCTTCTTCCATCTCAACTGAACATACTTTTCATCACTTCTAGAAGCTACAGAGTCTTCCACCATCACATATCAGAAAAGCTGTGCATGAAAGCTGTAGCAGGCAGTTTCTAGTAGCACTCTGAAAGGTTTCTGGGAAAATAATTCATGAAGGTAGAAAGACAGTTGAGAATGGGAAGCCTGAAATAGTTGCAGCTAATCTGTTACTTGAAAGTGTCAGCAGCAGCAAAAGCCTTATCTGCTGTTCACAGTAGGACTGTGGATACATGTCATGCCTGGATTACACTTTACTTACCCCTGGACTCATCTTAAGGGATGGGGATCATTTGACTTTATTACAGTGATTAAATCAATGTACTTTAAAGACTTGGAGCTTTCACTTCGGGTCACTGTAGTCAGAATTGGTCCTATGCTCTCAGTAGACTAGACAAAACTGAATTTTGCTGTCTGCAAGAGAAAGGCAATATGAATTTTGGGAGGAGAATTGCAGTTGATAAATCTTTCTCCCTTCTGCCCTCCACAGGGATGATGTTTTTTTTCCCCTGGGAAAATTCATCAGGGCCGCACCAACAATAGTCTGCAGGGCTGAGAGACTCAAAATCTGTTATACCCCCATGAGCTCCACAGAGAAGACGTTGCCCTGCTCAGTGTACTAGTAGCATGTTGCTATTTTGATGGATTTCAAACTTCTGTCTAAAAATTGGTGCAAGGCTGTGTGCACTGTCAGCAAGAATGATAGGACCTTGTTAATGAAGGTGCTTTCTTACTCTCAGCAATCTACCCGGGACAGGTAGATGTCTACTGCAATAACTAGCTTCAGTCAAAAGAAATAGGACTACGAACAATAAATACCAGAATATTTATGTCAACCTTTAAAATCAGTTTGAAAGACAAGGAGTAAATTACTAGGTGACCTTAAGAGTTTAATTAATTGCATCTTTCTTTTTATTTGATTTCTTCATGAGGTAAAATAGGTTATATTTATGGGTAATCAGTTCTTAAATGTATGAATTTTACTGCTGTTTCAATGTCATTTTGTTGTAACACATACCACCTTATTCAAAACAGTCGAAAGAAAAGTTGAAAAAGCTATAGGCCAATTACAGGCTGAAGACTAGAAGCAATTCAGTTTGAGGCTAAGACACAGAAATCTACATTTCTACAAGCTGAAGTGGACGGAGGCAAGGTCTCTGAACTCATCTGTCACCTTCTGGGGCCAATTTGGCTTTTTAAATACAACCATTTGCTGAGAATTCATAGTGTACCTCAGCCATCCTTACCCAGGTATATATGATACAGATCATACAGGAGGTTCACACCTTTCTGCAACAGCAGCCAAACAAGATACTTTAGAGGGCTGAAACGCCACTAGCTGCCCACGTAAGGAAATAGAGTACAGCTCCTGATAGTTGATCAGCTGAATATATCCCCTGTGACTATAATGACTGCCATGACAGTGACTGACAGCTGTCATAAAAAAGCTGCATGAAAGAATTAGAGATGTAATGCAATGGAGGTTTGACCAAAGGAATGGTCATGAATTTAAGAATCTATTTGACTCATGTAGCAATGGAAACTTATTTGCTGCCTGGGTGGCTTGCTTTTTCTCCTGGTTAGTGGATGATGTCAAACTGGAAAATGGGGTCTGGAAAACTGGGCTGCTGTGCAAAGGGACTTAGAAGAAATGATCAGGTATAAACGTGATGAAGTTTATAAACACTGAGCCCTGCACCATGAATATAATAACCTAATAAAACAGTACTGTGGATATCAACTGGACAGAAAGCATTTTAGCACAAAGGGAGCTAGGTGCCCTTGTAGGCAGCAAATTGAATATGAGCCTGCAATGTGCCCTTTCAGCAAAGAAGGGTAACATCACCTCGGGCTGCATTAGGCAGAGTGTTGCAAGCAAGTCCAGGGAAGTGACTCCTCTCCTCTCTTTGGCATTTGTGACACTACAACAGGAGCATTAGTTTTAGCTTCCTTAACATGAGACAGACATTGACGTGCTGGAACAGGTCCAGCAAAGGTTTAACAATGTAATTAGAAGGCCGAATAACAGGACATATGAGGAGTGGCTAACAGATAATTTTGGGCTTAGGAAGAGAGGCTAACTGGGAGGTCTCACAGGTGCCTTTAGCAAGCTAGTGGAAGCATATACAAAAAACAGACAGGAGCTGCTAGGATGAGAGGCAATGGACACAGTTTACAACATGGGAAACTCTAAGTAGATACAAGGAAATCTGTTTTCATTATGAGAGTGGTTAAATTGGCTGCCTGGGGACATTGTAGGATGTCCATCTGTGAATATATTCCAAACTTGACTGGATAAAGCCTTCATTTGCATGATGTAAATTGTTTTTTTTTTCTGAATAGGAGTTTGAATAAGGAGGATGGGGTGTTCTCCAGAGGTTTCTTCCTATACAAGTTATTCTGTGGATAATGACTCTATGATACCAACAAAGAAAAAATATTAAATAGGTGTAGTAATAGAATGAAATCCTGACTTTCTGTTAGATTATGGATAAGGAAATAATGGTTTGCAAACAGTTAAACAGCAATATTCTAATGATACTGGGAGTTTAAAAGTTGAGATTTTTTCCCTAATGCACACATTTTAAACATTTTAAATGCTCTTGACTGATTATCATCAGAAATGCAAAAAACTCCAGACCTTGCAAAAATGAGACTAGGCAGACTTTTGCAGGCAGGAAACACAGAGCGTGACCTGTTATCAGTTCTGCCAGTTTGTGTTTTGTGGGGCTGGCCTGTCATTGCTGTATTGCACAGATACATAATTCTGTGTATTTGTGCATAAGGAGTAGAACTTCAATGTAATTCTATTCTCATACACATCTAGACAGCAGGGATAACTCGAAGACATACAAATCAAATAAACTGCTCCCTCTGCATAAGCAAAACCCACTATATTTAATGACAGGCTTTTCAAAACTAACTTTACAAGTATTTCAAAAAAAAAGGGGAATTTTTTTTTCCATCTGCTGCACCTATTTAAATCTATCAAGTAGGTAGTTTTGCATTTGATAAGATGGAGAGGGCAGAGACACAATCTGTCAAGCACAGTTCATACTAGAAGTGGATTACACAACTGTTAATCAAGTTGACAAGCATATATTTAGAAAGTATCCTGAACTACTCAAAGGGATACAGTTTGATTTTCAGTTTAATGCAACAAGAAAAATGGGCTGAAGAGAGAAATAGGGGAAAAACTTAAGCAGTGGTTCATCAATGGAAGAGATTAACATGTGTATGGAAAATGTATAAGTACTGAAAACGAACTTGTGTATTGATAGATTTGAGTATCTGGTCTCATCTTCACTACTACCTTGCCTAACTGAATTGTTCTTTTGGTCATCTCCCTCTTCTCTGATTTTAGCTGGCACACAACTATACTGACATAAATGAAAATATGTTCATATCACAGAATCACAGAATCTAAAGGGTTGGAAGGGACCTCTAAAAGATCATCTAGTTCAGCCGCTTTGCCAGAGCAGGACCACCTAGAGTAGGTCACACAGGAACTCATCTAGGCGAGTTTTTAATGTCTCCAGAGCAGGAGACTAATCATATGTTTCCATAGGTCATCACTCTAAAAAATGCCCAATCCTTTCTTTAATCTAAATTCACAAAATATAACTATGGAAATGAGACAATTGTCTCCATAGCAAAACCCTATTGTTCCAGTTAACAGAATTTGATGTTTTGGTCAGATTTAAAAAACTATGACTTTGAAACAGCATTAGTCTTCTAGATCAAGAAAATCACATTTATCTTAGTTAAGTGACAGCTTTAAAAAGATCTTCATAACATTAATTCTAAAAATTACCAGGATTCTTCATTCTTATGCACATAAAACCATTTGTAGTAAAAAAAAAAAAGTGACAATAAGATTTTTTAATCCTCTTGAAAAATTTGTGCAAAGTTGCAAATCAAATAAAATTTCCTTGTAGCTTACAGAATCTTACAACACCATTTGCCATTTCTCTTTCCACTTACTAAAAATCTCAATGTTTTTTTATGAAGAAAAAACTTAGTGAAGAATTTTACTTCATCTTATCAAGAACTCTGTAGCCCTATCTCTTCTATCCCTGTTTTAAACACATTGCTTATCTGCTCCAGTAGGGAATTAAAACCTTGAAGTTAAAATGGCTGAAATTTGGTGTAGATCCTAAGCAAAATGAAATTAGATGCCCAACTTGGAGACTATTACTTGTTCAAATGTTGTAAAGAGAGAGATGCATATTACTCTCCTCATGGAGGATCAAAACAAAGTGACAAGGCTTTTGAAATAAAAGGCAAATAAAGAGTAAAAGCAGATATGAATTTCAGGCAGGCAGCAGATTGCATGCTGTCAGGAGGAATGTGAAAAAGGAGTTGCTTTTATATAACTTAAACTGGAACCAAGAAAAAAAAGTAAGAGTAATTTTCGGTGTTAGTTAGTAAAGCCTATTTTAGGAGATGATAAAGGCAAAGCTTGAAGCCACACATTATATTTCCTCAGCTTTTCTCTGCTGAATATAAATTAAGTTTAATGGCTTTATTTCACACATATTCCAATTGACTTAGGGGCATGGCCTGCAAACAAATTGGCAGTACTGACTTTATAGCCTTTCATTTCATGCTCCTCTTAGCCACTAGGATTCATTTTAATCATCTCACCTCATTGTCCTAGAGAAATATTATCAGACACGGAAAAGATTGCTGGCAAGGCTCTAAATTTAGATCAATATTCATCACAGTATGCAGAATGCTAAGACTAAATTCAAGAGAAAACTTCTGCACTTCAAATTAATCTTGCAATGAGTTTTTACACACAGAGAAGAGTTATTATTGGCTTCTCTAAGTCAGAGATCTTTAAAAGGCAAAATATATTTGCCAAGGGAGACTTACTGATTGGTTAGCTAAAGTTAATGAACTCACTGAATATGAAAGGTCCGATATATGTGGTATAAAATTGCCTAAGGGTGGTTGCAATAAGAAATGTTGCTTTTACATTTCCAGCATGCTATTCTGAGACTAAGAAGACATGATTCCTAACATGTAATTTATGCATAACACCTCTGGTATGTTAAACATTTTAAAAACAAACATTATGTGGAAAACAAACAATTATTGATTCATTGAAAGACACAGGAAATCCTGCTGATGAAGGAGATAATATTCTGAAATCTACTTTAGTGAAATAATTTCATTTTACCTGTTGGATAATGCAAATTTAGCAAATAATGTTTAAGCGGGGAAACTAGTTAATTTCTTAAAACTAAGTTTTCTAATCAAAGCGGCAGCAGATTTTATATATGAAATGATGATTGTTTTGTGTGAGTAAGAGTTAAATGGAAAAAAACTCCAAGAAAGACCTTATGGAAAATAACTTTTCTTTTCACTCATTGTCACTCCTTTCTCCATGTCTTTTACTCATTTATCTTTCATACTAATACCAAAAGGTGTATATCTAACTAGTTATGATAGGACTACTTGTGGTGATATGGAAGATAAGGTTGTCAGTTACCAAAGCATCTCTTAGATTCTTCCTGTCTGGTGACAATTAACTGAATTTTGGCTAAAGTATTTCATAGTTCTTATGAGTCAACAGTTGATATGGCCTGATCTTTCATGCCTCAGGTCTTCTATCCCTCACTTCACTCCCTATAAATCTGAGGCACGTTTGCTGGCCATTGCCTTATTTTCTCTATGGTTAAAGTCACTTTTCCTGCTGAAATGGAAAGAGGAATCATACAGGCAAGATCATCATCCATCTGTTACAAGATTGCAGGTCTTCCACTGAGAAGTCATTTGTAGTCTTGTTGCAAACATATCTGCCTCAGTGCTTCCCAAATTTTTTGTTGTCAGTCATGTCCTGTTTCTAAATACATGCCATATTTTTTCTCTGTTGTTTTTTTCTGGTACTTAAAGATTCATGCATTCTGATTCAAACTTCCCTCATTCCAGTGTTTTACAGATCTCTATGGAAGGTGTTTGCTCTCTGCACAGTCTATCAGGCAAACACAGGTGTGTCAAAAATGATAGTGTAAATGGAATCATGGTGAGATATACTTAAATCTATTGACATGAGTTATTTCTATATAGGAAGTGTTTTCAGTAGTTAGGCACATGGCATCTTATGCAGGTCCACTCCTTAGTTTTAGCCTCTTAAAATCACAGACATTTGAAACTGGAGAAGACAATAACAGTATTCTGCTTCCATGTATCTTAATTCTTAAAATCCATGTCTCTTCTGGTGCCTGCCTCTTCCAGTATTAGTTTCCTGATACTTCTGTCTTTCTTCTTGTAGATTCTGCAAATTCTTTTTTCATTTCCTTGAGACACCGAGAACCAGTAAGTACTGGTAATTCATAACAGCCACCAGGGCACACGTTCTGTTCACCGTTGGCTCACTTTTGGGAAATTCCACTGAGGAAGAAATCTAGGCAGCTCTCCTTCAAAACTCCAATAGACTCAGAGCAGTTCTGCTACAATCATCTCAGCATTTAGGAAGATATGTATACATTCATTTTTCCTTTCTGTTTTTTTTTTTTTTAACAAAAAGGTTATCTTCAGTATCTCACAATAACTTTTATTTTCTCATTCTACTATGCTTTTTATCTCTTCAGCTATTCTTTGTTTTTCATTAAAAGTACTGCTATATACTGAAGAGAATATTCTATCTGTGACGTTAGCAAAACCGACAAGAGTGGAATAATTTCATTGCTTATAAGGTAAAGCACATCTTAGAACTGAGATTTATATTTTCCTTTTTATTTTTCTTTCCTTTATTACAATATTGTATCATTGACTTGATTTGCAGTCCATAAGAGCTTCTAAATCTCTTTTTAAAACACTACTGAGACAGCTATTCCCTATTTTTATATCTCTCAATTTCATTTTTTCCTTCTGCTTTATATCATATTGCTTTTCTCTTTTGTTAACTTCATCTTATTAAAATGGAATCAAGAATTATTTTGACAAGCTGATTCAGATCTGTCTTTGAAAGTGTTTACTCTTTTCCTGCTTTGGTGATACCTGCAAAATGTCAAAGAACATATCCTACTCTGCTGTCTGAATCATTTATGAAAACAGTGATTTGAACTGGGTCCATCTCAAGTGTTTGCAATAATCTCACATCATATGTTCACATGGCCTGGGTGAATTTCAAATATGTATTAGCAGAATGTGACTTTTAACCTGTTGTGCACTCATTTCAGAATTTTTATCAAGGCTGTTGAACTTTTATTATTTTACTGGAAAACACTGGATAACAGAATGATTTTAAAGAGAGAGATTTTAACTGGACACCCTTTCTTCAGGGGACTGGACATCATTGGTGGTTCTAGTCTATTTTTTTCATTGCTAAACAATATGTGCTCCTTATCCTTCATGTTTTGTTCATGATTTTTACTGGTTTACTGTATGTATGTACTGAGACCCTCTGACATTTTCTTTCCTTACCTGCTCCAGTACTTTTCCTTTTACCTTGTGAAGCTGTAACAATCAGTGGAGTGCATCTTTTAGTTACCTACAGAGTTACCTAAAGAATTTAGTTTCAAAACTCGCTTATAAGAACAATGCTTGAACTATAGTACTACTATTGCTTCAAAACCCAGTTCCAGTGCTTACTTTTCCTTAGCAAGCCAAGTTACTAAGATTGGCCTAAAAGAAATGTTTTATGTGACCCACATGATCCCATTAATGACATAACAAGTTCAGAATGAATTTTCTCACATTCTGTCTGGATTCTACTGCTAATCTTAGCTGAAGTTATGCAAGAATCACTTTGCTTAACAATTAATACCAAAACATATTTTGATATTTCAAAAATTTCATCTCAATCTCATAATTACAAGTAAAATACATTTTTTAACCACAGTTAATCTTCAATTCATCTGAAGTGCAAAATGTGCAATATACACCACTGAAATCAGAGAACATAAATAGGCAAAGGTTTAGTGGTTGAGCTTAGGAAAGGCTAGGCCTACTTTTTGTTTTCATGCTATGTCATGCAGTCACGTCATCCTTTATATTAGCAGGTATTACACACCCTCCATATTGTTGGAATCTTTTGTTCAGACTAGGCCAGCAAGGCTGCATTTTTCTGACTTCCCTATGAGGTCTCATGTGTCACTGTGCAAAAAGCTTTATTAAAGTAAAGCATGTCATCTACTTTCTTATTATCCATTAAAGTTACTATGTCAAAGGAGGAAATTAGATTATTTTGACATGATTTACTCTTGAGAAAGCCAAGTTGGCTGGGGTTTATCATCTTTTTATTTTCCTGTAGAGTGCTTGTAAATTGGCTGTTAAATAACTTCTCCCAGTATCTTTCCACATAGTGAAAGCACTGCAACTGGTAAGTGGACTCAAGTCTTCCCTTTCCTAGTGGAATGTTAGGGTTTACTTTTCTCCACTCCCTTGAGACTTTTTTATGAGATCTCAAAGATAAGGGCTTTTGATTCAGGTACTACTTTGGCTATTTTATTAAGCGCTCAAGGTTTTGTTCCTTTCCTTTGCTCCTACCCTGGCATATCTTAACTTTCATCAAATATATTTAAATACTTTTTTCCATGACATTTAAAGTTTCAGTATTAGAATTAAGTACATTTGCTTTCTGGTCACAGAATGTAAGATAACATGGCATGGAAAACTATATCCTTCTTTATTTTTTTCTGTTATTTGTTTTTTCTGTTAATAAGTCTTTATTTTTCTTTCTTGTCTTCAGTCTTATGCTGTATTTATAGAACCTTTGTCTCTGCCTGTTTATTAACTATTTAGTATCTTAATATTCTAGGCTTTCTCCCTCAGTGATTGTGCTGGTACTGCAGACTCCCGATCAACTTTGTAGTTTTGCTTTTATGTTCTATATGCCATCCTTTCTTTTTTATTTTCACTGGCCAACAAAAACTCTGGTTTAGCTACATTGTACTTCTAATACAGTGTTCAGCTGTTCCTCTGCCTCCTTAACCTCTATTTATTCTCAGTATCTTTGAATTACTCTGTATTTTTTTCCATGGAAAGTCTAATCTTGCCATGACACTCGTATAATTGCAAAATTAGTGGAAGCTTCTAAAAAAAAAAGTCTTAAAAAAAAAAAACCAACAAACCCAAACACCCATTTTTATCATGTCAGCTCCTTTCTTCCTTTTTGTTTAGAGTTATGAACTTGAACCTCCTGTGACCATCCCTGATACTTTCAATCTTCTAATCCTCAGTCACGTCCTGTAAGCTGGAATCAAGACTGGAGACAGTTGTATTCTAAACTAACTCCCTTTTCACACTCTCGCCACTGCATTCTCTAATTTCTGTTAGAGGTTGCGTCTGGCTGTATTGCTTTCTAACACGTAATGTAAAATTGATGTTTCCCTTTCTCAGTAGCTCTCACACTTTCTGTTGCTAAATTTCATACTTGTGGTACAAGGGTTTAAAAGAATCTCTAGCATTACAACTTTTTGTTCATTTTCTTTTTACATAAATCCAGAAAAATATTTAGCATCTTCATCACTATGTTTTAAAAATAAATATATTTTTTAGTTCTGTATTGATCCTCTTAAATTCCAGCCTTGTGACTTGTCATGAATATTTGCAGTGCCAATGAAGTCGCAGCTTCATCTAAATATGAAGACTTCGAGTTCTGCCTCTGTTTTGTACTCTGATGTTTAGATGCTACAGTTAATTTCTCTTCCTTTTCCCTCTTCCGTTACTAGAACGAAGCAATCAATTCTCAGCTCCTTCAGCTAGATGAGAATTGTGGTTTACAGGCAAGAATTGTGGTTTACTTGGTGGAGGGTTTTCATCACCAGCTCCCATCAGTCTAAAGCTCTTTTCTCTAGTTTGTTGAATGGATGATCTCCTCTGTTGTATGAGAGTTTCTTGATTGAAAAGTTTTGTAATACTAAAATTTGAGTTAGTTAAACAAAATTGATAAAAATGAAATTTACATGCTAAATAGATGGAAGAGTGATTTAACCTTAACATGGTCGGTGTCTGGTGTTTGCTAATTAAGGAATAGGATAGTAGACCCTGTGTAGTGCCAACAACTAATTTTGGAATGTGTTTTTATTATGCAGAAAAAAAAATCCCACATTCAATGCCATAGAAAATACTTTATCCTTGTGCAAGTCAAAATAACTTCTCATCTCCTTTACTATTCCCGTGACCACATGGGACTCTTAAGTTAATGAAGGCTGTGTTATATACCTTATGCCCAAATATACCTTATGATTTGAGTCAATATCAAGACACAAAGTATTTAACTGGGGCAGGTACTATTAATAGCTGGCACTTATTAACCACGATGATACCCTTGTGGTATTTGCTTCTCCCGTACTGAAGTCTTAAAAAAGGACCCAGAGCAGCATAACACTAAAGAAAAGAAGTAAATATTAGGAAGGTTTTGTACAATACTTCTAATTTCAATATATGGCTTTTCTGTGTTAATTAGCTAAGTTGGACCAATAGTATTTATGCCACTCACATAATGATGAAGATACAGTAGCAAGAAGTGTAAACACATGTAAACATATTGTTAAATGTGTGTCTAAACAGATAACCATTCATCAGTCTCCCACATTAAAATGATTGTCCAGTGTAGAAATACCAGGTAGGCAGATCATTAGTAAAGCATGAAATAGTAGGTAGCTCAATCCAGATAATTCAACTAGGAAAAGCCTGTCAGGTTAGCTGCAATATTCTGTCTAAATTCCCTTCCAAGGGACATAGACTTTGCTTAGCTGGAAGTCCTGTTCCTAGAAGTGAGATATCCAGATTGGGATATCCCATTGTAGGATGAGGTTTTAGAGGCTAAAACAAAGGGGAAACTTTCAGCAGTTAACATACTTTGTTGGATTGCCTTTTTTTTTTTTTAATTTTTCCTTTGGGATAACTGTTATCAGGAAGAAAAGAGCTTGATTCATTGAGCAATCTAATAAGAAAGTATGTATCTTACAAGTAATGGTAGCTGCAGAATAGATTTGCCTCTCCATGCTCCCTCTGTATGAAGAGTATGTGTATACTGGCTTATGAAACTTATAATTAGGCTGTAAATCTTTTAGTCAAAACAGACCATTGGGGAATAGAAAATCAGGGATAAAATCATGTGCTTTTCTTAGCGTCTCAGATGGAATTGATTACAACACAGTCAAACGCAATTTAAAATAAAGTTGACTTAACTGGTTACTGTTTCTGATGATTAGCCTTCATTTTGATTGAAACATAACAGGCATGTCATTTTAAACAAAATGTCTAACAGCACCACCATTATCAACAGTCAGGAATAAAACAAGGTACAGCACAAGCCACAACAAGATAAACAATAGTATTTCCGATAGAGAATGTAGCAAATATGAACATACATTTCAGAGAAATTCATCTGAATCCATCTGAACTTTGTTCTGTTACCTTAAGAAGAATCCTTAAGTATCTTAAATAGATGCTAATACACGACTCCAAACCTCCTAAAAGGACATCTTTGCCTTGGAAAATCTCCAGAGAACACAGAAATATGCTGTCAGGATATATTTGGCACTAAAAAAATAAAAGTATAAGTCTGATTCTTCTTCCAGCAGCAGCTAGGAAAGTGCAGAAAGCCCATGTTCAAAAGTTGCTGCTCATACTTTTGCATGCTGAAAGAACTTTTGTCTTTCCACACATATTTCTAAGGCATTTGGTGCTTTCAGGATATCTTACAAAAATATATTTTCTCCATGGTTCTGTCTCAAAGATCCTCAACTATTTTACCTTATGAATAACCAAGTTGATGTCTATTAATCACTTGAGAGAACTGTAAAATCAAGCAATGAAATAAGATGAAAAAGTTCTAAATATCATTGCAGTTTTGGTAACTTTAACTGATTGCAGTTATGTAGGAGCAGAATGGATATTGTAAATGAAAAGGAAACAAAATAAATTAGCCCATTTTCTATACTGGACAGAAGGAAGTAAGCAGATCCTATATTGCTTGCACTGGTAGTGTGATTGGTATGCTTTCTTGATTCTATGTAATAAAAAATACATTGTTATCTTAATTCTCCTGTTTTCTGATACTTTATCATAATGTGTCGTTTTCTCCTCAGTCTGAGATCCTAACAGAATTGATAATTGTGATCAAAGCTGGCCCATTTGTAGCCCAAAACAGACTTATATGAAGTCTGATCTGACCTAGTATCAGCAAAAGGCATCAGGGACTAACTGATGCAGAGGGTACAAATAATATCTCAGCTTTCTGTGCATCCAGCACACAAGCATACGAAGTCTATAGTTTTCCTGCCTCTACTTCATTGTCTCAGGCAAGCCTTTACACCTGAGTCTTGGCCTATGCTCCCACCAGAAAGACAACAGCTATCAATTTTACACTTCATCTACACCTCCCTGTTTCTGCTTTGGCCTCGGGGGAAGGAAACTGCCTTCCAGGTCTCTTCCAGTTGTGGTCTCTCAGGGGTTCAGCACAGCTGTCTTAGAAGCAGGGTCCAAGGCTAACTTGAGAGAGTGTAATATTTTGCTGCTCTTCCTCACAGTTCTTGGAGCACACCCAGGAGATAAAGCATTACTTACAACAGCATGCCTTAGAGCTGAGAGAGAGTCATCATCTGTGTAACCCGCAGGTTGCTATGGCTGCTGTAGCAGAGAGTACTGCTTGCTGCCATCATGATTTTGTACTGTTACAGCTGTAATCTGTACCCATCAAGAGCCCAGAAAGTGACTATGTATTTTGAAAGGCTGTGGTAGGCATCTGTACAACCACTATGCATGAACATAATACTCTTATGATACTGTACAATTCCCCCTCACCAGCCCCACAACAGCATCTTGTATCTGACCACAAAACAGATGGTTTCCTTGATGTACTTTTGTAGGCAATGGCCCCAACCAGCAAAAGCAGACTCCTAGTCATAGATGGCATAGGTGAAAATTGGATCTTTCCATGTCCTGGCAGCATTCTATAATCTGCTATCAGACTGTTATCAGGGTAGCCAAGGCAGGTCTGGCATGCCAGGGACGTTGGATGTGTGTATAGGAGTAGGCACAAGTACACATTGGCAAGATAGGCTTGGAATACAGCAAGGCAAGAGTAAGAGTTGGTGCCCAGGGTACTTGCTGCTCTGCATCCTTCTACCCCAATCTTTTTCTCAAGGATGTTAATCCTGTGTCAGACTGAGGAGACATGGAGCTCAGCACACCAAAATGGCAGCGGCCACAGTGGGCATGGCTACACATACACTAGCAACAAACCACTTAGCCCACCAGGTAACAAGTGGCTCCTCCAGGCTGTGTAAATATAGCAGATGATCTGGAAGCAGTTTTGGTGAATGGTGGAAGGTATCTCTGGAGGTTGCTGTGTCGTGCCAGCTCATGCAACCATGGAACTACTGAAGTAGCTCAATCCTTATTCTAACTGTCTGGCAGTTTAGCTACAGGCACTGAACCAAACACTGTGGCAGTCAGCCCGATGGAGCTGGGACAGGATCAGCATATCCCTGTTGCTATTATTGGTGCTTTTTCTTTTTTTTTGGTTAATGGAACAGGGGTGTATGCAGCCATTCAGCCTATCTCTCTCTTTGTTTTCCTACTGTAGTTTTGCAAATGTGATACATCATGCTTTCGGGTGACACCTTGCCCAGTGCATTTCCTCATCTGCCCTGGGTCCCGCTCTCACATGGAGGCCCCAATATAGGTCTGACAAGTCAGAAGGTATCCAAAGCAAAGTGTGGCTTGCACTGGGAGACAGCAGGTAATAACTCACTCTCTGTTACATGAAGGAGTTAGTAACGGAATTTCTGAGAACATTGGAGACCAAGGGGCTTAGTAAAGAGTGAGAAAGGTCTTGTGGAAGGAGAATAACTTCATAAATGAATGCTTAAAGGTGCATATGTAAAAAATTCCTATGAGAACTGGATGCAGAAAGCAGCACGGTACATGCCAGTAGTGCTTGGCTACAGCAAGGATGGATTAACTGCACATTACTTCAGCAGAATGAGAAGAACTGTCCTGGGTTTGGCCAGGATAGAATTAACTCTCCCCAGCTGCCGCTGGGGGCCGTGCCCAGGCTGTTCAATCCCATGTGACATCACGCTCGGGATATAAGGGCAGCAGCTGGGCTGGGGCAGCGCTGCGGCCAGTGCGGGAGCTGCAGTTCTGCCGTCGGGCTGAGCGCGGTGAGCAGTTACACTGGGCATTGCTCCTTTTTCTTTGTCCTTTGGCCATCATTGTAACTGCCTACTCATTGTGGGGTTCTATTAAACTGTCCTTATCTCAACCCAGAAAGTTCTACAACTCTCTCTTGATTCTCCTCCCCATGCTGCTGAGTTGGGGAGAAGTGAGTAACTGGGTGGTGTCGCCGACGGAAGGAAGACACAGTCGCTCAATATGAGTGATCAGTATGCTTGCTTCGTTTATTAATCGTGCTTACCCAATATTTATACTCTAGTTAATTAACTCATACACAGTGCAAAGCTGAGCTCCTAATTGGTGCATGTACAAAGGATCAGTCCCTCCTGCTTTTCCCATGCCTTTCTTACTGCAAAAACAACCTGTTATTGTATAATTGCAACAGTCAAAGATAGTGTGGCCTTGCCTCCCCAGCTACACCAGCTGTGTGCTATGATTAACACATTCCTCAGTCAGCTGCAAAACATCTAGGTGCTTTTTCTCATGCAACCATTTTCCCACAGGGTGGTTTGGTTATTGTTCAGTCAGGGCTAAACCACCACAAGAGCAGAAACTGACGAAAAAAGCAGAATTTAACTTAGAACATTTACACAAATCCTGTATATCACAGGAGACATATACTGCACCAGAATTAAGGTCTAATCAGGACTCTTGTCTGTTACTGTATGACAGCAAATGCTACAGAAAAAAAAGACAAGTTTACAGATGTTTTCTTCTGGGATTTAGTGGTTTGGGGATCTCCTGAAACACATTGTTAAGTCTAATATACAATGTTATTGCAATCATTCCTGAATTCAATTATGTGGTATCTTTTGATCTTCTTTATATAATCTGCTGTGGCAGTGAAAGTAATAATATTTTATAGGAAAATTTATTCATTTGTATCATAAAGTGTCTATTATAGAATTCTTCTGTATCACAAGCCATTCTAAAAGGCCAGTAAATCATATTTAAATTTATGTATTTTAATTTTAGATGTCATCATTTTCATGTTAGTATTGATGCTATGGTCCATCTCATTACATATTTCAGAAAACATCGAAGAGGGAATTTTAGGTGTTCTCTGCTTCCACTGAAGTTCATGAGGAGTTTCTCAGCTGAACAGCAAGTACATTAAACTCTATATCTAGACATAAAGGTTTAGACTCTGTGGCATTCAATTAGTATTTACTTTAATATATTTAGTCACAGTTTGACTTGTTTATCTTAATGGTCCTTTCCAACCTAAATGATTCTTTAGTTCTACTGCAGTCCAGGAGCTGAATGGACTGCACAATGAGCTGTTGTACCAAGTCTGTTGTTTTTAAAGATAGGCCTGAATGAGTCTAATCTCATGGCACCACTGTGGCACACATCTGTGCCACAGACAGGAACTTAGACTACTAGAAAAGATCTAGATGAAGGGGTACTATGGTTTACAGATGCTGTCTCATACCCAGTTAGCTCAGATAATCTGCAATAATCTAGACTGGACTGTGCATATACATATACTACGATGTACACTATGAAGTGTAGAATATGTCACTTTGGGTTTTTCTACACTAAAGTAGATGAAGTTTGGGTACTAATCTGAATAGGTAACACTTGATTATCTTTCTATTATTTTTTATTCTTCAGCATGCCTTTCCCCTGTCTGTCAAATGATGCTTAGAAATATTATTATTCTGATACGAATATTCATATATGTATACATACATATATATATATACACACATACACAAACACGCTCTCCTATATATTTTTCTATGTAATAATACTTTCTTCTTTCATTTTAATTTATACATCCATTTATTTCATTAAAGTTATTCTTCAGGGACTTATCACATACTAGTTCTGTATTTCCTATTAGCTTTAGGACCTAAATATTGCCTTCAGGTATACTGGAAAAAGAAAATACATGCCTAAAACTCCCTTATCTTTGGTTACATTAGAAAGTGCTAAGAATTTGACCAGTAGTATTCTATACAACCTGAAAGGTTTTGTTTAAAGTTTTTCCAGATTTTTCTTCTTCATCCAGGCATTCCCTGGCGTGGGGTCCTCCATGGGCTGCAAATAGATCTCTGCTCCCCTATGGCCTCCATGGCTGCACCATAGCTCACAGGGGAAACTCCTCTGCAGTGCCTGAGCACCTTCTCTTTCTCCTCCTTCACCGACTTTGGTGTCTGTCAAGATATTCTCACATTCTCACTTCCTCCTTCTGCTGCAGTTTTAGCATCTGCACAGAAACTTCTTTCCCTTCTCCAATATGTTAATCACAGAGGCACTGCCTCCATAACTAATTGGCTCAGCCTTGATCAGCAGCAGGTCCGTCTCAGAGCTGACTGGCACTGACACCATCACACACAGGGGAAACTTCCAGCAGCTTCTCACAAAAGCCACCTCTGTAGCCTCCCTGCTATCAAAACCTGGCCACACAAGCCCACTGCACATAGCTGCTTAAAGTGTTCTAAAGGATTATGTGACACTATAAATGCCAATGTACTTTTAATTATCCTAGTGGTTTTTATTCCCTAGAGCCACCAGTTATAATTTTTGTTTCTCCACATTCAGTATTGTCTTTTGCTTTTCATGTGAAAAGAATCAATTACCAGTTAAATTAAAATGTTGAGACCTTGAGTTCTAAGAAGAGTGGCAAATGAGGTCCTAGAGGCAGAAAACCAACTCAACATCCAAAGATGAACGTTGGGTAATCAGGCTGTACTGACAAAGTGATCATTGTTAATTCAGATCTTTGGTTCTACAAATAATTAATCCTTTCTTCGTAGTGTAAATTTACAGTAAGTCCATACCAACCCCATTGCTGGGTTTCTACACGACTCTGTGTAAGATTCCATAGAAACCTTTTCAATTAAACAGGATTCTCTCACCCATTACTCTTTCTGTGTGCTTGCCATTACATATACCACATTACTGTAGAAGTATAATGCTTATGTAATATTGCTTAACCTGTATACAATCAGTTTTCCTAATTACTTCAGCTACAGTAGAATTAAAGCTATATTATCATTCTTTGTTCTGTGCCCTGATAAAGTTTTTCTAGTGCAGATTTGTATATTGATGCTGTATTGTCCTTTTACACAGTGTTTAAGCTATTGAAATCAGATATTTCATCCTGGAATTTAATCTGCCCTGTCCAGACTTCTTATAAGAAAAAAAAAAGGAAAAATTCTATTAGCTTGCACACATTATTGAACAAAGATCCTCGTGCAATCAATGACAAGTTGACGGCTGTTTCAGGGTGCGTGGCTATCCTAACAATTCTGGTAGGCAACCCAATATCTAAAGTAGACTCATAGATTTTTCTCCAGTCTTTTATAAGCTTCCATCAAAGTAGTCTCTATATTTTCAAACATTTATGAATCAATGGATTTCTAATTTGAGAGGAAGAATTTTCTGCAGTTTGTGCTACCAAATCTATAAAGTATATAGCTAGGAGAGGATTACATATCATCACTGTGAAAACATTATTTTCGATAAAAGACAACAAAAAATGGTATAAGGAACACTAGGGAAACTAAAAATATGTGAATGTAATATAGCTATATATTAAATATATACTGAGAGATTATTTCTTATATTCTTAAGCATCTTCCTGGTATCTATAATACAAGCAGTGAACCTGCTTACAAGCAAAAGAACAAAGAATCTTAGCAAATTACAAAGATTATACCAACCGTATAGCAGACACAACGTTTGGTTCTAAGCCTGTTATAATGGTGTTTAAGGTTATTTGGTTTACATGGTAGTAAGTAGGCAGCAGAACAAAATGGATTATATATACTAGGAATTAGATAACAGAATGAAATTAATCAGATAAAGGATATTCAAGAAACAACTTTTCTTTTTGTAAAGCTTCTTTGGCTGGCAGCATGTTTTAAACCAATTTAAATGGATTATCTTAATCATCTACTGAGAAGTGATGCACTGATTTCTGGTATTACCCAGAGTTGTGAACTGAGAACTGTCATTCATCCCTCAGCAACTTATTAGAAAAGATACTGTATATTAAGGATTCCAGTACAGAGTTTGGCTGAAGACGAAGTTTCTAGAGATCAAATATTCCTGTTTCGGGAATACCAACTGATAATTGTGAAAATTCAGTTTCAATGAGTAGTGATTGACTTGAAATTATTAAAAATCCAATACAGAGAAAAAGCTGCAGTGAAGTCGTCACTTGTATCTCCCTCCAAAGGGTAAAATAAAAAAATATAGAGCATTCTAGTAATGCAGGAGCAACTAAAGCCACACTATATTTATTAGAGACTGCCAAATAATTGTTATTTAGTGTAATAACTCTCCATATACAGCTTAGGAAGTATTAGAAAATAGGTAGACTCAAATGAACTCACATATGTAGAAACTTTTCTCTTTTTTTGTCATAGAGAGCGATCCAGTGGTGCTCTATGAGAAGGAATGTTATTGCAAGATGTCTCTGTGCTTACATATAGGATACCTAGGGGAGCAGAGTTTATAACAGGCACTAGAACTTTAGCAGCAGTTCTGGACTATTCAACATAGAGGCAAGTGTACAGCAGTAATGCAATCTGTCTGCAGAAGGGGTGCACTGATACAAGCTTAGTTTTCAATCTACTTGGCAGCTGGCCTTGAGCTGTGATTACTTTTAAAGGTTTCCAGTAAAAGTGGGTAAATTAAATACAGGAAAATTACTCAAAAATCAATGGGAAAGTTATCCAGGCCAGTGGTATTACCTGCAAACTTTCTTATCACATTCAGTAATTTTTGCACCACTATGTCAAAAATCCTTTTCTATGCTGGTCTTCATCAGAAGATTTGCAAAAGCTGTTCTTTCACCAAGGAAGCCTACTCCTTTTGAAAAATAATTTTCAAGTACTGTTAATGAATAAATTTAATCTAAAAATGAATATTAAAGCACCAGACTGTCAAGGCATTTTGCTACCTAGTGCTGACCATTCTCAGAAGCAGTTTAGTATCTACATAGGAATTGTTGCCTAGGTACACTCAAGCTTGAAGTAAATGCAAAGCTGATCATTTATAGGCAAGATATATTTTAAAACTGATCCCCAGATGTGCTTGGGCAACAACACGCACCCCTAAAATAAACACACCATATATATTATCCTCAGACAACAGTGTATCAAAGTTACATGTATAAAGAAATCTGAAGCAGATCCTTGCTTCTGGAGAGTGAGAGTACTGTCAGTACCTGAACTAGCTTGCTTAGAAAGCCAGGGATTAAGTATGTATATCTAGTTTATTCCTTCTTATCAAGCACAAACATAAACAGTAATTATTGTATAGCTGAATCGTACCTGAAACTAGGAATATACTAAGATCACACGACTTTAACTATGGGTACCATCTCTTGGCCGAGAAAATATCTTACATGTGAAGATATCTTACTGCAGCATAGTAGAAAAAAACAACAATAAAGATGTAAGAAGGAACGAATTTGATGTTCTTTTATATCACTGTTTTAATAAGTAAGGCTGGTTTAATATAAAGGTGTATTGGATATTAAAAAGGCATTGCCTTTACAGGTAAGATTGTACCTTACAGCAGAGGGTTGTATTGATGGTGGTGGGATAATATTTGCTGAAATAAACAAAGTACACTTCTAAGTCATCCCTTGGAAAATGTAGCACAAATATGTGCTAGCAGCCAGCACTGATTCCTCTGTTACAGGTTACTCTTCTTTCTTTTACTCTGAAAATCAATTACTAAAGCATCTGCCTGATACAACAGTAGAAATTACATTCCATATAATTGAACTAAATAAGCTTTTGATTGCTTACTTGGTGAGGAATTTCAGCATCCACACTACCAGTTGATTAAGCCCTGCAACTGTAGCCACTTCAACTGTCACCTTTGATTTGGCTAAAATACATGCCCCACCTTTTAAGGGCAAATATTAGCAACACAGTCCCCACACTGGTGTGGAGGTTACCCTTCAGCCATCTTACATTGACAAAGTAACATCACTGTTGCTATAAGAAAGAACGCTCCTCCCTGGATACTCTTACTTCCTTGCCAGGCCTAACTGTATTTTGTATGATCACAGAATCATAGAATGGTAGGATTGGAAGGGACCTTTAGAGATCATCTAGTCCAACCGCCCTGCAGAAGCAGGTCACTCATGAAACAATTAAATTATGGTCACTCCAGCTGGAGATGGCAGAGGATAGATCCATTCCTGTTTCTGATTCTTCCCAGAATATTACCCTTGATGCTAAGTTAGCCTCTGCAGCCGTTAGAATAGTCAAAGCTCTGCCTCACCCCCTGTGTACCATGACCATCACTAGACTAGCGGAACAGCATCTCTTTCTCATTTTTAATTTTATAGAAAAGGTTTCTAGTTTTATTATTTGTCAATAGAACAGTAAGATTCTATTGTATGTCTTGTTTGCAATTCATATGTTAATTTGCTCTCAAGTTGCCTCTTGTCAAATGAATCTGCTGCTTTTCCAGAACTGTTGACTTGAGTACAGTCTTAGGCCAGTGCCTTACTGTGCTGTACTTAAGAACTTGTTTTCCATAGCTCTTTTTTCCCTCCAGTCTCCTAGCAAAGCCCTCAGATTTGCAGATGTGTTTACTCCATCAGACATTTTATGAGAGCTACAATTAGCATTCATCTTCAACATCCTGAAATTTTCTGCATTTGTCTCTTTCAGTTCTAGCAGTTATTAAACTGCCCCTATGAAAGTGCACTTTCAACAGGGACTAGCAATAAAAATAATCCTGAGATTAGCAGACCTCAAAATGCACAGTGACAAGGTTTATTAATTACAGCAGTGGACTTCACAGTGCATAATTAAGATAAAAATCATACAGTTCACAGATTGAGAGAATATGATGGTTTACATCAGAATATGGTCCTTCAAATGCACCACTCATCTATTCTGTAATTCTTTTCTTCTAACTATAACACATTAGTTGGTTCTGTAAATATCCAAGAGATGAAAACTTTTTTACCTGAATAAATTATTTCTGAAAATCAAAGCAGTTTCTGCATTGGTAGTTAAAATCCTTCGAAATAGTTTCCTGGAAATTGCTTGCTAATGCTAAGAGCACTCAAAAGGTTTCAGGTTTTTTATAGCCATTAGTGATATTGCCTTATGTGCTACCCAAATTAGCTGTTAAATATCAGCTTTGAGTTACTGCAAACCCTAAAACTTTCCTTAAGATCAGAGGGGAAAAAAAGGTCAGACTTAAAATTACTTAGCTTTATATAATTTGTGCTGTGGTTATATTGATAGCCCAGATTATGAGAATGAACTGGAATATTTCCTTTAGCATGCAAAAACATTGCTATCCTCTACAACTGCAGTGAACTTTACTGATGGTGGTCTGATCTTGGTTGCCATTCACAAGAACTCCACGCAGCCACTCTCTCACTCCTTCTCCTAAGCAGGACTGTGGGAGAAAACATGACTGAAAAAGCTCGTTGATTGAGATAAGGATAGGGAGATCCCTTACCAGTTACCATGATTAGCAACCAGACTTAATTGGGTAAAAATAATGTATTCTGTGATGTATTGCCCGTTAAAAATAGGGATGAACGTGTCATGAAAATTCCACAGCAGCCCAGGGTGGCTGAATAAGGCAGCTGGGATGTGTAGAGTTACAAGTGGTGTTACTCATGTGCATGAGCTGTTCCATTCATATTGAGTCATACCAAATCTGGTTTTATGCATGGTTCTTATACCTTTGAAGCATTCAGGTACAACATGACTTGACCAATTGCTACTTAAACACATACAATATGTCTTTTGCAGCGCAACAAATAATTTCATGGCAACATCGTTCATTTGCTTCTTTCTTGATCTAGGTGTCCCCAGAGTCACTCTGCTATCTCTGATGCCAGATAACGTAAGGGTTTCACAGAAGTGCTGCAGGTTCTTGGGGGTGGGAGTGTACCTCGCAAGAAGCTGAGGTCCTTTAGTTACACTTATCTAATCATGAGTATATGATGTAAACTATACATACATCTCTCTTAATAAAGTTCTTATGCTTTTATAATACAAAGAGTAATTGGTACAATAGAGTCAAGAACGAGATTTGCCTAACAGACAGTAAGAAACAAACAGATCCTGAAGCCTTCCACCTACTCTCTCCCTCTTCTTCCCAAGATCACCTTTACTCCTGAGCGAAAAGGGTGATGTGGATTGTGAGCCTCGTTCAGTCCCTAACATCTCCCTCCTCTCTGCTGCTCCTTCCTCCTCGGGCATCTCCCACCTCAGCCTGGGCGCTTCCCAGGGGCTGCGGGGAAGGGGTCTGTCGCGGGGCAGCAGGGGCCTCTGTGCCGGNTATATATATATAGCATCAATCTAGCATCAATCTTTTGTGCTCTCTTTTCCCTTTCTCCTCTTACCTCTAATCCTAGTGGTTTTCCTAATATCTTATTCCTCATACGCTCTACTAAACAGACACCTTCAAGGTCTCTTGAAGGTACTCTGGGCTTATGCTGTCACATGTTTTCCTCGTATTTATAATACAAACTACTAGGTATTTTCGCACATGAATCGTTTTCCATTTCACTGTTTTTCTGTGGAGTTTTTTTCCCCTTAGATATTGGTAGCTCATTATTTATGTGTGGACAGTCACACTGATTTCAGAGTAACAGTTCACCTCTTTAAAGCTAAGTTCATGTATAAACTTGTATGAGAGTCCAGTTATTTACATTTAGNTCCCGGAGCCCCTCCTGCCCTCCTCCCGCTCTCCCTCGGGGCTTGCAGTGCTATTTCTCCCACTTTGTCCCTCAGCCCCGGCTGCCGGGCAGCGTTTTGCCCGCTCTTCGCCAGGCTTTCCCCGAGGCGCCAGCCCGCCCGCGGCTCAGTGGCTCAGTTGAGCCCTGCGCTGGGGCTGCTGGAACTGGCTGTGTCCCCTCGGTGGCCGCCCTGCAGCCCCCCACTGCTGCCTCGACACACACCTGGGCACCTGCACCCCGTAAGGTACCTGTTTTCCATTCACACCCTTTCTAGNGAAAAAAAAAAAGCATGGAAGGCAAATGAATCCTACATCTTAATGCAGAGTGGGGTTTTTTTTTGCAGTGCGTACAGTGAAATCATAATTCATTCGTTGTGTAACCCACGTGTCTGTTGAAACTTGGACTGCATAGTTTGCATCATTTTGAAACAAACTGGCCCAAATATTTTCGTGTATACTCAACAAATTGAACCATCGTGCTATGCTTTGCCATTTAATTGATACTTTAGGAGATATGTTTGGAATGGGCAATATAAACCCTGAAATGTGTGAAATTAGTTTGTATGTTTGGTTCTATCATTTTTGTGTGTTAGGGAAGATCTTAGCTATGTTCCCAAAAAACATAGTCTGTAACTTTCATGTCTGTAGATGAGTGATTAAATCTCTATAGAGGTCTGAATTGAGTTTTAGAAAAGTCTCAGCTGGATGTTTACGCATTTTGATTTTGCATCTTTCCTGATGGAGTGCAAACACAATCAATGAACCTAAGAAATATTTGAGGCATTTCTTAGTAAACTAAGGCACTAGAGAAAAATCTCCTTCCACTGTTACTTGTGTCTATTTAAAGATTCAGCAGTGTTTCATTGAACAAACTTGTTTCCCTTCTGTATTTTAATTGTACACTAATAATGTGTTAGTTTATAATTTAAGAAAATAGCCATAATTGATTTTTCAGAATTGCAACCATTTCACATTCAGTACATAAAACAATCTTAGAAAAAAAAAATCCAATTACAAAAAAAATATTTTGCACTGTTTGACTTTTCTGAAACAATCAAATGACAATCAGATAACGTTTAAGCTTTATTGAGTGATTTTTTTTCCCCAGTAATCTTTTAGTGCTCATTAGCAATGAATTACTTTATGGGGAAAATGCTATTTGGATTGATAGTGGTTTTAATCCCTACTTTGGAAGCTAAATTATTTATTTTACCCTATTACACTAAGCAACACACTTCAAAATGTTAAAATCTCTATCATTTATTCAGCTAATGCCTTTCTTAACTCTGTGCCACATGATTTTCTGGGGGAGATAGTAAAACTTCCATATGACATCTGCTTGATGCTGACCTAGCCTGCATATAGCCTGTTTCTGAGTCTGAATTTTTGAAGATTCATTACATCCTCTTTTTGAAGTCATCCTTCTGCACAAAAAGATTAATATAATCTATTTTCTTTTCCTGTGGAAAACAGTCTAAGGAAAATAAGATCCTATTTAAATATATACCTATGTTTGAGCCAGCTACAAGATCGTGTTTTAAGGTTTGAGGACTATTACTTTTTGAAAAAAAAAAGCGTATATAAACATTAGTTGTGACATTCAGCATTTTTTTCCACAATCCAACGATTTCCAATTGTTTTGCTCTTCAGGAACTATAAAATGTATGAACTCTGAGACAGTCCTAACAAAATTAAACATTGGCCTTCTGTACTCTGTCTCTGAGGTTTTGAAATATATTTCTGGAAGATAGAATTGAGACACGATGACCAGCCAGCTTAAGAGGTAAAACCTTTCCTACAATCCTATATAGATGTTGCAAAAGATATAGAGCCAAAACATGGATATTTTTGAAGAAAAATGTGAGAAAAGATCCTATAGAGAGAAGAAAACAAAGAAGCAAACAAAACCAAACAAAACCCCACTTTAAATGAAAAGTTTTAAGTACAAACACTCAAAGACTAAGAAAATTGCATTCCAATTACTTGTTTCAGCTTGGCTGGAACACAACACATTTAAAGATTATATAAACAATTATTTAACTTTAATAGCCAGTTAGGTGTAGACATTTCATTACTTGCAGCAGAAGTCTAATACTGCTCCATAAACAAGTATTGAGAGAAGTGGGTTCTATTTTTGTCCTGGAGTTCATCTCATGTTAGTTTCAAAGGAAGGTAATTCAGGAACAATTTTATAAGGACAGTTAAGCTTCTGGAGATGTAACAATGTAGAGATGTGGCAATATATCTACTTCCATAACATATTTAAGTATAGAAATTCACCTGAATGAGTATCTGACTGTCCTGTCTCACGAGAAAAACATTGACCTTTATCTTACTGTGTGTTACTTTCAGAAAAGTAAATGTTAACCTCTTCAGTTAATACCTATTTCTAAGTCAGTAAAATGCTCCACAGAAGACTGTGTTACTTTCATCAGCCAGCTAAATTAGCAGTACAAAATAATAGACAAACATTTGTATCACCAGGTTCAAATATATATTTCATATTACATAATGTGCTTTTGTGATTATAAAAGTCTGTATTTAAAATTTCAGTTGCCTATTTGAGAAGTGTATTTAAGTGGCAAAGTATCTGCTAATATTTTCAATAAACACACTTTTCTGAAAATTAGTATTTTTAAAAGACATATGTACTTCAGAATTCTACTTTATTAACTTCTGAGTTGTTTCTGAATTTTCAACTAAAACTGTGGTTTAGGTAGAAGGTATTATTAAATCAAGGTAGAATCCTGCCATCGTAATCTTTATTTGTGACTGTTGCATATGAACAAGCAAACCAACCTGAAAATAGTTGCCATGAATTGAATTGTAGGCAAAGTAAACAGATGTCCTCGCATTTGGATGGGATATTATCTTAAAACTTTCCACCTTCATGGAGACTCCAGCTAAAATCCTATCCTATTTTTTCACAAAGTCTATGTTAATAAATGTCTATGCATCTAAAAATTCAACAGTCCAGACATACTTCCAGTTCTCCCCAAGTCTGAAACCTTTATATAGATGAACCCTGGTGAGTGATTGCTAGACCTCACTAAACTTCCACGCTGTGTAAAAAAGTGCAATTTGATATTCTATCTCTTTCAAAGTTTTGCTTTCTGCAAAAGTTGGCTATCTGTGCTTTGATATATTATTTCTTCAAGTATATTTGTGCTGCTGCAGGTTTGGTGAGACACATCTGTTTCTTCCAATTGGCAGAACACTAAATAACTGATTTCTGTTCAGAAGTGCCCTGGCTGGTTTACTTCAATGCAAGGGGTCATTTTAGTCTAATGACTTGTACTCTTCTTTCACAATATTTTTATGCTCGTTATTTTTAGCTAGACATGCACTTTTAAATGACATTGGAGAAATATTGCTCTTGTAAAATTCAGTTGTGTTCTTCAGTTTTCTGTGGTGTGTGGGTTGATTTCCTTCATCTGAAGAAATTAATCATAATGGTCTTTTCAAGTCTTGATTTCATAATTGCTACAAAGCTTTTTTGTCATTTTATCCTTACTGTTATAGTTCCATATTTAACTTTCTTATTTACCCTGCCATCAGAGAAGTTTGTGTCTCATTCTTTAGGCCATGCTCTGAATTAAAGCTGAGGCAATACAGCTGAGCTGTGTTGTCCTCCAGATTCATTTGGCATTGCAAGCAGAATGGACAATGTTGTTGGTCTCTTACAGCCTATGTGTGGCTTGTAGTTTATTATTTGAACACCTTGGATGGCAAAGTGTATTCTTTGCCTAAGATTCCTAAACGATTGTTCAGAAATCAGTTACTTTTTATTGTAATGAAACAGAAATCTTATTGACACAGAGATATTCATATTACAAATGACAGCAAATTGTTCTTTACTGTTCAGTGGTAGGAAAATGACTGGTAGATTTCCTCTGAAATAGACTGGGAGAAAGGAGACAATGTGATGGTTAAAAGTAACACTTGTAAGGATGAAGCGTTCCTTTAAGGACTGTCACGTATCAAAGAAAGAGCAGTAGCATGGGTGTGGCATAATGATTTTTGTTGTTTGGTTGAGGTTTGGATTTTTTTTGTTTGTTTTGTTTTTAATAGCGTAAACTTTTTTTAATGATTTGGACTTGATTCTATTCTGTCTTCCATGCTGTAGTCAGGGCAATTTATTTGGATGGAGCTGGTCAGTGTTAAGATAGAAAAATAAAATCTTGTATGAGTGAATATTTTTCCTTCTGGTTCACTTTGCTAGGTACTATTTTGTCCAGAAATGAAGCAAATCATACATTTTCATCTCACATATATAATTTTGAAGTTATTGTTACTGACTCATTTTAGAGGAAAACACCAGTCTATACTGAAAACTGCATTTCCTTGGAAAAATTGCTCTTTTTTTTTTTTACTATAACACACGATATAGCTGAAGCTTGACAAGAAAATACCTAAGAAGGATACTTGGTGCTGTGTTATATATGTATATTTCTACCTTAGACTGGAAATCCCCCACCAATGTATTGTTAAAACCTTATATTATGTGTGAGAGATGCATTAATCATAAAAGGGTGTTCTTACACCAGCCAGTTTTTTGTGTGACACTCTGAGATTCTCAGTAATTTTTTGAGGCAAGTTAAAGTCCCTTGAAAATATATTCACAGTTGAACTGCTGGCATAGTCTTAACTATAGCAGAAACGAAAGAAATCAGCGTCGATCTCAACAATGCAGAAAAGTAAGTGAAAAGCACATATCTCTGCTTGCATTTCCTGAAAGGACATATCTAAGATGTTGGGTGTTGCCAAAGTGCACTGTTTTTCTTGAGATTTACTCTGCATAAAAGAAACCAAGGTTGTTTTCCTTTTTTTAGCAACTTTACTCAGCTTATACTCACAGCATACCCATTAGTCTGTCAAGAAAAATCATCACCTAGCAGCTCCAGATACGTTTCAAACATTCTTTTATGGGTTTATGCTAATGGATATATGTCATCAAGACAGACTCATCTGATGTGTCTGTGTGTGTCTGCATGTGCACTACACAACTATGTTACTGAGTGCTTACCAGATTTTTGATTTTCTGAGCAATGTGGAAATATCCATATAAAGTGGGCTTCTCTCCTGCTCCTTCCCTCCATAAAATGTGTTATGTTGTCAACATACAGCATTCTGTGGCGGTTTGTTTAAAACTCAGTTCAAGTTCTGGGGGCACAATTTTCTGCAAGATGTCTTATTTCTTCAGATAAAGAAGCTATGTAGGCTGAGTGTTTTGGAATTACTTTTTCAAAGTAATTTTATTTTCTCCTGTATTCTGAGCTCCTTCAGTTTTGAGCTGAAAGAGCTCTCCCTTGCATTCTAACGTAAGACTGTGTTATCTTGCAGTAGGATGGCCAGATGTCAGGCAAAAATCATGCAGTTGCAAACACAGCAGCATCTAACACCACAGTGGTTTGAGCCACACAGAATTACACCTTACTGCATGTTATCACAGTGGAAATATTAAACTTAAACCTACAGGCCTTTTCAGAATTTTGGTACCTAATGCATGTGTGTAGGTGCACTGCCTTTAAACCTCATTGGTTCCTCATCTTCCAGTATTTTTCTGACATCTGGCTCCTTGTTCCTTTGCTGACAGTTGTGGCAAATACAGCAGAGCAGGCAGTAGTGAGTAGGTATTTACTAAATACTCCCTTGCAATGAGACAAGAAAGAAGAAGAGAGACAGGAAGAGTAATTAAACTACAGGGTATTACCTGAAGATAGATAAGCTAATTAGAATGTGGAAGAATTAACACTGCAATAAAAATCAGCATCATAAAGTGTTTATACTCTAGGTTTGTGATCCTGCTTCACAACTGAATTAGTCATCTGTAATCCTGAAGATGCAGCCTGAGCTGAGTGTTCTGCTTGTTAATAAATTGTCGTGTCTTCTTTCTAATGTGTGGCTTTTGAATCTTTAGTAAATATTAGTATAAATAAAATTCCTCTCAAACCAACTCTGAAAAAATTATTGCCTTAATGACAATAAGCTTCTTGAAGGAACTTCATAGAAAAAAGTCAGATGGTTTAAACAATTTGAAATTGCTGATAAAAGCTAACAAAGCTTGTGTGGTGACATTTGTCCACATGTTGAGAGTACTACAGGTGTTTAATTCTTGTGAATGGAAGAGAAAGAAAAATAAGAGAACTGATGTGTTTGTTGTAATAGTTACTGTAGCAAAATATGAATTATTCATTGATTCATTGCAAATTCATACAAATATTTTTTCTCTCTGTATAAGTGGAGTGTATACAAAAGGGTTCAAATTTCCACACCTGAAAAGTGACCCCAAAGACTGCAATAAAAAGGTTTTCTAGGCTCATAACTACTTAAGATCTTTATGCAGCTATATTCAGGAGGAAAATTATATTAAAGAAAATTATGCACGAGGCTTTGCCTGAGGATGGATGAGGAGCCAACTGAGAGCTTATGGGTCAGGATTAAAAGAAGGGCAGGGGACATTATAGTGGGATTCTGCTACAGGCCATCCTACCAAGATGTCAAGTGGACGAGTCCCGCCACAGACAGACAGGTACACCATCACAGTTCCTGAAATGTGTTGATGTTAATTTCCCATTCCAAGTGACAGAGGAGCCAACAAGAAGCTTGTTCTCACCAACAAGGAGATTCTGGTGAAGAATCTTGATCATAAATTAATAGTGTAAGTTAGTAAAAACTAGAATGAAGTCAAATAAATTACCAATCCGAGGAAGTAACACAGAGTCTGTATGGAGTTTTCAGACGATCATTTGTCACTGTATGCTCATAAAGATGCAGCAAAGGAGAGAAATTAAAGTGTAGTGAGAGATTCCATTTTCTCCCTTAGTTTCTTCCTCTGACATGTATATGGGACAAATAAAAAGTCAGGATGTGGTGCAGTGGGAAAAAATTTATATGTAGTGAGTGACTAGTTATTTGATGGAGCAGCTACATAGAGAGTCCACAAGAGAAGATGCAGTCTGTGATTTGATGCCAAGCAGTGTTCAAGGTCTGGATAAAGATTTTTTTTTTTTGAGAAGGAACAACAAGGATGATAGTTATATTTAGCATCCTTACAAGGATTTACAAAAATCTAGGAAGTCCACTGAAAAGGAACCTTTTGTATGTACTGTAAAAGTGTGCAGCACTAATGAATACACAAAAGCTGGTTTAGTTAAGCAAGAAGCTATCTCTAAAAAGTTGAAATCAGATTTTTTTCCAGTGAGAAAGTAGAAAATATGAAGAACTTCAGCAAACAAAATTTTAAAAGACAAATAATCCAGAAGACTATGACAAAAGACAAAAAGCAATTCACATAGAAATCGAAATAACCTTCTTGAGACAGGAAAAATCGAGAAAACTTTTAGTGAGTGTCATCAGCTGGTTGCTGATCAAGTTGTTAAAAGAGCAGTCAGAGAGGGCAAGGCCTTTACACAGAAGCTAAAATTATTCTTCTCATGAGGTTACATTATGAAAGAATTGTAGCAAATCATGTTAGACCTCATTTTTGAGCATGTCTCAGCAGATGATATGTCTGAAATTGAAGAGGCTATGGAACAAGTTGATAGCATGAGCACTCACAAATCAGCAGGACTGGAATGGGGTTTATTTCTCTGAGAGCTCAGGGGTAGAGTAGATAAATTACTAAAGGTATTTTTAAGCAAGAGTTTATAAATTTCCTTGCTATTGAGGTAAGGTGGAAAATGTAGTCCTGACTTTAACATTTTTAGAAAGACGAGGGAAGGTACAGAACTATCAACCTGACATCGCATTAAGCACACTAAAAACAGTGTAATAATTAGTAAGCACTAGGATTTATGCAATGTATTAGAGAAGAATTGACCTTTTTTTGAAGGAGTCCTGCCTTATAAGTCTCTTAATAATTCTTTGCAGTAATTAAAAAAAATGCAGATAAGATTGACCTGGTTGATACATCTCCTACTTGGTTTGTCAAACAAAGCTTTATAAACTGTCTACCAAAAGTTGTTTTTATTACTTGGGAGCAAGTTTTTAGCATTTTGATAGACAGTTCCTAAAAAAACGCTAGCTTAGCATTCAGCAATGGTCAAAAAATGTCAACTGCAAGTTAAGAATCCACAGAGAAAGAAAATAAAACTAAAAAGCTTCTTCGTGAATGTAAACTCATAATGCAGACCACTTTGGATATCACAGACAGTATCAGGCTTTTTATTTAAGAGAGATTTTGTTACACCTGGAAAAAACAAGGAAGGGCAACACAGTATAATTTTCTGATATTTTGACAAGTTTTCAAGTGGAGCATTTGGAATACTCAATACCAAATACTCAGAATGCCAATTTTGGGCATCTGAGATTATTTTGCTGCATTGTTTTGCAAAACCACATTAATCACTCCAGACAAGCTAGACAAAAATTACCTGATTGCTTGTCTAATGAAGCTTATTTTTGTAAGATATTTCAAATAGTTTAGCCATTTGTGCTGTATAACAACACTGTTTTGAAGAGAAAGAATAAATATTGGTGGCTAAAATAAAGATAGCTTCTAAGTGTGCTCAACAAATATAATAATGCTATTTAAATGTTTTGAAAATAAACTAAGAAGAATATTAATATTCATCTTTTCATGATTAAATCTCAAAATGCAGTACAAAGGTTTAGGTATGTCCTCCAAATATTTGCACAGGAAGAATGTAAGAACTAAAAACTATCTTGGATATTCTATCTTGGAATTCTATCTTGGATATATATTTTTTGTTGCGTTTGTTGTGGTTTTTTTCCACATCATTTAAGTTCGTGCATTTACATGTTTGAGAAAAGTCCACTGCCTTTAGAAGTCCTTCTAAATGACATGTCTGACGTGGAAAACTCTCCAGTTATAAATAAATACATAATTACTGCAATCTCAATAGGAGATATCATCCCAGAATGCTTATTCCCAAAATGAGGAGTTTAGATATCCTTAGGATGCATATTCTTTGGTTGGAACTAGCTTTTCAGAAGCCTTTCCTGTCTTTTATGAATGCAACTGTAGTAATTCAATGAGAACTACAAATGCTAATTTGTGTACTTACCATGTGACATTTTTAAGAAAAAAACACAACTCTGAGTAAAATTTGTAAAACAAATGGCATATTTTTAGCTGCCTACTAAGATAAATTTGTAGTGCAGGACGATTTAGGTTACATCAAGAGGCGAATGTGGGCTGCTGAAGCCAAGAACAGAAAAATTTAACCAAACTGATATATTAAGAGCATTTTTTCTGATGAAGAAGAATCTTTGGATAGTTTTGAAAAGTACTTGAGTAAAGATTTAAGTATCTCATTATATTAGGATAATTACAGATTCCAGCTGTTAGTAAATCAAGAGTGCATGCCACTAATTTTCAGTTCAACAGTTGGTATTTCTGTTGGCTTTATTTTCAATTACAAAATGTTCATTATTGCATACAGATGTTCAGCCTTCACAACTTTCTTTTTCTGAGATAATGAACTTATTAGTTTATTCTACTTCAGCTAAGAGGATGCTATTGATGGGTTTTGTTACAACATTCATTGTACATGTTTCACTAGAGAGTCTATCTGTACTTTGTTGTTTTCATACTGTATTGGTGATTTTGTACTGTATTAGGGTTCATGTCCTAAAAGTGTGCATTTTGTTTTATGGACTGAAAAACTAAAGTAGCTCTTGCAGATGCAGATGTGTACACAGTGGCTAATGAAATACAGAGATGAATCCCATCCAAAGTATCAGTTGTTTGTCTTACGCTCTGTTTTGAGCACAGTGCTACAACTGCAGATGTTGTGAGTGAACTATTTCAAAATGCTGAGCAATAGTTATTCTCCAACTGTTCTCTATTTAGACATTAAAAATACTTAAATAAGAGAAAACAGAGAATTTGCCTCTCTCTTATGTGATAAAATGATATTACTCTAGAATGGTCCAGATTTAATAAGAATTCTATCTGCGTGCAGAAATACTTCAGTATAACTCCATGTTTCCAGTTATTTTAAAGCCTTACAAATACCAGAGACTAGTAAGACTTTTTTGGAAAATCATAGCTGTTACATAAAGGATAAGTTACACATTTGGGTACTTGTTAATTGTTGTACAATACACTTAGAAGGATACAACATGTAAAATGAAAAGCATTTACTAAAAAAGCGAAATATTTAATTTTTTACACAATGTTAATTATTTTCTGGCATTCATTGCTACAAGCTATGACTAACATAAAGTTTTTAATATTAAAGGATTAATTCTTTATGTTACTTAGAACACAGCCTTAGATAAGATAAATCCCCTCAGGAAGAGGAGATAAACTCTTCATGTTTTCAACCATAAGACAACTTGGAAGAAATTTTCTGTATTGTTGTATTAAATTTCCAGTCAGGTTTACCTGCTACCTAGCTAAGATGATGATAAAGACTTTTTCCTACCTTTGCTGACAGCTAAATTTTGATTAATATCATGTTAGGGAAATCTTATTATAACTTTAGTTTTAACCTAATTGTATCTTGCTGTTTACCAGGCACAGGGAGGTTCTTAGACTTTCTTTGAAGTATTTATAAGTATTTATAAGCATTTGGTCTTGAACAAAATCTTCACCTGATGGACCATCAAGTCTGGCTCAAGGATTACCACACTTTCAGGAAACTTAACCCAAATCGTGATGAAAACTTTGCAACAAAAACTATTTAGATCACATTATTGATTGAAGCTTCTCTGTGATCTTTATGTAAATTATTTACCTTGACTTTAAGAATAACGTCCTTTTATCCTTTTTAGAATATCCAAACGCTTGTTAGCTTTTTGCAAGCTGGTAGCTTATCTGTCTTACAAAGTGTCTTATAAAGTTTTGTTCTTTTTTTTTCAGCTGGTAATTACGGAATTAGTGTTTAAACAAAAGTGTGAGTATTTTCACATTATTGTTAAAAAAGTATAAAAACAAAATGACATAAGTCATGTCTGTTTGTAGTAGCAACATATTCTAACACAATCAGAATTTACCAGTCAAATCTGGAATCAAGCTCAGCATGTCCTAGCCATGCATCCAGCTTTTGCTACGCTGGAAATTTCCCACGGTATTATTTCCCACCTTTTGGCTTTTTATGTGTCACATGCAGCTGATGACATTAAGCCTTTGATCCTTCTGTGAATCTTCAAGTTCTTCCTTTGTAAAAAAACATGTGTAGCTAACAGCAGACCTCACATAGTTGAATGACCAAAGATTGTAGATGTTGTTAAGCAAAACTAGGGAGGATTAGAGAAAGATGAAAACATGCTAGAGTGTAATTTTAATTTTAAATTAATACAAATATATGCAAAGTGAGGATTACAATGACTTTTAATGAATTAATTTGTAAGCTTTTCAAAGTATGATCTGAAGCTCTTGTTATTGTGCACTTAAAGCTAAAGTTTGTAACACAGTTGCTGTCTTGCTTTAAGATCAATGGATGGTTGTTTTTTACTTGTATATTTTTCTTGGTTCATTTACCTTGCAAATGACATGCACTAATCTATTTTATCAACAAATAGATGCATACCTGTGTGTTTTTTCAATATAAAATTATAGAGAGTGGATAGTTACAACTTTTTTGGCAATTACTCCTGGTAATTGGCTGTAGATATCACAATCTGCACAAAACTCGTAGGCTCCCATGTTAAATGGTTAACAGTGAAAATGAAGCATTTGAATTCTATGATTCTATGAAGTTAGTTGATGAAAGCAGTCCTATTGGAAGAGTGGATGACACCTGAAATTATGTAACTGGTACAGAGCTCAAAATTAACTGCATGCACTCCTGAAAGTGGTCTAGTTACTAAACTTGAAAATTCACTGGAGGTTGATCAATGAGCAATTGCAGTTCAAAAGGCAAAACAAAATGCCTATGGAGAATGTTAAGTCTTTGACTGTGTTAGTTATATGAAGAGCAATATAGGGTATCTCATCTCAGAGCCCTCTGAAATTGCACTGAGAAACTCACTATGGCTGTGATGAAAACTGGATGAGATAGTGTTTGGTTTCTTTTTAATCTGAGGAAGGAGATGTATAAGAAGCAGCATGATAAGAATGTAAAATTCAGAAACAGTTTGAAGAAGTTAAATTGCTTAGAGAGGATAGAAGAGCAACAGTGTGGCATTTGGTTTGCAGTTTTCTTCCCTTATTTAAAAATACATCTTTAAAATTAGAGTGCTTGTGCATTTATATAGATTTTAAATTATGCAGGTCTTACAATGTGAATTTCATTGGGCTGTTAAGGGGCACAGGGACCTAATTTGAGAGACCTGTGGAAGCATTTCAGGTGTGAACTGTGCAGGTATGAATTAAAACTCAAACTGCTGGAAGTAAAAAGCACAAGTAAATTTTGGTTGGAATACTTCTATTAACATACATATGGGTTTGGCCAGCAGGGCTCTCAATTTATGGATGTCATACAGGTCTAAGCTCTAATGAGGCACCTTTCTCAGTCACTATCTTACTTCATGATATGCATTTGAACTAACAGATGTGTTCCAGGCAAGCAGGCTGTGGCATAATTCAGCACATAAACTGAGCAGAATAACTGGGAGATACATAGAGCTCGAACAAAGTATTATTTTAAGATACATGGTCAATAAGCTTGGAAGCCACTTAAAATCTGCGTGAATGCAGTATGTTCTCTCTGAAATAATCTGCTTGTTTGTCTATATTTTGTGTCCTATGTCAATCTAATTATTGGCTGACTATATAATAACTTCTCTGGAATTAAATTCAACATGTCTTAAAATGGCATTTGGCTTTAATGTAAATTTGGCATTAGGATTTAATGTAAAATTAAGTTCCTGATTAGTAGAGTTGTCTGGAGAAAAAAAAAAGTGCATTTCAGTTCCATTAATTCCACAAGCTCTTCATCTGCTTTTGAGGAAAAAAAAAAAAAAACAAACAGACTGCTGTGGGTTTTTTTTTGTTGAATCATCTTTGATTTAAAATTAGTAATTTCTAAGTTTCTAATTTTAACTATTTGGTGAAACCCTAAAAAAAATGTTCTGAAAAAAAACTGTGTGAAGTTACATTTAAAATTTGAACCTTGATATGAATTTCATATAGAATGGAAGGATCAAGCTCATCAGACCAGCTGAGACTATCCAGATCTCAACAGCCTTTCCAAATGTCCTCAGCTGTTGCTTTTTTTTTCTAGATGACAATAAAATATTCAATTGAAAATGAAATTTCACAGTGACATTTTTAGCTGCTTTCTCATCTGAGAACCAAAAGTTTGTTCAATAAGTGAATAACAGTAATTAAAAACCATGGCTGAGTTTGAAATTATGTCTTTTCTTGCAGCCTTCTCTAATAATAAAAAAATTAAACAGAATATTCCTCCCCCTTTTAAACTATATTTTAAAGTTTATCACAGATTATTGATACTGTTTGGCAGCCATGAACATTGGCCTATTATTCTCTTCTTGTTACGCACTATTGGTTTATATGCTATTTAACATGCAAAGCCAAATTAAGCAATGTTGAAACATCACACACAAAAAGGAAATGTTTTATGAATAATGGAATAAAGGAGATGATTACTCAGCCTGGAATTTTAGAATCCCATTTCTTTTGTGTAGCTCAACAAGCCTAAGTGTAATAAAAGTGGATCTTTAATGCCGAGAAACACTTGTAACAGAGTCTGAGGTTCATATATTAGTAACAAATTGAAATGTGGCTTTATGACCTAAGGTCTTGATTATGCCTATAATGTGAAAAGAAATCCAACCTCAGTTAAAGCCAAGCTGTTCGTGGGCTGCACATTTCCTGAAAAACAAAAAGTTTAAAAGCAGTGGAAATAAGAAAAAGGTAATAGAAAGAATCTTTGGTTTGTTTTTTTGTTTGTTTTATCATAAGAGACTTTCAGATGGGCAAACAATTTCATTTTTCAAACAATTATTTCACAATTTGATGTTATGAAAGACTTAGTTGTTAGGTGGATTTTTTTTTTCCCCTATTGAAACTTCAGGGTGGAGTAGAGCAAAATAGTATCTAAGTCTACCATTTTTTATGTTGGCTTACTCTCTCTTCATAAAGTGTTGGTATGTATATGGATTTGGCTTTATTCTATGGAGAATCATCAGTCCTCTCCTCTTTGTGACATGAAAATAACATATGTGCTTTGGTGTGCAACTTATTTTTCATCTCGTGACTACAAAGCTATAAAAATATATTGAAAAGTAATTTTAAAAGCTTCAGATTAATCAAACTTTGGTAATTAAAAGATTAAGTATGCCCTTCTCACTTACAGAGCAAAATGTAAGTCATCTTACCAGAACCAAGAATTTCATTTTATGGATGGTATAAATTGATGCAAATTCTGTGCCATTGCTTCCTTGCTATCAACCATATTCTCCCTCTTTTTATATTTACATTTCAGTGAAAATACAAAAAGAAAAAAAGGAACTAATTAAAAGAACAATGAAACAGTTATCACCATTGTCTTTTAAGCAGTTGCCATGTCAATGTTTCATGTGTTGTACACTACTCTTTTGAAAACTTATCTTCAATATATAGAAAAAGCTGTTGAAGATTAAATACTGATGCACACTCATAAAACATACTTCAGTTATTTTTTTTTTGTTGAAACAGACACTTTCATGTAATGCAGAATCACTAACATCTTCTTATGGTGTTTAACAAAGATTTGATCCCTTTATTCTCCTCAGGGCAAGGATTATTGCATCCTAGGAGTGTTAACTGCTTAATAGACTGTAAGGAAGAGGCTCTTCATTTTCTTCACTCAGCTGGACGTCAAAATAATGTTAAATGGCATCATTCTAAAAGGTGATGCAGAGCATTAATTAGTTTTTCAGTGAAAGCTTTCCTAGGAGTAGTCTGGCCATTATCTTTTGGTTTTAAGCTAGCCTTGAGCACATAAGTGCACAAATGACAGCAGAAAACTTCTATTTCCTTTTTGAGGTATTGGAATAAGTTAGCTTTTTGGATTAGAATGAGGGCCCCAAAAGATCAAAAGCAACTGTCTATAGGAGGCAAACAGGCATAGGAGGAACAAATTCTTTTTGAATCTTTCACAGCAACGAAGGTGCTGGAATAGATTTGTCAAATCATTTTGAATCTATTCAGGAAATATTTCTAAAGGGAACAGCGTGAAACTTATCCTGTCTGAAATGGTAGAAAATAAATGAGGGGAAAAAAATAACTGTTAATGTATTTGTTCATACCAGGTACCAACTTGAACACTCTTCCAATCAAACCTAGTCAAGATAATTATGCTTTTCTCTCATTAGCCACAATAATTCTGTTATTTTTTTTTTGCAGTTTGAGAATCAAAACATTTTTTAAAGATCTAACTACTTACATACGTCAGTATAGTCTATTCAGACATTTTTAGGTTGTTTTAAAATTATTTTTCCATTTCTATGAATAGAGGGAAAACCTCCACATTAACATGAAATAATTAACAAGATGGTGTTTTTCTGGTTTGTAGGGGGTGTTTGACTGATTTTAATGACTATGAGGAGAGTCTGTATATGTAATTTACCATGGAATTCACTAAAATGTTTCCTTGAATTTCAATTTCTTGCAGACTATCCAGCTTTAAATTCCTCATTTCAAATTTATAAGAAACTTCTGAAATATCATTTCTAAGTCTCTGAAAATGTCAGGAAGTAAAATTTATCTACAATTTGCCAATACTAAGGCCATTTTTCTAAAATCTGTGAAACTTTTGAAATAAGATAGAACTAGCTTTTCTTGGGATGTGAAAAGCAGCAGAATCATCTCACATCTGTGATCATGGATGGGAAGATTGGGAGACAGCCTTGGTTGCAGAGAAAACGAGATGGTGGATTTAAGGATCCTACAAGGATTTCCTTGTACAATTAATTTTCTTGCAGGAAATCAAGCAAAGACCTGCATGGATAGACAAAAAGCTCCCAATTGTCCTCAAGGTTAAAAACCAGGGGCAATATTGAATCAATACCTGAGCATGTAGGAATGACCTTAGAAAAGTTGAAGTTCACCTGGACTTAAATCTGGTGAGGAGCAGCAACAAGAAGGATTTCAATGAGGACATAAAACTGCAAAAGGAAGACCAGTGAAAATGTGTACTCACTGCTAAATGGATCTGGAAAACTAGCGACAAAGGACATGGAAAAGGCTGGGGTACTCACGGCTGACTTGGCCTTTGCCATTCTTATTAAGACTTATTAAGGGAATCTTGGGCCCCAGAAGCAAGAGAGAGTCAGAAGCAAGGAAGACTTGGCCTTGTTAGGGGAGTAGAACATTTAATCAAACTGGATGCACAAGTTCATGGAGGTGGATGGAGCATGCCTGAGTGCTGGAGGAGCTGGCTGATGTAAGAGAGACACCATTCCTGGTTATTTTTGAAAGGTCACAAGCATCAGGGGAGGTTCTTGAGGATATGGGGAACTACAGCCAGTCAGCTTCATGTTGATTCCTCAGAAGGTGATGGGCAAATAATCCTGGAAACCATTTCCAGACACAGGAACGATGAGAAAGGGATTGACAGTATTCAACATGGATTTAGAAAGCAGAGATTGTGCTTAACCAACCTTGTAGTTTTCTAAAGTGAAATGACTGGTTTGGTAGGTGTGGGGAGAGCAGTGAATGTTATTTACTTTGGATTTAGTCAGGCTTTTGACATTGTCTGCAAAAACATCCTCATAGAAAAGCTGATAAAATACAGATCAGATAGTGAGATGAACTGGGAACTAGCTCAATTGACAGGCTCAGAGGGCTATGATCAGTGACATAAGGTCCATAGTAGTGTACCCAAGAGTCAATATTGGGTGTCATATTATTAAACTTCTTTGTAATAAACTGTTTGATGAGATTCTTGCTCCCTGATCAGGTTTGCAGATGATACAAAATTGAGAGTGACTGACAGTCACTCAGATAGGTGTGAAGCTCTCCACAGGCTGGAGAATGGGCAGACAGTAACTCCATGGAGTGCGACAAAGGGAAGTGTGGAGTTCTGCACCCAGGGAGAAACAACCCCCTGTACCAGTATATACTGGGGGCCAAAGCAGTTGTGGAGAGAAGGACCTGGAGGTCCTAGTACACAGTAGTTTGAGCATCAGCCACTGATGTGGTTTCATGGCAAAGGCAGCCAACAGCATCCTGGGCTGTCTGCTTTGTAAGTGTTAGAAATGGGAATGGAAAAGTAGAAGGCAGGTTATATCAGTCATTTCAAATGAAAAATAAGTTTGATAAGGCTATCTTACTCAGGTCATATTTAATTTAAAAAAATTATAGAGTACTGGCACTGTGACACAGATATTTATCTCTCCTATATTAGTATACATTTGAAGCAACACTACTGTATTTAGAATAGCAAATTAGAAATTACTCTTATTCTACTCAACTAGAATCAGACTCATCTAATACTGTTGTGAATTATGGCAGTCCTGAAATATTTTTATAAAAAGATAAAAAATACAATCACCTGATTTTGTACCTTCTAAAACTGTTTCATAGTAAGCAGAAAAACATTTTGCAATTTCTTGTGAAAAGTCTGTAAGAAAATTTATGCAAAATATTAAAATGCTTTCTATTGCAGTTTTATATATATTTTTTTTTTTTTAATCTTACTTTGTTCTTGGGGAATTTTTCTGATTGATGACTATTTTACAGGTTGGATGAGCAAAGAATGAAACCCCAGAACTGTCTTTCTAAATTTTAGAACATTGGCTTTTGTTTTCTTGCCGTATCTACTATGGACTGAGCTTTGTTCTGAGCTTGTTATTAGTGACAATTTTTTGACAGAGGATGAATGCAGGCAGAAATTTGCTCAAGGGTAATCAATTAGTATATCATAAATGAGAAATTTCTAGATTGCATACACAAACTCTTAGCAGAAGTTAGGAAGAATCATGGTAAAGTTCTCTTAGGAATTTATTATGATGAAGGACAGTGAGATCAGTTCATGTCTCACTTTCTTAGTTTCAAATGTGGTTTTCTGGCTGTACAGAGTTTACTTGCAGGCAATATTCAAGTACAAGCAGAGTACTCTGCAGAGAGCCACAGAATTTTATTAACAGAAGTTTTTATTAGCCAGTCTAAAAAAGGAGATGAAAATAGACATCAATAAAAGTCACAGAACACAGTATAAAACATAAAATAACAAACTCTTGCCTGAAAACTTTTCCTTGTTAACTCTCTGGATTTCTGGGAAGTGTTTGATGATAGCAAGTGTGACACAGGTGGCACAGTAGCACTCACTACTTAGCTAATTGTCCAGTACTTTCTATTACATTGCACTAAAGAAAATCTAAAGATGAGAAGTGAGCTTTAAATTGATTTTTTTTCTTCCCAAGAATAATTATGTTGATGGAGTATATTATTTTGGTTTCTACCTGCTGTGTCTTAGATTGTGAAGAATTAAGTGGTATATATCTAATTTTAGAAAATCAGATATCCTAAGTTGTAACTGTGTAATATCATATAGTAAATAACTAGGATATTTCCAGGAAAAAAAACCCTCACACAATAGAGAAAAAAAATCCTATTGAAATGCCTCTAATTTTTCAGTAACATTTTCAGCAAAATATTCATACTGATCTTTAAGCTTTGAGTTCTGGAATTGTCTATCAGACCCTAGTACTGTCAGGGCACAAACATAAATTTTAACAAGGACAGGTAGACACCTGAAAAAGAGAACCCTGTGTTAAATCTGCTGTTAGGTCATTCCATAGCCATTAATCCTGTTCACTTGAATTTGAGACCCTTCTTTCATATTTCTTTTACATTTATTTGCGTTCACCTTCTCAAATATCTGCTCAAATATATTCACTTCCCTTGTTCCCTAAATAATTTCCTCCTACTGTACGCCTTATCAATACCTGACATGGTTGATAGGACTTCCTTTCCTCTGCTGGTAACAAAACACCCATTTCACCCAAGCTAGAAAGTAAATGGAAACTGTAAGCAATACAGTTGACTAAGATGGAAGTGGAATTCCACTAAAGAAACTTGGAAGCACTAGGTAAAGCTAAGACTTTGGCCTATAAAACTTCAGTGTTACGTGCATTATGCAAAGCCTGCAAACTGAGCTTTCTCTGCTTTACATAGATTTTCCTCATATATTTGTGTTTGGGAATAGCCCTTAAATGACTACATGAGCAGAGCTGTAAATTTCATTAAAAAACATTAAGTACTTTTATACTTGGGCTGATAATCCGTGGTTTTAAAATATGAGGTATTCTAGTCCTGTGTAAGGAAGTATTAGTCAGCCACTACCTAAGGTGATTTAGTGACAGAATTCAACAATTGCAAAATTTATGAGACTGCTCCACTACCTTGAAAATGAATTTTTACTTTGTGTATTCATCCATTGTGTTTGGTTTATATAAACACCATGTATTTTGTTTGCATAATGTTCACAGAAAAGGCAATTTAAGCTAATACACTCAACTTCTCTAAATGTGTAGTATGTATGAAGAACAATCCATCAATAAAATTCAGACTAAAAATGAAATGTTAGTAAATAAATGTGTTTGAGTTGTCTTTGTTCATTTGGCTATATGTTGTTTCTTGCAGAGCAATGAAAGTATGCAGAGTATCTTTCAAAGCATCCTACTGCTTGGAGAATGGCAGGCAATCTAACTTCCTATGGCAGTAGTTCAAAAGTTGTTTTGTCATGGTAAGTACATTTTTTTCAATAAAAGGCTTAGAATAATGGAATAAGCTATATATGTGTTCGTTTATCTCATAATAGGACTCAAAGATTTAAAAAACATCAGATTTCTGAGAAGTAATGTTGTCGTGGTTTAACTTAGCTGCCAACTAAGCACTACTCAGCTGCTCTCTCACTTCCCCTGCTTTAGGATGGGAGAGAGAATTGGAAGAGTAAAAGAGAATTTCTGAGTTGTGATAAAGACAGTTTAATAGGGAAAGCAAAAGCCATGTATGTGAGCAAAATAAAATAAGGAATTAATTGTCCACTTCCCATCGGCAGGCAGATGTTCAGCCATCTCTAGGGTAGCAGGACTCCAACAGGTGAAACAGTTACTTGGGAAACAGGACAGCAACAGGACAAGGGGTAATGGCATGAAGCTGGAACACAAAAAAATCCACTTAAATATAAGAAAAAACCCTTTCACTGTGAGGGTGAGGGAGCCCTGGCACAGGCTGCCCAGAGAGGTTGTGGAGTCTCCTTCCTTGGAGGTTTTCAAGATCCACCTGTACATGTTCCTATGCCACCTGATCTAGGTGAACCTGCTTCTGCAGGGGAGTTGGACCAGATGATCTCTAAAGGTCCCTTCCAACCCCTACCATTCTATGATTCTTTGAAAACAAACATCATCACTCCAAATGTCCACACCATCTTCTTCCCTCAGCTGTTACTGCTGAGCATGACATCATATGATATGGAATATCCCTGTAGTCAGCTGGGATCAGCTGTCCTGGCTGTGTGCTCTCCCAGCTTCTTGTGTATTCCCTTGTGCTGTTTAAGCGCTGCAAGGCAATAACCAAATACCATTGTATTATCAATACAGCTTTCATCACAAATGCAAAGCATAGCCCCCTACTCCACACTTTGAGAAAAATTAACTCTATCCCAACCAAAACCAACACAATTGTGTACCTTAAGCCTGATTTGGTAAATAGCACTTTATAGAAATTACTGTGTTCCTCACTGGATGAGGCATAAAAAAAAAAACCCTGTAAGGAAGGACTGGATGCTGATACTCAGAAACTTTCAGAACATTCACAGTATTTAAAGAAAAAAATAATAATTAGACTGGACGTGTTTTTCTCTGCAATTGCTAATGCTGTTCAGGTAATTTTTTATCATTGTAAATAATATGCCTGTATTATGGTTTAGTACAGAGTGTCCTAAACCTGTCAGAATAGCTGTATTTTGTAAGTCAAATTCTGCCATTGTTCTGCATAATATCTGCTTGAAAAACAGTCCCATTGCTTATATAGTTGAAATTCTTACTGTCCAATTTAAGACATAACAATGTATGTGTCTGAATTAGGAGCCTCATTAGCAATGCTTCTTTGAATGTACTTGAATACAGGCTTAGGCTAATGTGAATATCTGTACGAGTAACTGGAAAGTCCACTGATTTACCATTAAGGGCTTTGTCATGCAAAATTTGTATAGAAATAGAGATTTTTATTGTTTGAAAGAGAAACACTGTAACTAGAAACAGTATTTTTTTTGTTCTTTTATTAAAAGTTATATACCTGAAAACTCTTGAGCCAGCCAAAGGTTTGGATATCAAATCCCTCTGAAGTTCACTCACATTCAGATCTAAAAATGTTTAACTCATCTCTTGCCCTGAAAGGCAATTTTTTCAATTCTGTTATGTATTTTCAATGCCCATTTGCATGATTTTCACTAGTAGTTCTTTTTTATTGTAATAAAAAAAGATCATGTGATACCTTGCATTTTACACCAAGTAAGATATTTAACAGTTTTTCCAAAACAATCCGAGTGGCTGTGGTACCTAAAAGATAACAACAGGCAGTATAAAATAATAACAGAAGAGTGAGAAGGACACTGATGCATAACATTGAATTCAGACGTGTGCTCTTCCGATCTAGTGAGAAGGACACTGATGCATAACATTGAATTCAGACGTGTGCTCTTCCGATCTAGTGAGAAGGACACTGATGCATAACATTGAATTCAGCTTTTTCTGGTTTCACAGCTGGATTTGATCTTGTTTTTAAGAATTTGACTGGAGATAGGCCAGCATGGGAAACAAAGTGAAAAATAAGAGATGAGAAAAATCCTTCGAGGACTGAGAGATGATGTAGTGCATAAGTTCAAGAAGCTGTTATATTTGCAAGTGCAATGTTTGTGAAGAAAGCAGATACCTAGAAAATAAGAAAAATATCAGAGACAAGTCTCAGTGTTGGGATTTGGAAGTTATTTAGACCCTGAAGAAAAATCAGGTTTGAGCTTGATGTAGGAAGAACAGAGAAAGTAGGAGAGAACTCAGAAATAAAATAGAAAAGAACATTTCTCTGTCAGTGAAACAAATTATCTATATACCAGTAATACAGTTACTGAAGCTTTTTGTCATGGTATTGGCATTTCTGGCAAGGATGGTAGTGTATTTTTTGTTTTGTTTTTTTCAGGACTTATTTAAAATAAGCTTTTTCAGATTGTTTGGGATTGATTTTATTAAGGGCCACGTGCCAACCTCTACAACATGTGATGAAGAATGATAGAATGCTTTCAAGTGGAACTGAGTGGATCAGGTTTTGAGGTACAGCTTCTACATAAAAGTAAGTTATTTGATTAGAGAGTCACTAAATCAAACCTGAAAACGCAGCATATGGAGACATATGTCTTGAACTACCTCATTTCTATAAAGTTAGACACAGACATTTTAAGTGCTGTTTCAGTTTAGGAAATAATTCCATTTATGCTGGTCGTTTCCAGGTGACTTACATAGTAATTAATGGTGTATAAATAGCACTGTTAAAGATGCACTTGGTACAGTGTGAGGAGTTTGTAAATTGTAGAAATTTGCATCTCAAAGAATTACATAACCCAAATCAATTCTAAAAGTCTGCTCAGGCCAATTCTGCTGCCTTTTGGTAAGCCTTCTCAGTGACTGCATTCCAAAAGTACTAGTTATTTGATACTCAAATAAGATTTAAAAAAACCCAAAAAATTCTAAAACCCACATCATTTGTGTTTCTATTGGAAAAAGAATGTTCCTAAAAGCATTCAGATGCCTATATGTGTAATATTCTTTGTCCTTTGTTTAGCATCACTGTTCAGTCAGTGGCCCAGTTTACACATAGTTTATAGGGTCAAGGAACATTATATGAGGCAAAAATATCTCTGAACATGAATATACTTCTAAATGTGTCAACACTTAGTGTCTTTCCTGATGAGTTATTAATCTTAGCTTATCCATCAAAATTGTGCACTTAATATTCTGATTTATAGTGTTTTCTGACAATAACAGTAAAGATTTTATCCTCATACTGAGTGACTTTAAAGACATCAGCATAAATCAGAGGATAAATATTTGTGTGGCGGGTTCATCATTCCAGGTGATTATCTTAACATGTGATGGATGCATAATATATTGATTTTAATAAATATATCTCTGTAAGCGTAAGTCAAAGTATCTGATACAGTTACTGGGGAAAAAAAAAACAAACAACAAAACACTTCATTTTTTCTCAAGTGAAAGTCTAACTCCTATTTTCTTCACAAAAATTATTGTCTTGAAACATTTGACTATTGTGTTCAAATTTCTCTATCGTTCAATTTACTTCAGTCAGACCAAAATAATGAGTAGATCACAGAGTCAAGATATAATTTCCTTTTTCTCGGAATCTGTGTGAGCATAATACCTCTATGGTATAGCTGTACAAGCTAATGTCATGTAAGAATAAAACCGGGTGCACATTAGAATGTGAATGATCACCTACAGGATGTGGTAAATAGCACTGGTTAAATAAAAAGGCTTGACCTTTATTAAGTGATTAGAACGTTTTTTTCACTGCCAATATATATAACTTTCCCAAAGGGTTTTATATGAGACTAATTTGGAAAGAAGCAAAACAGGTAGAATTGATTAGAGAAAATATTTTGTTGTATGTCAGACAAACAGTGATTTTACCTCTTTCAGTGCAGATAGTAAACTGTCACCTGCTGCAAAAACCCTAAATAATTACTGATTTCTGACCCTTGCTTAAGTTTTCTGAATTTTGCTATGTACACTTCAAAATCTGAAGTACTAAAATAGCAGAAGAAAGAAATTAGGGCCAGATTCTCCTACCCAGGCTGAGGAGCAAAGGAGTTGTTTCATCAGTTTCTGTGGAGTTAATTGTGGAATAAAGAACGAATGTCACCTGAGTAAGAACACAAACATCGTGTAAAAAATCTTATGGTGATTTGCCAACAGACATCTGTGACATTGTTTCTTCCACAATAACTAAAAAACTTGCCGTGTATTACTGAAGTGAAGGGTGTACCATAAAATTCTGCTACTAGAATAAAGCTTGTTTCCTCTTTACTTTTTGATATCAAAAAGCAGTAACGGCTAGTGAGTGCAGAACTAATCAAATATCAGGTATTTGATGATTGTGATAGATTACACAATTTTAATTCACTCAGAAACATGGTACAATCTGAAAAGTTACCAAATGGGGGTTTATTTCTTCTTAATAACATCATTTGCTCCATGTGCCTTGATGAGACAGACATGCACAGAACAGGATCTCCTCTGATCAGGTACTGGCTCTTCTGGTGTTCTGCTTGTCTGTGCTTTATCAGAGTCTGCATGGAACCTCATTCCAGAGGAATCAAGTTTTTTTTCTTCTCCTTTTGTAAAGTTTGTCCTTGGCAGACCACTTAGGCTTTAACCTGTAAAGGTTATTATGCTATTCAAGGTTAGGAAAATAATCATTGTAGTATCAATTAATGAAATAAGAAGGAAGCCAGCTCAGACAAAAAAAGATATGTTGATCGAACACAATTACTTAAAGGTAATTTAACTCAGAGAAGAAAATTGGATCTTTGCCCTTTTTTTGCTTCATTATGAAATATAACCAAGGTCAGAAAGTTTTTTATTTGTCTTTAAATAAGTGTTGCTTGTATTCACACTGATGATGCTTTTTGTAGACAAAGTGGTTAATACCTTTCAGTAGCAGGCAGCTTCTTTCGATGTCTAACCAAGATTAGAAAATGTTTTCATGTCAATGATCATTGGTGTGATTTCATGCAGAGGTATGAGGAATGTACAGTTATTACCTGATACTTTTGTCAACAAATTTCACCTTTTCTGTAATTCTTGCTACTTTGATAGTAGAATATTGTTAAGCATATTGAACGTGGCAATGGGACTGGCACTGAATAAGATTTACTTTGTATGTGACCTTAGTTTAGGGTAGAGTGCTAACTCAGTGATTTGGTCTGTCAGTCATGTATAGTAAGCATAACTTAATGTAGCATTTTCACTACCATTAGGTTATTTTTTGTATTGAACTCCAATATCTATAGTAAACAGCTTTATGAAAGCCTAAAATTAAAGCTGTGAAGTTCTCAAAAAATTAAATTGAGATTTCAAATCCAAACTTCTGGTTTTATCATCCTGCTGAAAACACAATTCAGTGACCAAGGACAAGTTAGAAACCACAGGGATATGGGTTGGAGACCTTCTGGTGTTTGCAGACAGCTTTGAAACTAGTCCATAACTGGTCAAATAATTTACATGCTTGCTTCTCAGCTAACTTGCAAGCATTTCCAATTCTTTTTACTATGCTGAAATCTATGTCTTCATTATTCTCTGTGCCATCAACATCTACAGCATTTGTAGAGTAGGAGCAATAATGGCACTATTGCCATGTTTTATGAGGCAATAATGATTCTAGTGAAGTTAAAATGAAGGGATATAATAAAAGGAAATATATATGTCCAGGAGCATAATCATGTCCATTTTTATCTTGTCCTGACTGAAAGAATCACTCTGTATGAGCAGATAGAGTTAGAAACTGCTCTTATGAAAGAGGAAGGTAAAGAAAGGGGCAGTGTGTTGTAACACCTACTCCATAACTCCACAGGGAACATTCTCAGCTGGATGGAAACAGGTGAAGATACCATGTCATAAATTCTTAAAGACTCTTTTTTTCTCAAGTGTTGTTACAAAACTCTCTCTGTTGAAGAATAAGAAAATAACAAACTAGCTGGAAGCTGTCACCACCGGCAAGAATGCCAGTTATGTTTTTTTGGAGCGCTCTCTTACTACACCATCTGGATGCCTTTAGTATAAAGTCCAAATATGAAATCACATGAGACTACATTTGTAAGAGACATGCTTATTTGAGTACAGGAAACATTTTGCAATATTTATCTAGTGCTCTTTTATGCATAAATGCTCTATTAAATCCTTAATAATATGCAAATAAACTGGATTTATCATTTTTTGATAGCTCAGTTCTCCCCCTTCACTTAAACATCTTTAACAGTACATGAGATGTATATGACAGAATGCTGCACCCAGGTTTTAAAACACACTATTCAATGTTGTGAGAGGCATGGAAAGAACAGACAGGGATCACTTCCTTGATCTTCCCAGTATGAGAACTGTATTCTGTACACTGCAGTCTTATTTATCATTCATGTTTGCACAAGTGTTAAATATTTTACTGTCTGGTGGTAAATTGTTTGCTTACATTTTTACAATACACCATTTTCTCCTTCTTCTAGAGATACATAATGAAAATACAATATATTTTTGAAGCTAATATTCATTTCAGCTGGATTTTTTAAATCAAAACTTGACAATTATTTATAAAGTGTCACCTATTGCTAACGACAAGAAAGAATCTGGGAAGACTGGGAAGTCTTCAAAGTAGTTGAATACTTTATGACTGAGGGTCATATGTCTGATACAATCACATGTTGTAACAGCAGTTTTTTTGCAATAACTTACATTTTGTACACCTTCCTTGCTCAGAGTTTACTCTGAAGTTAGGCTACAAAAGTATGTTAATCCACTGTGAAGGAATATTACAGCTCAATTTTCAGTTATGCAAGCAAGATCACAGGTTTTCTCAACTCTGTCTGTTACCTCTAGTCCTTCCATATGCAAAAGCAGAAAGATTAAAACATATACGTACATATTCTGTATCATTTTATCTTCATATAACTTCTAAATTGAGACTCATTTAGGTAAATAGAACCATAGAATGATAGACTGGTAGGGACTGGAAGGGACCTTTAGAGGTTGTCTAGTCCAACCCCCTTGCCAAAGCAGATCCACTTAGATGAAGTCACACAAGAACATATCCAGGCAGGTTTTATTATGTAGGGTTTAAGGCAGCATAAAACTCTAAACAAACTTTAGGTTTTTTCTGTATGTTTGTGTGTCACGTAATGTGGCTAGTGGCTAAAACAAATGGCTACAATTAGGTCTATAAATAGAAATCACTTTTACCTCATAGGTATTTTCATCACTGAAACTAGAATCAAAGGATTATTTATGTTCGTGTTATTTGCTTGGGGAAATGCAGTCTTACAAATATGAGAGGTTTTTATGTAAGATATAATTCACTAATTTTGACAAAACCAGAAGAAATGAGATTTGCAGATTTGTGCTTTAATGGCAATGTAGTTTGTTTTAGAATCACGATCTTGAACTGCCAGTGTATCTGACTGTGCAAGCCAAGTTTCAGTTTTACTGGAACTGCACTTAGGGAAAAAAAATTAGGAACCTGAAACATTATATGTGCTTTACAACATTACTTAAGTCTAGAAAAAAGGAGCCAAGGATGTTTTTCTAACTTTTGTCACTGTATTTTGTGAAAGCAATGGAAAATATATTCTTGGCTTTCTTCTCCTTTATCTCCTCCCATTGTTCTTTTGTGTTAGATTGCATATTGTCTCAGTTCATGAGAAGGAGTGAAGAAGTGTATTTTTGCCTCGTTTATCAACTGCATTGCGGTGACTGACCACGAGTGGCATATCCAGAAATACCAGTTATCCAATGAGAATCAGATTATGTGATTAAGGTGTTTAAAATAAATGCAATATATTGAAAATGAGATTTATTTACAATGGCATTTGTAACTGACACTTTAGTTACAGGGTTGTATTCATTTTGTTTGTTCTTGAAATTTCCAAGCCTTGACATTACTCTCTATATCACATGAAACATTTCTTCTTGCACAGGCAAGAAATCATGGTTTTCTAAATTAAAAAACAAAGAAAGAAAGAAGAATAAGGAAATTATCTAAAGGGTTAATTATGCTGTGATCTTTCACTCTGTTTCTCACAGCTATCAAGATAGCAGCTACCAACTGGAAGTCAGTAGAGGAGGTCTCTGGTACTTTCAACATCTTCCATCTTCATACTTAGGCACAGTTAGCTTCCAAAATATATGTGGAGATTTCTCTCAAGTCAGTTTCTTATAAATGACACTTTCAAAGTCCTTAAGTTATAGCAGAAAAAATAATGACCTGTGGTTTACAATGCCAAATGAAACTAATAGGTAGGAGAGTCAGATGTTAAATGCTTCTGAAAAATTAGTCTATTGATCTATTTGTGCAGTGGTTTCCAGAAATGTAAAACAGAAACTCCCTATGAGTAGGTGGACTGAGGCATAATTCACTCATGCTTCTAAGCGTCTCAGATACTATGTAGATGAAAACTCAGTGGTAAATAATGCAATGGTAAAATCTGTAGTGGTAAATAATAGAAGTAAGCTGAATAAATCATTAATTTCTGTGATTGTCACCTTAATTGAAAATGATTAAAAATTAGGTCACTTTAAACAATGAAATAACTAGTATTATGCTTCTTGAAAAATGCAGTTATGTACAGTTTAAAAGCTCACTCTCAGGTGTTTGTGACTATGTCAAAACCTATATTTTTCATCTTCTTTAATGTGTAGGGAACTTCAGTTGCAAGCACTGATAACTGTGAATTTTAATTATTAGATGTACACTAGCAAATGTCTGCATTGTGAATTTTTAGTCTTCTCCAACTGCATGTTGTATTAAAGGTAGAAAATGAAGAGACTCACCTTTAATTTATTCTTCATTTTAGGTTTTATGTACAGCATCATATCAAAATCTTCCTGTGTTTTCTTGTCCATGTGAAATCTATAATGTTATTTGGAAGACAGCCATTCAGGGATTTCATTTTTTATGCTGCCCTTTTATATTTACTTCTTCAATGAAAATTGTTTTAGAAGAATTCTGACATAAAAGAGTAGAGTTCCCTACCTCACCAAAAGAAGTCAATGAAATAGCATGCCATCACTGAATACTAACAATGTGGACTGAGAATGAAGTTGTGTCTGCAATATATAGGACATACCTGAACAAAACATCCTAGTCCTCGAGTTGAACTATTAAACACTTCAGTGAGACACTTGGGCCAGATACACACATAAAACTTATGTCCTTCTTCACCTCTTCTACATCAAATGCCACTTCACATTTTGTGCTTGTCACAAAACCCACATCCTCATTTCCTGCACTACTCTTTCTTCCTTTCCTGAATATCTTTCATCCTTCCTATTGAGCACTAGATAGATATGTCCTCTGACAAATTAACTCTTCTTCCCTGTAACAACATAGGCAATTTGCACTAGCTGGAAATGGATTTAATCAGATCGCTAGGGCAGTTCTAGTTGACTTTCACACCTTTCAGTTTCTTCTCTCCTCTCAGGGTATGAATGGCCATTAATCATCTTTCCGTTGGGACTAATAAGCTGATATTGAACCAAAAGCACAGAATTCTCTGGCTGCAGAGTTTCGCAACAGCTTCAGTGTTTTAGTGCAAAATGTGCTTTCTGTGGTGTTATATTTGGCTTCAGTTACAGCTGAAGTTTTTTTAGTTGTGGCAGATTATGTCAAATTTATTGCACTTATGTTATTTTCTAAGTATATTATCACTAATCACATAAATGATGTGAAAATTTTCTGTCACTATTTCTCTCTGCAATGATGGAACAAAAGATCTCAGCACATATGCTATTAGCTGTCATTCTCTAAGGGATATCTGCAAGCTGCCATCATTTTAAAGCTACTATAACCTGTGAAAAGACCTCACAGTTTACTAATGGAAAAGACATCTAAATGTTTAACTCCGCTCTTTCTGAACCTCTGGTCCTCAGTTTTGGGTGTTTTCTGTGTGAATTACATTTCTCTCTTGACTCTGCTTCTATCAGTGGCAGTATGGCAGTAAAAGAGATAAGTAACTGGGCATTTGGTTTGCTGAGTTTATCCCTAAGTAACAGAACCACTTGCTCACTACTTTCTCCTGTGGGTCAGGAGTTAAAAAAAAAAAAAAAAAGAAAAAGCAGGCCGTAACATTTGTGTATTGAGATAAAAGCAGTTTAATAGATGGAACAAAAGCTAAATGTGCAAGCAAAGCAAAAAAAATAGAAATTATTTAGTTTCCCATAAGCAGGCAGATGTTTAGCTGTGCCCTGGAAAGAACATTCTTTTGATCAGTTGGGGTCAGCTGTCCCAACTGTGTCCTCTCCCAATCTCTTTCTTAGAGAAGGCCTTTGACTCTGTGCAACCATTGTGCAAGCAAAAACATTGGTGTGTTATGGACACTGTTTTAGTCATAGCTTGAAAGCACAGCACCATACTGGCTGCTGTGAGGAAAGTTAACTCCATCCCAGACAGCACCCAGTAGAGCTGGTAATCTGCAGAAGACTAGAAGGCTGTTGGGTTCTTTGTCTTTCCATATGCCTGTTCTTATGGTTTGATGTTTTTTGCATTAAAAGACAGGTGGGACATGTAGAGAATTTTCCTAGCACTTTTCTGTTTCGATCATTTTATTTCCCCATGGGGCCTGCAGTATTGTGAATGGCAAGGCAGAAGTTTGTAAGATGATATCTTCAGTAAGTACTGTGTGTTCTCTGAAATGGTTTCAAAAGACAGTTGTATAATGTCACAGAATATGAGCAACTACTGTATAAGTAACAGCAGAATTTTCCTGTTTTCAGTTCTCTGTGCATCATTAAATACACATACATACTAGCAACGTTCTTTAAAGAGCAATGACATTTCCACCTGACCTAGCACAAGGTCAGGGCTGCATTTCACAAGCAAGAGCAGGAGCGGGTGAGGGAGGTTTTTGAGCTGGGCTGGAGACTCTCAGACCCCAGAGGTGCCAGAGGAGATATTCTTCTGTCACAGCAAGGTGTGTTCTGCTTGCTTGCCTGATAGTATGCCTCGTCTACAACATAACATAAAATATGAGTAATTTTAAAGGCACTTTGTCTAGCACAATGGCTGCTGTGAATTTAAACTAGAAAAAGAAAGTGGAACACCTAGCTGAAAACTGGAATGATAATTATTATAAACCTTTTTGTTGTATTTGCATTAAAGACTTTGAAACTTTTAGAATGTCTAGATATTCTAATAACAAATACAGTATTCATCGTGCATATGTAGTGTTAACTATATGAAAAATTTCATTGTCACTGTTTGTAAAGTTTGGAGTTAGATTGGTCCCTAAACTTACCATTGTTAAACATTTTCTTTTCATGTCTGCCTCCTCTGTTTGTCTGTCTCCCAAATCCATACCTTATTTTACTGCTTCCAAAAGAATTTGCTGCTAACAAGAGCTCTTAGGTTTTAAACTTCCCAGGCAGTTTAACAAGCTACTTACTACAAATCTTCTTAGGGAAAATCTCTTTTAAAATTACATAGCTTGCATTTGAATTTATAATGCTGAAGTAATGTTGGCTTACAGGTTTAAGGAATAATAATAATAAAAGTAAGATATGTAAGACATCCTTTCACTTTGTCTGAAGAAAAAGCTGCACTTTAGAGATCAACTGTCTACAGAAACATGGTCTCTGATCAAACAGCTGGAAGAAATCCTGAGTTAAAGGGTATCTTTTGCTAAGCATCTTATAAGAAATATCCATACACTTGCATAGCTAATCCAAATAATCAATCTTCAAAAAGACATGAAAACACAACACAGGGACTGTAACTTGTTAAAATGTCCATAAGTCATTCTGATGTGAATAATAAACTTAGCAGAATGCATGGTTGTCTATTCTATATGATTAGCAAATTCATTTGAAGGGTTTAATATAAAGGGTTTGTATAAATATCCCTAAGGCCTGGCATAATGCACAAGTTACTCTGCAAATCTCCTTTTTAAATTGCCAATGACAGCAAAACCGGATAAAACCTTTACACAAATGGCATAAAGTCTTCAAGCAATGAGAACTAAGACTTCTAATGATGAATGTAAGTACCTACAATTTACATGCCACAGTGTCTTAATGGCTAACCCTTCCTCACTAGAAAAACAAAATCTAGAAAGAGGCTCTGGGTTTATTTCAAATAAATGGGGCATTCAGATTCCACAGGGTTGTCATTTGAAAATCTAGACGTTTATCAGGCAATTTTAGAGCTGTAAAATAAATGTGTTTTTATTCACTTGGAAATCACAGGATCATAGGAAGATTTCTTTGATGAGGCTATCCAGTTCAGTCATGAAAATCTTCAAGGCTGGAGACTGCATGGCCCTTCTGAGCTGCCTCTTCCCCTGCTTGGCTATCCTCATGATGAAAAAGATTCTCCTTGCATTTAGTCTTATTTTTCTTTATGCTTGTACCACTGTGAAGAGTCTGACTCTATCTTGTTCATAAACTATTTGAAGATATCAGCAAGCTTCATTTAGTTCTCCCAAAGGCCATTTCTCCTCCAGGCTGAACAAACTTTGGTCTCTTAGCTTCTTCTCACAGGTCAAGTGCTTCAGACCTTGGTCTACTTGAGGGCCTTCTCTCTTTCCTGTGCTGAGGAGAGCCCAAAACTCATGGAGAGTATCCAGATAGAATCTCATGAGTATTTAGCTGTGGGACAGTCCCTCCACTCCATGTCATGACTGTGTCCCTGAATACCTCCCAGAGTGCTGTTAGCCATCTCTGCAGACATGCCTCATGTTCAAATGTTGTCTTCCAAGGCCTCCAGATCCCTTCCACCAACCTGTGACCTTGCAGAAACATTTCCTGTCCAAGAGCAGCTCTGGCTTTGTTGAATGTTGTAAAGTTCAGACAAGTATTTCTAGCACTATGAATTAACTGAAATAATACATCTCATATTATTTCTCAAAAGACTGAGAATGAAAAAAAGATCATTTAGAAAACCAGATGAACCAGCAATCCATCATTGCTAGCTGTTCTGGATATTGAACTGTGGTCAAATACTTTCTGCATTTTCAGTGTGGTGCCTTAATTATTTCTAAGTCCCATTTTAGATTAATATATCTTTTACTAAATAGTCAATGATGGCTTCTGAACAGAAGCTCTAGTAGAAAAACATTCAATAGACCCTATTATGTTCAGACCAATTCCAGCACTACACTGCTCTTTCTTTAAATGAAGTCTTCTATGATGTTTTCTTTATTGTTTCTTTATGGGTTTATTTTGTCTAGCAATGTTTGTTTTCCTTAGATAGCTTCCTGGCAAGGCATACCACTCTGATCAACATCTACTATCAATAAACTAGGATGAAGCATTTCTGCATCCATCCTAAAAGCAAAGTACACTGTCAGGATCCAGCTTTGTGTGGGAAATTTATTTCCAGAGTGATCCAGAAACAAACAGATAAATATTCTGACATTGCTCAAAGTAATGAAAAAGGCAGAAATTCCATGAATTTGCGTAGCCCATTTTAAAGCCAGAATGAGAAAGAAGACAGCCTTTCAAAGGGAAACAAAAATGCTGCTCTACTGGATTTAAAATCATCTGGCTGTTGTATTGTCAGAGTGTATAAGTTAAAATAAAATTCCCCAAATCCACAGCCAGCTGGCGATAAAAATTGTATTTCTGTACTCTCATAACTAATAGAACATTGAACTGTGACTTTCCTATGAGTTTTGGTAATGTTTACTTTAAGTTGTCTTTAGACTTTGGAGGACTCTGGGAGCTGTCGCAACATTCAATTAAGTATTTTTCTTTTTTAAAAAAAGTGAAAGTAAATGTTTAAAAATCTACTCTGAGAGGACTTCATAAAGGAAAGAAAGATGAACTGGAATGAAATGCTGATGTCAAAAAAAGGTCATAGTAGAGTCTTTTTTATTATTTTTTGCAGTCGTCTTCTCTTTCCATCTTCTACTGAAAAAAGGTTGGATGTTGCTGAGCTTTTGTTTCACTTAATACTGAAAATAGGACAATATATATTCTATAGAGAACTTTTTCTTTTGTTTGCTATTACATTAGTCTGGACTTTGCAATTGAGCTTGGTACAAGACTGACTTATTATATTCACTGTGATATTGCTCTTTTGGACCTATGGAAACCCTAGATAAGCAGACTTAACTAACTTTATGCCTGTCACAGAATATTTTTTTTTTTAATATCAAAGATCACAGTAGAATCTTTGTAACAGACTCTTCTGTGCTTACCGAGAGGTATTTCATCTGATACGTACCTGCAGTATTTTTATCATTACAGTTATAGTAGAAACTTTAGTCTTTAAAGAATAACTTTGAGTTATACTTTAAACATGATCTGACTTTGTGTCAGTATAATATTTGTTAGCTAATATAGTGACTTGTTATTACATCCATCTTACTCTCAAGTTTTCCCAGATTATATATTTGTTTGTATAATGTGTGTATAATTTTTTCCACCCATTGGAATACTAATCTTTTGCCTGCATCCAGATTCTTGTATGTTTAAATGGTCATATAGTATGCTGCTGTATTTCAAGGCACCACTAATTTCATAGCTTTGCATTGTTTTCATAATAATCTTGCTCAGTTTACAAACCTGAATAGTAATAATAGTATGGTTTAACCCCAGCTTGCAACTAAACCCCACACAGCCATTCACTCATTCCGTTCAGTGGGATGGGGGAGAGAACCAAAAAGGTGAAAGTAAAGAAAACTGGTGGATTGAGATAAAGGCAGTTTAATAGGGAAAGCTAAAGCCATGTTGTGTCCCCTCCCAGCTTCTTGTACATCCCCAGCTTACTTACTAGCTGTAGAGTGTGAGAAGCAGAATAAGCCTTGGCTCTGTGTAAGCACTGTTAAGAAGTTGCTGAAAAGTCTCTGCATTAATACTGTTTTCCTCACAAATCCGAAAAGATAGCCCTGTGCTTGCTACTATGAAGAAAATTAACTCTATCCCAGCTAAAACCACCACAAATACAGAAATTATAAATCACAAAATCCAAAATTATGAATGGCAGACTGTTCCAATAGTTTTCAAGCAAAATATACATTTCGATACTTGCTTTTTTTTTGTCAAATGCTTTTTGTTTTTAATTGCAGAAATATGACAGTTCCTAAAATGCTACTAATGAAAAGCAACTGAAACATTAGAAAAGGCTTTGGGATATTTTTAGAAATGCTATACAGAATTGCTAGATTTTTTTTCCCCTAATCTCTCCATAAATAGATTTTAGTTATAGAGCTGGAATTTGAAAGATCAGTGTAATGTGGAATAGTCAAATATGCTAGTGTCATATGAAGAAAAGTTATAAAGCATGGAAGTGGACTTTAAATCAAATCTCCAAACAAAAGGAACCTATAAAGTCAAAAAGGAGAGAAATAATTCGTGGAAAAAGTCTTCCAAGATACAGTGGCCTAAATGCTTTTTTTTAAAAATAGACCAAGAGAGGGTTTTTATAGAAGTATTTGTTGCTATTGTAATCAAATACAAAAAAGACCAAAGGATTTATGCAGCTTCTGACACCAAACCCATCAAGATCAGGTATCATTATTGTACCTGGTTTTTAAGGGTGATTATTTAAATAGGAAATTGCATTTCTAAGTGTTGTACATTTTATTTTTTTCCAGTTGTTTCCTAGGCTGATAAACAGCCACTTTCTATTCAACTGCATGTGGGATTTCATTTTTGATATAAAAGTTACTTTGGTGTAAATGAAGGTGTCCTGGGTTTGGCCAGGATAGAATTAACTCTCCCCAGCTGCCGCTGGGGGCCATGGCCAGGCTGTTCAATCCCATGTGACATCATGCTCGGGATATAAGGGCAGCAGCTGGGCCGGCGCGGTGCTGTGGCCAGTGCGGGAGCTGCAGTTCTGCCGTCGAGCTGAGCGCGGTGAGCAGTTACACTGGGCATTGCTCCTTTTTCTTTGTCCTTTGGCCATCACTGTAACTGCCTGCTCTTTGTGGTGTTCTATTAAACTGTCCTTATCTCAACCCAGAAAGTTCTACAACTCTCTCTTGATTCTCCTCCCCATCCTGCTGAGTTGGGGAGAAGTGAGTAACTGGGTGGTTTGGTTATTGTTCAGTTAGGGCTAAACCACCACAGAAGGAAAAGAGCTTATATGTTTTGGTTACAGAACTTCTGTTACTCATTTGTGACCTTTTAATTTGCTTATCTGTGTTCATTTAAACGAAGCTGGCCAATGGGTTTGGGAAATTTTTTCCCTAACTCATAGGACACCTATATAATTGCATTAGAATAGCCAAATATGGTGATATTCTCCTTGCTCTCCTACCAAATCTCTCATTGCTTTTTTATGCTTCAGAGTGAAGCTGGTTTAATAAACTACTTCACAAGTATTTTGAATAGAACTGCATTATTTGATCAATAGAATTATTTTAACATGAGAATTTGAAGGAATAACTTCAAACAGAAAAACCCCTCAAAACATCAAAACAACTTATGTAAAGATAAAGGTTATTTAATAAAGAAATAGAAGCATCATAGTTTTTATATCACCTGTTATACAATGGTACAGGCCAAGGTATTGTCCAATCTATTCAACATCAAGTCGATTGTGTTAGTCTTTTCATTGGTATAGCAGTTATTAGGAAAAAATCCTTAATTTAATCTCTAAATATGTTTCTGCAGATCAGAATCCTCCACAAATATAAAAAAAATATACTGTCACCTCTCTGATATTACTATTTTTCAGAAGCAGTACTGCAAAGAAAAAATATTCTTGTTGAAAATAGACTTTTTAGATCTGACATTTTGCCATTATTTTCTTGGAAATACTATGTTGGCTTGCATATATGATGGATGAACAGACAGTCAACAGATTGACTACAGGACTGTAGGTGATGATAAGCATGAGAATGTAGGACAATCTATTCAAATTAAAAGCAATACATGCTACTCTTTTAATAGTCTCATTAAAGCTGTAAAAAAACCCCTCTTTTCGAGAACTTCAGTGGATTCTCATACAACCAGCTGTTACTTTTCATTGACTTGACACTTCTGTGGATTGCTGTTGCATCCACTTAATCTCACGAACTTGAAATTTGCTACTATATATGAACTGAGTTGTATTTTTTCTTAAATTTTATATTCACACTCTCTGTATCATGAGGAGCTGTTCATTAGGATTTGGCATGACACTTTAAAGTATTTAATTCTTCTTTTTATTCAGTGTAGTCTCTGAGATGCCCATTTAGTTTCGTTAGATTTGAACAAGAATTTAAATCAAGTTTCAAATTAGTCCAAAGCCTGCAGTCTGCAGAGATGCTACAAGGTCTTGGAATAATATTTTTTAAGTTTAAATGGAGCTTAATGATAGTTTTAATACAAAATGCATATGAAAAAGAGTTGTTTTTTTTTATTTAGTATTCTGGGGGATAGTTTTCTTACCTTCATCAGTATAATAAGGATTGCCAAGCAACTGATGAATTCTTAATATGGACAGTCTAATATTTAAATGTCCTGCCATATAAGTAATAACTTATTCTCATTGTTTGTTGAAATATTTGCTGCCACCGTATCCTGCAGTGACATAATGCAACAGTTGCATAACTAGCAATGAACATAACTGAATGAAAGGACTAATCATTTTGATCACTTGAAAGGCAGCTAGATTGTATTCCTAGAAAGGAAATATGAACTACTTTCTTTGGGAAGGTTTCCAAATAGAAAAAAAATAATTAATAATTAAAGTGTGTTATAAAAACAAACAAATAAAGAAGCCTCCACTAAATTAGTCTTCTTTATGAGGTTTGCAGAATGTGTATTTAAAGTCAAATTTGGTAGAGAAGAATTTTTCCTGAACCACGAAGTCATGTAACCATATACTTAAGCATGTGATTAGTCTTGCTGAATCACTAGATTTTTCAAGGAAAAAAGGATTATACAAATAAAGTTTAGCTAGCTACAGCTTTATTAGCTTTACTATTATGTTAATTCTTCTTAAAAAGTCTCATTCAGGTTTTTTTCTGTAGTGTCAGATATTTTGACAGACCTGCTATGAACCTTTGTCTCCCTTCCCTTTTATAAAGTAGCAAAATCATTATGGGATTTCTAGACATGCCTTCCTTATATAACCAAGAAGGAAATAATTCTCCAGTGAATTACACATAAGAGATCGGACATCCCCTGTGAAGGGATTCATTTTTGCAATTCCTTTTCCTCTTCTGGGCAGTTAATGAGGGAAGGCAAGCCCTTGTTTTAGATGAGCAGATCATCCAAGTTGACAAGTATCAGTTATTCTAACAAACAGGTCTTTATCTGACACTCACCTTCAAAAGAAATGCAAACTTTTTTGAGTTCACAGAGAAAATGATATGGTTGTATATGACATTCAGGTAAAATGATTATAAATATCATCATAAAGAGTGATATAGATTGACAGCACTAGGATAAGAAGTAGTCTGTACTCATATTTCCCTACAAGATGCATTCTTCTTCCTTTATGAATGATTCCAAGGATTTCTTGTTAGCACACTTCCTGTCATTAGTCACCTTCACTACCATGTTTTCTGTCATCCAAACTATACAAGCTGTTGTCATTACAGTTGGCCTCTATACTTTCTTGCTGTAGTGTTTGTACTTACTTGTCTAATATTAAATCGAACTTTTCATGTCTGTCATGTCAAATCAGTTTCATAATTTCAGAAGTGATTTCTTTGTATGAGTGGCTGCCTGAAGTGAACATGAGAAATGTGTAAAATTTCTGAAGATATGGAATGTTTACCGCATTTGTCAAATGTGTTCATTTGCTCTGATGTTTCGTGTCACAGAGAGAGATACTAATTAAATCCCTTTTTTTCCCCACATGCTGTGATTCATGCCGACTAGCTATACTCAAACCACTCATTTTCAATATTGTGTTGTCACTGCTGAATCTATTAAATATGAATTTAGCAAGGAAGATGTGGGATTTTGTATAAATTATTAGAATGCCTGTAGCCAGAATGCCTGTATTCCATTCTGGGAATGTTCACAAAGATAACTTTTTAAAGAACTCCAACTTCTATTTGTACCAGTATCTCACTTTTCCATTTGTGTTATGGTAAACATCTTATTCTATTATGTAACTCAGAGGTTGAACTACAGATGAAACTATATGGGTATAATTACAAAGAATGCATACATCTCAAATACCCTAAAATCTCAGTTTAAGTGAGAGTCACTTTAAGTAAATATCAAATTAAGAAGATGTGATTGTTTTCAGAACTGTCACCCACATTGTACCTGCATGTTATTTTGCCCTAAATTCAAGAGTAATTAAGGTGAGACACGTTCCTGTACCCTGACTAGGAATACTCTAGAAAAAAAAGATTGCTTAAAAAAAAGTCTCACTTAAGTTATTCACAATGCAACATCCAAGCTCATGAAAAAGAACTGTGCTTCACTCCGAGCACAGTATTTGCTGGCAAAGCTGAGATTCGGCAGACATTGTTCTGTCAAATGATCTGTGCTGTAGAAGAGGAACAGGAAAGTTATCTGCAGGCAGACAGACTGTATAGACAGCCCTAGCTACTTGGGCATTTTAGTACTTTGCAGTGTGCTGACATGATAGAAATGAGAAGAACCGATTAAAAGAATTACAACATAAATATAATAAAAATAATAATTTATTTCTGTCTAGTATAAACTTATTTTCTATTTTAAATCCAGAAATTTGAGTCTGTATACACTTTGACACACTTTGTTTTATAGGAATTTGCATTTATTATGCCCTAAGGTGAAATTCCACACCAGCCAGACCATTGAGGTAGGTCTTTGTGTTGTCCTTAAAGTACAAACACCAAGAGACGTCAGAAAGCTTTTCAGATGTAATGAGGTTATATTAGAAATTAGTCTATACTGAAATTAATTTTCATTTAAAGAAAATTCAGTTTTGCTGATAGATAGAGGTTCTGAAAGTTATTTCCTCTCACTTCTTCAGTCTTGCACATTGTAATCTGGCAAGAAAGGTGGTAATGTTCAAGCTTGTTCTCATTTATCAAGTGTCAAGAGTATCCTAGGCTGGTAAAGCCTTGACATAGTTGTTATTGGGTCTTCAGGAAAGTACGTGGTTTTTTGTTGTCATTACAAAGTCTAGCTTTTAGCTGCTCTGCTAACACCTTGGGAAGTTTCAAGGGCATTGGTTGCTGTGCCTGATCAGGGTCTGGTGTGGTCCTCTGCGCTCAAAGAAAGATGCAGTCTCATTCTGGCATCTCATAGTTGTACTTTACCCAGTGTGTAGCAACAAGAATGCAATAGAAGCAGTTTTTCTACCTACTTTTAGTCAAATACAACATGAAATTAACAGTGTGTCAATCTAATTATTATCTTGGTCATAGGAAGCGAGCCCATTGAACTTGCTAGGTGTACACTTACCCAGCTGCCAGCTAATGGATGTACAGTCAGCTTAAAAACCAAACAAAACCAAGGAGATATTAGGAGATATTGTTCAATTTGAGCAGTCTTGGTCAGCCAGTGTTACCAGGCCATGCAAAGAATTTCTCCTCAGGAAAATTTTGAACTTCATATTGTAATTTGACCTTGATGTTGCAATGAGGTGACACAAAGAGCAACTTCTCACAGCTAAAGTTCATTAATGGAAAGTTACAATAAATTGAGATAGTTAAAAAATCAAAGTCCCTGTACATACAGATCCATATGTTTGCTTTACATACCCCAGAAATAATTCAGTTTTGATATTTATCATTCTCTTGGGCATCAAGCAATAACTTGTAATTCTTGGCTGAGTCCACGTCAGACTACATCTGTTGGCAGCATTCAGATTGTCCTCATCACAAGACAAGCCTTAGATGCTCAGTTTCTGTGAACTACTTTTCTTCTGCTGTTGGAACTCACAGTAACAAACCTGATTAAGGTATTTATACGTAAGTAATTGTTTTGAATTTTCTACCATGTTAATTTGAAAATAACCCCATGCAATACACGTTGTATTTATAAAACTTATATCCTTGCATCCCAGACCTTTCTAGTGCCACCTTGTTCAACTCCTATTCAAAAATGGGTTGTGAAACCTGGTATGGTTTTCACCAGAGAATTCCCAATGGAAACTGATTCCCGGCCTCTTATGGAAGTGGGAGATACTAGTAGTGAAGTTTTGTAAGAGACAACTACTCTGAACTATAGACTAGATTAAAATAATACAAATTCTCTTCTCTATTCCTTTGCCCTCTGTTCCTTAAGTTATTGGAGACTAAATGTAGCACCTTGAAAGAGACAGACAAAATAGATTCACAAATTACATTCATTTCCAACTCACAGTTTTGTCCTCAAATCTGTATTTCCTTGTACTGGGTCTGAGTCTGTCCACATCCCTTTCCTCTGCATACTTACCTTACTGCTTTAGCTGCTGCTAATGGTAGAAGCCAGGCAGAATAATGTTGAAATTTACAATCTGCAAATGCTGGAACACACTGTTGTGTATTCCATAATTGAAACTGTTACTATGTCCTGTATATCCTGCAACCTTTTTGTACATGCAGCCATTGTTACCCATTTTCTGTAAAATATTATCCACAAAGGTTCAGAAAGTTTCATTAGGGTTGCTATAAAAGTCAGCTAAACCATGTTTTATGTCTTCTTTTAAGTTGAAGTATCTTGCACCTAATAGAAAACAGTTTGTAGACCACTTGCTAAATGAGTGTGTAGCAGACAAGCAGCAGAGGTGATTCATTTTTATGTGGAGTGATAATATTAGAAGAGTTATAAGCTAATACATCTCTAGCTAATGATTTTTTTCCCTTTGTTTTCACCAGATGACACATTATTTCATGCATATTTTTCTGCCCCTGCAAAGCATCTCAATCTGCATTTGGACTGAGGTTATTTTTATTGAATAAGTGAAATGCAGTCTTCTGTGCACAAGTTTTTTGAGGGACAATGGAGATAGATAGCAAATTAAAAATTTGGAGATAAGAAACACTTATCTCACCGATTCTTCCCCCATACATCAAGCAAAGAACCTTACAAGTAGGCTATGGTTTGCAGAAGAGAACACCAGTACTGGATAATTGAGACTGCTCATTAGATGTACAATCCCATGAGAGACGGAGCAACACATTTTCTTTTCAAGGGTAGTAAGAGGAATCTGGCTCACTTCTGTGAGTTAAATTGTGATACAAATGACCTATGAAATATCCCCATGACGATTTTTCATCACAGGCAGGGCAAAAGCAGTGGAATTTTGATTCTGCTGCAATTACTGGTTTTGTGAGCACTGAAACTACTTAAACTTTCTCATGTTCTGCTCTATGTGATACTCCAGCATATTATGTTAAATGAACTACAGCTACTTGGGTGATTAATTGTCAAGCCATAGTCTTACTAATAGTTTTTTTTAAAGCACTAATCAGGGGTTTCATATATGATAGATAGAAGTTGGAAAGGGAGGAAGAGCAAACTGCACACAAGAAAAAGGTTTAAAAACCTTAGGATAAAAAGTAGCACTAGACAGCCAGCTTGAAATTACAGTTCACAAGTGCATACATGGGCATGGACACCTATATAGTATGATCCCCCCCTCGGCTACTATCCTTTTCTATGTCTTTGAAGTCTGTGGCAACACACTGATCATTTTTACAATAGGAATAGTACTGCATGCACTGATGCCTGTTTAAAATCTGTCCCGTGTCTGCCTCCCCCCCCCCCCCTGTTTTTTTTTTTTTTGGGGTGTTNTTTGAAGTCTGTGGCAACACACTGATCATTTTTACAATAGGAATAGTACTGCATGCACTGATGCCTGTTTAAAATCTGTCCCGTGTCTGCCTCCCCCCCCCCCCTTTTTTTTTTTTCCTGGTAACTTAATAACTAGGACACTCACTTCATGTATCTTCCAGGGTTGCTCCTTCAGTTACGTAAAATAGTTAGGGTAGTTCCACAGCAAAAATGAGATTAGCTCCTAGGTTTATCCTAAGACACTCCCCTGGGAAGTAGGACTTTGGACTCTGCTTCAGATGTTCTAACAAACTTTTTCCTTAGTTAACTGCCTGTCAGTCCTAGCTCTATGGCTTCAGATATCACCAGGTGGATGAGGAAAGTGATTTGGATGTCCTGCAATGGAGCTTTAATGGCTCTTGAACAAAAATACAATAGTTTAATAATACTTACCTTTTTTGGCTCAGATAGGACTTTTTAAGAAAATCTTACATCTATTTTCAAAATTAGGAATGACAGGTTATACATTTTCCTTTTAAAAAGTGCCCAGCTCTGATCTTCAGAGTTATATTTTGTTAGCACAAAGTTTTCCATTTTAGTTCTTTAAATCCTTAATAGAGACAGGGCCTATTTCAGCACAAGAGCACACTTTTGTGTTAACACTGTTATGGTGGAGGCTGTTTTAGGTAAAGCAAATAACTTCCTCAGGACAACAAAGAAAATCTGAGTTATAAAATAATTTTCCAAATATTCCTGAACAGGTGTTCGGAAATCCTTTCAAAGGGCTTTTCGTATCTCAGCTGCCACCATGTGTAAAAAACACTAATTTTGCTTATGGGTAATATGTAATTTGGCACCAAATGACCTTATCAAATTTAAGCAAAAGCAATGCAACTGGATTCCATCAAGTAATCTCTCCAAAGCATTTTTAATATAATCTTCAAACAAGGATTTTGTTTTTTTCACTTTCTTTTAACACAACTTTAGCTAAGAACATGTTACATTGGTGCTGAAACACTTTCATCTGCTATAGCTTAAACATTCACTTTTTCATTTAAACATGTCATATTCTATTTTAAAAAAACCTTTAGAGATAGAAATGGAGAACATTTTTTGTCTTTGTACACTTTTCTTGATTTGTATATAGAAGTAGCTGAAACAGACTCTTCAGTCATATAATCATAGAGAATGATAGGATTGGAAGGGAGATTCCATCACCCTTTCCAGGGATGGATGTGAGGCTGACTTTGACATCTGCATAGTCGTTTCTTTATTCCATCTCTCCTTCCATCACCTCCAACTCCCCTCTTCTGATTTTTCCTCCTGAAAAAAAAAAAAATCGGCACATAGAGGTGCCCATTTGACTCAGTCACAGAGGTGAGTTCAAGCTGGGGAAAGCTTCAAACAGCTTCTCACAGGAGTCATTGTTGCAGCCCCTCTCCCATTACTACAAATGGCTCTACCCAACACAAAGTGATGTGTGTAAGTCTGTGTTTTTTGTCATGAGTCTAGGCATGAATTAGCAATCGTTTAAAACCAAGTAAGATTCTAAGTTTACAGATACCTGTTTCCATGTATAAAAATAGCAAAAGTGACATAAATATCATTTAATTGCCTCATTTGGTCAAGTTAAAATATGAAATTATTAAATAATTTTAAAGAATTAAAATATAAAAAGTATTTGATACATTGAAAATTTATTGCTTGTACTTATATTTTTCAGCAGCAATTCCTTGAGAAGAAAGTATTTTGTGCAGCATCATTTCAAAAGCCTTTTATTTTAATAATATATGGGGTATATTAAGTTCTGCTGCTAATAGGACATCTCTTTATTCTTCTCAAAATGGCAGTTATAATAAGTTGAGTGCCGATGAATTTAATGTTGTTCAGTGAAATACCTAGGCTCATTTAAGGATGTGACAAGCAATAATGGCCTTCATCTAACATAGTAATATCCTATGTATAAACAATTGCACATTCAAAGTGTAGGAAGAAGTGGCTGGCTAAATAAAAACATGCTATTCTCAAAATAAAAAAGTAATTCTACCAGACAGTCTTATTTAATTCCAACGTAATTATGTGTAGTAGTATAGGCAATTTTTATGCTCATTAATCTGTACATACACACTCACATTTCTAAGAAATTTATGTGCAAGAAAAGTATATCTGTAAATCAATGTTAAGAAAGTAAAAACACAATGAAATATACTGCAGATGGAAATTATGATATTCAAAATGTGAGTGCCAGAAATGATTGAAACTGGCATTTACTGTAGTTTATATAATTTGATAAGCTTTTAAGGTAAAATCCTAGCTTGACTAAAATTAAAGCAAAGCTCCTCCTCTCTAACAAAATAAAAATTCCCCCCTTCTCCCCTTATGCTTGCACTCTTTAATTCGTACTATGTTGTTGGGTAACAAAATGAGCACTTGATGTAATTCAAATGAAAAATCAGAACTATGAATGGTATGCTTTTTCTTCTGATCACAGAATCAGAGAATGGTAGAGGTTGGAAGAGATGTCAAAAGATCATCTAGTCCAACCTCCTTGCTAAAGCAGGTTCACCTTGGTCAGGTTGCACAGGGATGTGTCCAGAGGGATTTGAAAAACCTCCAGAGAAAAAGACTGCACAACTTCTGGGCAGCCTATGGCAGGGCTCCCTCACAGTAAAGAAGTTTCTCTTCATGTTCAAATGGAACCTCCTGTGTTCCAGCTTGTGGTCTTTGCTAGTTCCTTGCAATATGAACATAGGTATTTGGTATTATGAAACTGTATTAAGGTTAATCTCATATTCATTGGCAAAACAGCAATGAAAGAAGGCTAAAACAATTTTATAGGCTTTTCTTCATTGAATGACAACTTGTTCATACTTCAAACTTAGAAAATATGAGTAGGATTATTAAATCAATAAAACATACATAGGTATGTGTTCTAACTTTCAAAAAAAAAAATCTCACCTAATAATAAATCAGATTATAAACTGAATACCCTTTGAGATTGGTACTCAGATGAAAGTGATCATGTTGCTGAAAATAAAGACTCATAACAAGTGAGAGCAAAAGTGTAACATATAGGAGAAAGGACTAAACCTGACTTTAAATAGCTCATTGTAGAAATAATGCAGGAAAGACTGGGTTACAGAATAACTGTTGTATGAGGCAAATGAAGTGAGTAGAATGGAATGATCAGTAAACCACTGTAACAGAACAGCAGTTGATATTACTAAGCAAAATTTAGGTTTAAATTCATGGAAAATCTATCTTTGCCCATCATCTTTAAAACTTTATAGAAGGTAGTATCCCTGCTCTCCAAAAGTGCTACTAGTAAGATCTGAATAAAACTTTACTTTTTGTTATTTTGAACAAATGAGCATTTTAAGTAGAGTTTTCTAAGCAAAAGGAATCCATCTGTTCTTCTGTTTCACATACAGCTGTGGAAAGTAATATTCTGAAAGTACTAACTACTTTGGTACTCTAATAGGGAAGTTAACCCTGTTACAATTCAAGTTACAATTAATCATCTGTCTGCTGTTTGTTTGGGATTTTTAAAGTATTGAATTCTTCACTTTTTAAATAATTATTACACTACAATTGTGTAATCTTGGTCTATGAAATATTGGCTGAGACAGTCTCTGTTAAAAAGTGATAGTTTACCAAACAATTCACTCAGATATATTGTAAAGAGTGTTGACAAGAAAACTGACCATAATTTGTTTCAAAGCTTTCTTTAATGAAAAAACATGCAATTTCTGAACGTATACCTTCTCTGTTTCTAGTACATGCTGAAACATACTGTTTGGGAGCAGTCAGTTGAGAATTTGCCGAACTAAATTTCTCAAGGCAATTTGTAGCACCTATAAAAGTGAGAGCAGTTTATTTTACCTTTTTAAAAGAAGCTTTATAAAATAATGCCAGTTATTTTCAAACCACAGTATTGGCCTAATTCTGACAGAATTGTCTTTAAGAATGTGCCTGTATTCTAACTCTGAACCAACTCATTCATCTTTACAGTAAAACAAGCCCTTCCTTAAAATGCAGAATAAATCAGGAAATTAAAACACAGTTGGTTTTTTTTTTTTCTTAGAAATAATTGAGTTACAAAACCTAATCAAGGTTTTTGAACTCTCCATATTTTTTTTCATTTGATGAAAACTACAAAACTTCTCAAAGATTATTAAAATAAACATAACTCCTATATCAACTCATAATATATGAGTTTGGATGTATCATTATGATTGACTTACCATCCAGTATTTTCCTTAACTTCAGTTGCCAATTGTACTGTCGATTTATAACCTATTTTTCTCACATATTTTCAAGATACTAATTAATTTAGTAATGTTAGAATATTTCAGGGGAAAAACAACTAGTCCTTTTGCCTTATTTTCTTTTGATAGACAGATGTTAGAATCCATCACATGTATGTCATTTCTTTTTTCCAAAAGGAAATAGATAGCACTTAGGAGTATCACGCAAAATAACTACCTCCTCAAAAATCTAAAAAAAGATCAGTATGAGAACTATTAATAAGGTGCAGATCTTCTTTAATCTGTCAGAAGTATAGGAGGGGGTAATTGAAAAAACAGGTCATTATGGAATTTTTAATCAAATGTAATGTATTTACCTCTGCCAGTCTGTCAAAGTAGTCATATTTAACTAGCAATTTATTCTGGGAAAAATGATTTTGCTGAGCATTTTATTACCTACAAATTCAGCATGCTGCAGGTGAAGTAAAAAGTCTTGGCTGCTGTGGAGGTATTTTATTACCTTCCTGATTGTATTGGGTTCCAGCATGTGATGTTCTCTGTAATAAGAATCCTGCCTATAAACAGAACATCCTTTATTATTCTGAGTTTATAGAGTCTTTTTTTTCTTCAGTGTTCAAAAAAATCAGCAGCTTTTGCACATCTTTGAAACCGCATTCTGTAACTGATGGTGGTATAAATATGCCTAGCTGGACTACATTATGTCACCAAATAAATATTGACTTTTATTTGATTTTTAAAATGGAACAAAATGATGCTACAAAGATTGGTGATGATGATGTCTCTGAAGCAAGGTCATATACAGGCTACTGGGAGTCGGAACTGTCTGATTCTTTGAGAAGCTTAATAGGAAGACATTATAGCATAAAACTCTGATTAAGGTAATACTATTGAGATAAAAATTAAAGGACTGGCTCACTGTTAATGTCACTCCAGATTTTTGTCAGAGAATCCCAGTGAAATCAATTGACTAAAGTTGATGGATGTAGTCTACATTAGTTTAGAAACATTTATTAAGTCTTTTTTTTTCAGTGCAGAGAAAACCCAGTCAATTTTCTACTAGTATTTCTGACAGCCTTATTAAAGCTTGTTACCATTTTACTAATAACTTAACAGGTTGCAAGTTTTAATCCAACACTTAACATGAAACAGTCCTTGAACATTTTCTCCATTGTAGCTCTTGTGGGGTTATGCCATGGATTTGTCCTGAAAACAGTGTTGATAACACAGGAATGTTTTAGCCATTGCTGAGCTGCACTTACACAGTGTCAAAGCCTTTTCTGCTCCTCACAGGAGACCACCAGTGAGTGGGCTGGAGGTGCACAAAAAGCTGAGAAAGGACACAGCTGACCTCAACTGACCAAAGGGATATTCCACACCATAATAATATCATGCTCAGCAATAAAAGCTGGAGGAAGAAGAAGGAAGGGAGAGATATTCGGAGTCATGGCAAATGCTTTCCCAAGTAATTGTTACTCATGCTGGAAAGTGGAAAATGAATTCCTTGGTTTGTTTTGCTTGCATACATGGCTTTTACTTTCCCTAGTAAACTGCCTTTAGTTCAATCCAATAGTTTTCTCACTACTGCCTTTATGATTCTCTCCATCCTGACATGGGGGGGAATGAGAAAGTAGGTGTGTGATGTTTGGGTACTAACAGAGGTTAAACCATGTCATTACCACACAGCACTTCAGTGTACTAAAGTACAGAAATGGTTGAATTCAAGTTGTCCTGCTCTTACACTGTGAACCAGCTGTCTAGCAACAGCATCAATTCTTATAACTATCTAGCCTGTTTTGCACAGCAACAAAGTAGAATAAAGTTGTTTATGATCTCAGGCTTGACATCACGCTAATGTAGTTTGACATCTACCAGACTACTGGTGGCTGAAAGAAAGTACCTTTCCAAATAACAGGTCTTTTTTTCACTACAAGTTAATGTTTCAGTCTGAAAAGATTAACACCAAGTAGAACACTACCCCTTTTCCCTTCATTTTTTCTTGTCCTTCACAGAGATATATTTTATAATTACCCATGAAAAATATTGTTGGAAGAATATTAAATATTCAAAAGTTAATTCCTGCTAATAATCAAAATAACTCAAAAGCTGAAAACTTGCTATCTATCTATGCCCATGACAGGTGCAGAAACAGGGCAAAATGTGAAATAAGCTACATGATCATGTGCTATTTTTTCCGTAATTGTGGGCATCAATCCAACTTAATGAATGAAGTAGAGGTTAAATAGAAACAATAGGATTCATTACAGACTGCAATATTATATGTAAAGCTGTTTGTGATAAGAACAAAAGAATTAAAAGGAGATTTAACATTCCAACTTTACTGAGACATAAGCATCAGTTCAGACGAGATATGCAACAAGTCCTGAATCCTATTTTCAAGAGTGGACAATAAATAGATACTTAGAAAGGAGCATTAGGATGAAGAAATTATATAATGGTACTCTTCCTGCCACCAGTGATTGTCATCTTAGAAACTTCTTGAAATAAAGCTGCTATCTATGTGTAAATAATGTTTGACTTTTTATTTATTATGATGATGATTATTATTACATGGATTGATCTAATTGGTTTTGCAGTCCCTCAGTATTCAGGACTCTTGGTTCTAACATTCTTTTACCTTCTGCTCAAGATTTCCTTTGTGATCAGCCCTCTCAGAGCCAGTCTTCTATTATATAAAATTAAGGTTGCCATTTGGATGTATGGAGTTTTACATCTCTCTATGCTAAAATGATTTTCCGTGTTATTGCCCAATTTTCTGTATCATGAGATTCCTTTACAAATTTGTCACGTTTGAGAAATATCTTTCCTACCTTGAATTCAAGCAAGCATTATCATCTCATTAATTCTAATAGTTCCAGACTATTCCTACTGATGTGCCGAGTGTAGACATTTATGGCACAGAGTCTCATAAAGCTGCATAGAATATTTTCTAATCACTGACAACCTGTCTGCTGCCTTAGTGTAGGACAGCACTGGGAAGTTTTAAGTGAAATTTCCTATGAAGACAGTTTTTCAGTTATTTTGTCCTTTGGGATTTTTTGCTGATTATCTTCTGATCCTCATGATTTATTACAGTTCTCACTATCTTCCACTGAATATCTTTTATCAGGAAGTTTTTAATTTAAGACAGAACTTCCCATGGGCCATCTGTGCCTGACATGAGTACTGCCCTTTCTGCTGCTCTTCTTTCTAAAAAGATTTCCTATTGTTTTTCAGACTTTTGGAAGATAGGCTTCTTTTTTTCCTCCCTCTCTGTGTGTGAGAGTGTGTGTGTGTGTGTGTGTGTGTGTGTGTGTGTTCATGTTTATCTTTTCTGGATGTCTTATATGGACACAACTAAATCTTTAAGATGAGTGCATAAAGTAATGTAGAAATATTAATGTAGTACTTGTGAAATGTACTTGATTTGTCTTAATTCTCATCTTTCTCTTTTCCCTCAGCTCTGAATCTTCTGTAGCCAACTGGCTTTCCTTACTCTCACCATTTCTAACAACCCTGCTGAGACTCCCAAATCTAGCCTACTTCTAGGTACCTAGTGTTCTGCAAAAAGGCTCTCACCTTTTACTACAGTAAATCTTGATCATGGTTTGATCACACCAAGTTTTATTTGAAGACTTGTCTGCCAACCTATGATCTGATTTTCATCATCTGTGCATTCAAACCTTTCTCTTACACTGATTAAAAAGTTGAAGTGAAGTGAATTTGTAAGCAATTGGAAAGGAGGTCTTTTCAAGGTATCTGTTGGATGACAATAGAAAAGGAAACCAATTTGCTTATAAAAAGGTAATGTTTCATAAGAGGAAGCATAAGTAGATTAAATAAATAAAATCTCATTGATATTTATGAAAAGCTGTTAGATCCATTATGTAAGCACAGTAATATGTGCTGGCTAGCCTCCTTAATTGTTAAACAGAGCTTTAAATGCAAGAAATTGTGTTTCTTCCTAACCAATACCCATCATGGAGGAAAAAAAAAAAAAAGAAAAGAAAAAACACAAAAGAAATATTTATATTATTCAAAACCGCGTTACAGTTTTCTGGATTGCTTGCAAATTTTATGCCTAATGATCATATTGCCATGTGTGAGTGACTTGGATCTGATCATAATATGCATTTTTTTTTGTATTACTGGCTAAATATAAATCTAGGCATTATTTTACTGGCAGAGATGTTTGTTTTGACTTTGAAATTTGTTTTACAGAAATATTTCACAATATTCCTGTCAGTAAACTTTCTTCATTAGAATAATTCCAGAAAGTGATCAAAATGGGAATCACACATAGTTAAAATCAGGTTATTAAAAGAAGATCAGTGTTTACCTAGCTATGAGTAAGATATCCTTTGTTTATGCTTCTGTCTTTATCATTTAATCCATATACAGCTAAAGAGGGAAAAACAGCTGCCAAAATCAAAACTTAGACTCCTTATGACAGTACCTTAGCAGTAGACCTCAAAACTATCAATACCCAGTTCTGAGTATTAAAACCAAATGAAGAGACAATTAGGGGCATATTAATATCCAATGTGAGGTATAACTTCTGGAATGTTTAGGAGTTTTTGTTTGCACTACCATGCTTAGGTGTTTATGTTGTTACTTTTATTTAAATTGTATACATGAGGTATAAGTGAAGATGTTAATTTCTTTCTCACCTTTACTTGTTGGTATCTTTCCTTTGGAAGAAAGGATCATAAATCTCTTGGGAAGTCAATGAAAGTGTCCAAGATTTTTAAAATTATTATTATTTTCTTAATTACTGCAACTACAGATTTACATTGGAGTTTTTTCTGTACCAGTTCTTAAAGACATAGAGTTTTATTGGCGACCTGATCTCTTAGCAGAGTCTGCTTATACATCGAAAATAAGTGGTTTTTTTATGGATTATTTTTATTTACAGAGTTGTTTTTGTGCAGCTACCTAGAAGAAAAAAATCTGTATTACTCATTAAGATAGGATAAACACAGAAAAATGTTTAGGATAGAGTACTTAGCCTAGCACCTTTTCTAGGAGGACAGAAGAAAGGATAATGGGTGGCTTACAGGACAGCAACAGTATTTTTTGATTTTGATATAGTTATCTTAATATAACAGAATCATAGAATGGTAGGAGTTGGAAGGGACCTTTAATGATCATCTAGTCCAACCCACCTGCTAAAGCAGGTCCACCTAGATCAAGTCACGCAGGAACAAGTCCAGGCGGGTTTTGAAGACCTCCACACTCTCCCTGGGCAGCCTGTGCCAGGGCACCCTCACCTGAACAGTAAAATAGTTTTTCCTTATGTTTAAATGAAACTTTTTGTGTTCCAGCTTTTTTCCATTGCCCCTTATCCTGTCACTTAGCACAACAGAAAAAAAAAAAGTGATTAAAATATTGTTTTAACTTTTATTTTAGAGTTCAATCTCAATTCTCAAATCATGTTGTCTGCTTTGGTAAATATCCACAGCTTCTCTGCAGTTAAGTAGATGTTAGTTATTTGCATCAATATGTGCTTCTTTCACTGTCCATTAAACACTTCAGCTGTTATATATGCAACACGTATTTATGTATAGTTATTTACTAAATACAGAACCTTTTTCTTTATATAACTCAACAGCCAGCATATCTAAATCTTTCTTAGTAGTATTTTTCTCTACTAGGTTCCACATATCTAGCATAATCAGATTTTTTGAAAAAAAATAATTGTTTATACAGATGGCAGCTCCTGTCCATTTTATCTAAGTTTACTTATTTAAGGGAAATATGCAGCTTGGCATCTTTATGTAACACTTTATTGTGGTAGATTATTATTCAGATTATCTACAGACACAGTAAGCCAGCTGTTGGTGACAGATGAGAAGGAAATTCTTAAAGGCAATGGAAAAGAATACATCTTATGAAAGAATATAGGGCTAGGAGGCTGAAACACTTTCCTCCCTGCTCTTGCTTGTGCCTGGGATAAGGGAAGGCTAGGAAAGCTGATATGTAGGTGCCCCAGACTTGAGGTGTGTATAGTCTGTTGGCATTCTGGCAAATTTGCACTGTGCTTTTCCCTGTGGAATTCATGGTTTTGTTTAGCTTTTGGGTTTTGTTTTTTGGTATTTTAAGCTATAAAATGATTTCAATAATTAGTGTGTTTTGTTCTGTTTTTGAAATGATTGTGCAATAGGAATTAGAAATAAATGTAGGTATGTAAAACATGTAACTGACTTTTTGAGTGACATGGTCACATTAATATAAGCAGATAAAAATACAGTAGAACCAATATTTATTGGTCATAGACTAGCTTTTTCATTTATAATGCCATTATTCCTTCTTCCAAGTGTGTAGACAAATACTGAGTAACAGCTTTTGTTTTTCCTCTCTTTGTGTCAGTGTAACTGTGGTGAACATCGCTGTCTCCATTCTCTATAAACACCACAAAAAGAGCAATGCTACTGGTTCTGACTTACATTGTTTTGGTAGCAATAAGGACTGATTTGCTTGGGGGAAAACTGTCAAGTCTCTGTATAAATTATTAACAAGAATAATTCTGTATTATTAATAAGACATTGCAAATACAGCTTAATGATAATTTAAAATGATGGCTTTAGAAAACAATTGTTTCTTTACAGTTCTTATTGACAAAACCAATTTGCTATCTTTATATCGGGAAATATTTCACAGAATATCAAAGAAAACCACAGTTCTAATAGCATCTTAACATGACTGTTGCATTTACCTCCGTATTTTCTACCTTTTTATAAAGTCAACTTTCATTGCAACAGACAGTAACAGCCTGAAGAGAGAACAGAGATTCACTTAGGGTGACATTGGCTTTTCTGTGAGTGTAGTTATAATATATTTTTCAGCATCCGTAATTTAATCATATTAAATTGTTCCTTCTTCATGAAAAGCATGAGAAAGATGCACATGTGTGAATATTGTCTCTTTAGTTAAACAAAAATAATCTGGGGATTACTACACTAGTGCTTAAGTGCTGCACAAGAGAGTAAATGTAATACACACTCTGCTTTTCTGCTGAACATCAGAGAAAGGATGTTTCCATGGTCAAGAATGATCTCTTCCACAAATTCCCACTCTGAACTTGGATCAGTAAATCACCCTCTGCCTCCCTGTTTCCAATTTTAAATTAATGGTCTTGATTACTTCCGTGCATACATAAGTGATGTCAACCTGTATTTACTAATTGTATGACACAGCTTCCATATTAATTGGGTCACAGAAGTACATTTTCATGGGAGCACAATCTGACTCTGATCCAGGTCAAGGATGTTTGTATGAGCTTTCTTAAGAAAAATGACAGTAAATACAATTGTGGTACAGAGAATCTATGATTTTATCACTTGCCTTAAAAAATGTTTTCTTCTTTTTTCCAATCAAGCTTCTTAGCTTTACTTTGAATTTGTTTGAAACTTTAACAGTTTCTCAGTTTTCTTTTTTCTAATTGCATGTGTGTGCCATATGCTGTCAAGGAGACTTGCAATAAAACTAGTAGCTCTGATAATCTCTGATAGCAATCAGGTGAGATTACCTAATTGTAGAGCGTGTTTTGAAGTTTAATGGTTTGTTGGACAGTGCATAAAGTGTAATTATTGAAAGGAAATAGACTTTATGTTAATGGCACTATTGCTTTAAATACAGCTTTGCTTATGAATCGTCTTCCATAGCTGGAACTTTGTATTTAATAACATTTCAAGGCTCTATATAGTGAAAAGCAATGCTTGGTGGCATCTAGGTTTATTTTAAAACTTGGTTTCTCTTGCATCTTTTTCTTCATTAAAGGCCATTGGAAGGCAAAGTGAAAAACTTTCTTTGACAAGGAATGAAGACATGAAGTCTTATTTTGCTGATCATCAATCTGTTTTGAAATTATTAATTTTTAGAGCAAACTTTGGATTTTGGAGAGGATATTGCATAAAGTAATATCAGCTCTGTCATCCAAGCTGTTTAGTCTTAATCAGCACTCAGCTGATTCACCCATGAAGAAAAAGTGCACCAAATCTTTGTATTACTTTCCTTCTTTCCTTACTGTCTCTGCACAATTTCAAATGGGATTTTCTAAAATTAATGGGCTAGTATAGGTAGTATTGACAGTGATACAAACAGGTAACATCCTTTAACCAGATTGTATCTATTGAAGATATGAACAATGCAGACAAAGGATTTACAGCCTTATTTCCGTCCATATGTAAATGGTTTTTTCAGGACTGATTTTGTACTTGGAAGACTATGGCCAGATTCCAGAATTTTACAACAATTTTCTGGCATGGGATTTTGAGAAGCAGTGCGTGTTATGACAGTCTTCTGGTTATAAGTCTTATGCTTGGAGCAGAGGTGTACAAATACTCTGAATATAAGCAACATTTTAACGACATAATACTACTTTGTTGCCTTATCTCATACTTCATTCCTCTGTGAAATTCAAGGACACAGCACATGAAAGCCAGAACTGCTTTCCAGAACCATTAGTCACATATTTTTAAACATTTCTGTTGGGCTTCCCTTCCCTCAGTTAGGCAAGTTATTCAAAAGAGAGTTTGAGAAGAAAAAGTCAACTTGATCTCTAAAACAGAATTTCTTACATTTTCATCTAGGAATGGATGAGAAGGTTTGTAGTAAATTTTTCAATTAAAAAATAAAAATATGGAGACATTATGATAGTGACTTTTTAACATTAATGAATGCAGCTGTAAGAGAAGATAAGAAAAATATTTTTAATCTATTTGCTTGAAAGATAATAAAAATCCTTGTTCCATGGGGGAATAAAAGTGTAATACAGATATTAAAGATATTGCAGGCCAAGAGAGATCTAAATAAAGCTGAGATGTCACATTTAGTAGAGGGCTTAATGGAATATAAGAGACTCAAAAGGTTACAAGACTGAGAGAATGTATATATTGGAATAAGTTTTATTCAAGTGGTGGATGAAATACAGTGTCATCAAAACTGAGATGAAGAAAGGGTCTATGATGCCAGGGTAAGCAGGGAAGATAATTACATTAAAAATGTATTACGGTGTGAAATTTAAACTGTGATCATATATAATGGAAGGCTTTGTTATAAAACGCATCCATCTTAGCTTTTGATATATTAGGACAGGAAAAACATAAGGAATGCCTTGAGCAGCAGAAGAATGCGCTGCTAAGAAGCAATACATCTCTCTATTAAAAATAGCTGCTACCCTTGTTTCATTAAAACTACTTTTGAGGGGATGATATATGGAACATTTCACCCATAGGCACCTTTGAGTCTGGCTTTATGAAAGTCAGAAGCTGAATGTAAATGTTTTCCTTTAAAGATGGTCCTTCCAGTAAAGGGAGATGTCTATCAGCAGAGCATTGCATGAAAAATCAGAATGCATCTGTGAAAGCATTTTGGTTTAGATCAGGAGTCATCTTTTGCTGTGAATCTCCTGGTTTGCACACATTTACACTATTTTGATTTTAAAATTGAGTGATCTTGAAGTTTATTAACTGTATTTCTCTCGAATTATGCTAAACTATTGATATGCACACCTGGTACACTGCATCAGCTAATGGACAGCCAGGCCATAGAAGCAAACTAAAGTCTGGATTAATTATCTCCTACCTTATCATGCAGTGTGGAAGTTGGTCCTCAGTGTCAACTATTATTTCTTTATGAATTTTCTATTATTAGTCCATGCTAGATAGTGAGATAGAAATAGCCTTGAGATTGAGTACTTTTTATCTCATGATTTGAGGTCATTAAAAAAAAAAAAAACAAACCTCTTTACAACATTGGTAACTAGTAAACAATTAAGCTTATTAAATGAAAAGGGCTACAAAATATTTATGTTTATCGTTAAATCTTAGAGGGTTTTGTTACTTTATTAACTTAATCTTCTCAGTTGAAATTTTTCTTAGTTAATATCCGGGGGAAATAAAATATTCGTTTTAAGTCTACCTTGAATATACAAACTAACAAACAGTGAATAGATGCAATTTGCATTAGTTTACTGCATCAGGGTAAAGAGGGCATGGTGACTCTACTGAAAGCGCTTGTAACATATTGTGTAACTGATTAATCTGTAGTAGATGATAGAGCTTATTTTGGCTCAGCAGACAGTTCATAGAATCAGAGAATCTTAAGGGTTAGAAGGGACCTTGAAAGATCCAGTCCAACCCCCCTGCCAGAGCAGGGCCACCTAGAGTAGATCACACAGGAACTCGTCCAGGGGCATTTTGAATGACCCCAGAGAAGGAAACTCAACAACCCATCTGGGCAGCCGGTGCCAGTGCTCCCTCACCCTCACAGTGAAGAAGTTTTTCCTTCTGTTTCTTTGGAACCTCTTATATTCCAGCTTATACCTGTTGCCCCTTGCCCTGTCATTGGACGTCACTGAGAACAGCCTGGCTCTATCCTCATGACACCTGCCCTTTATGCATTTGTAAACATTAATGAGATCACTCCTCAGTCTCCTCTAAGCTAAAGAGCCCCAGCTCCCACAGTCTTTCCTCATAAGGAAGATGCTTCAGTCCCCTGATCATCTTGGTGGTCGTGTGCTGGACTCTCTCTAGCGGTTTCCTGTCCCTCTTGAGCTGGAGAGCCCAGTACTGGACACAGGACTCCAGATGAAGCCTCACCAGGGCAGAGTAGAGGAGGAGCAGAACTTCACTTGACCTGCTAGCCACACTTTTCTTGACGCATCCCAGGATGCCATTGGCCTTCTTGGCCGAGAGGGCACATTGCTGGCTCATGCTTTACTGAAATCAAGATAAACCATATCCACTGCACTACCACCTGGTTATATCTTTATAAAAGGCTATCAGATTGGTCAAACTTGAATAAAGTCCAAAAATGACGTTTGAGTGAGTTCATTTGACCTTTCTACGTATTTTCTCATTTGAGGAAACAATGAAGAACAAAGACATCACCATGTAATTTTATTTTTTCTTCTGAGATAAACATTTTTTACTTACCTTGTTGAGGGAAGCTAAGGGGCTATGAAGTTTTAAATCAAGCTAAATTCTATGTGCTGTATGGGAAGCAAAAATCTCTAGGTAGAGAAATAGTTTTAGAAAAAATTTAATTAAATTCCATCAAAAGCACTTTCCAGAAACACAGATTAGCGAAACCCCCAAAGTGGAGAATATGTAATTTTACATAACAGAGTTATTAAATCTGATGATAAAAACATAATGTGACCTCACAATTTAAATCTTACGATACATCATAAGATGTCCAAACAGTTCCCATCGGAGGCTTCAGACTGTCTCAAATTTCTTGATTTTTGGATACCTCATTAAAATCCTGACTGTGATACTCTAGAAAGTAGAAGATAATCAAATTATTTATCAAATACTTTAATGCAGTATTCATGCTAATATAAGTTTTAAGAAACTGTAGTGAGTTGACCATGGTCAGATGCCAGATCCCTAGCCAGCCATTCTCACTTCTCTTCAACACGACAGGGTCGCCTTCCCCCAGTTCCCTCGTTAACGTCCCCCTTTTTACTCTGTGACCTTAGTCTGCTGAGAGGATGAAGTGACAGCAGAAAGTAACAGCATTTTTTCCTTCCCTACACATTGTACTGTTACATACAAAGCAGAGCTGCAGATTATCTTTTACCAGCTTTCCCACTAGCCAGAGAGAACTACCAAATATTTAATTCCAGATGACGCATACCTGCCACAATGAACTACTTCTCTGAGGTATGAAGTCAGAGATAGAAGTGATCAGAATTTTATGAGGGAAGGTTTTTTTAACAGGCATATACTGGTACTGTAGTTTATGACAAAAGCAATTGTGCTAGTTCCTGCAGTGGTAGATTTCTAATAAAAATAACAAAGGCCTACATTTTGAGTACACAATGACATATTGTTTTTATTGTTATGAATTTGAGGATGATTTTGGACTCAGGAAAATAATTTGCCACGCAGCTCTAGTGATAATGAGCACGTGTAGACTACCTTTTGGGGGATGATCAGAGGTTTGTTTTAGGACTGACTGTATTCTCTTTGCAGAATGAGGAAAGTCAGAATAATCTAAGAACAGATCTGTGTGAGGAAGTCACAAAGCCTTTGTGCTTTGCATCATTATTAGCAAACAAAGTCCTTCAGTTCTTTCCATATTAAATATTAGATTTTTTTTTAATCCATAGGTAAAACAGATAATTGGTCAAAATACGTGTATACATACTTATGGACATGAATGCTTGCATGTTGTGTATTAGCTTTCAGAGCAAGGCTTTTACCTTAAAGTGCTGTCTTGAAGATGACCCAGTTATTCTATCCATTTCCATTCTCACAGGCCAACAGTATTTTTTTTTTTCACGGTAAGTGATCATTAGCAGCCATAAAAACGTTAGGAGATACAAATCTAGATGCATTTCTTAGCATCAGGTTTTACTGTGTTTATAGAGCGCTTGGCTCTTTAGAAGACAACTTTTCTACCAATTACTACTAAAGAAGCCATGGTTGACCTAACACTTCTGATGAAAACTTTTAAAAGATATTGCCAAGTTTTATTCGCTACAAAAAGGCTACATAAACTTTTTTTCTAAGAGCTGAATGCACACTGTTCTTATTTGAGAAGCTCAAACTTTCATTATCTCTGTGCTTTTAGGTTCGCTTTCTCACTACCCTTATTTCATTTTTAGTAATCAGATTTAGCAGACTATGACCACCCTCAGGTGTTATGCTTTACTCCTCCACTCATTTTAGCTTCTGTATTTTATTATGCTAGTATTTCTGTTCACTGCCCTGGAGGATTTGTTTTTCATTATTTTGACCAGAATTTGCTTATGTGTCTGTATTTGTCTGTATTAAAAATTTATGTGTAAAGTATTTGTAAATAAGAACAAACCGTATAGCTTGTCTCTGGAATCAGCACAGAAACGCTCTGCACATATAGTAAAACATAAGAGGCATAAAAATGAGCATTTAATGTGGTCACTGGTATGAAGGGATGTATAGGATTAATTGGCAAAATAACATCTAGGAAGTGATTTCATAAAATTATTTTTTCATATGGGAAGGAAAAGGCTCTATCACATCACAGCTACTCTCGTAAAACTTACAGAAGTCCAGAACAGTCATGGAGTATGCTAAATACCAAACCTAATGGGCAGCCTCCCAGCTCAGACATTACTTTTGAAAACCTTTCAGGCCCTGGACAAAAGTACCTTCAGAAGCTTTAATACTCTACCTAGAAAGGCAGAAAATATCTATCTACAAATATGACGGTTTGGCTGTTGCTCATTGTTTTATTATATATGTCGAGTTGTCTGATCAACACCTTACATATCAGTTAAGTTCCCTGCTTGGACATTAGGAAAATAATTTGAAATCATGTCCTTTCTTTTACTTATCCTGCATATTTATCATTCCAATATTCATTGAAACCCACGTCCATTCTCAGTGTTTTCCTTCTGATTTTCCTTGCACATGGCAGTCTATCTTCTCGTCTCTATTTTTCCATAGGTATTCCTAGCAATTTCTTTAACTGTACAATGCTTAACACTCTGAGTTCTTGGAAGATGTGCTGCTCAAGAGCCAGAGCAGGCCAGGAAAAGATGCTCTTCTCAATTGATCTTTGCAAGGTAGGTATGCTACCAGCAAATAAACAGTCCCACAGCTGGACATCTAAACCTTGTTTATAAGGCAGGGATTTGTCTTGCAGGGCTTGAAGACAATCAGAAAGAGTGGTTTCAACTCCTGTTGAAACCACCCTTGTTAGAACCCCACTAGGCATGTTTTCCTTGGAACATAACGTCACTGGTATCTGTAGCAGTTGCAGTAGACACAAACCCATGTTACTGTATGGTCTTGTGACTCCTGATTAAAAAATGCGCCCTTATGCTCAGCAGTCATTTCTTCCACTCTGAGTGGGGTAGAATGTACCAAAGGGGCAGGAAGGGATCAGATGGGCAGAGAGCATGTCCATGGAGCAACAGGGTCCAGGCTGCCCATGGTGACAGAAAGACAGGCTGCTTTGGAGTAGGAAAGGGCTCAAGAGCAACAGGGAATGCTTGCCTATTGCCAAATCTGGTGCAAAAAAGTGTCTGTATCCTCTTTGCTTCTTCCCACCATTCTGTGACCTGTCAGCTACTGACATACAGTCCCTTCAGTAAATTATTTACTTGGAATTTGAGTCAAAAGCAAAAGAGAAACTCTGCACAGATTTCAGTAAAACTGCTCTAATCCAGATCCCAATGTTAACAAAGCCAGCAAGTACCTGAGACTCTTGGTAAACGGTCACTGAAAATTCATTTGTGTCAGCTCAGTACTGTGCAGGGGAGCTCTTTTACAATAAGAGAAACATCTAAATCAATGCTTCCAGATAACTTAGATTGTAAAAATGAGCTCATCTTTTCTCATTTTACTCCGCTTCTTAGTCTGAGTTCCAGAGGAAGCCAATGTGATGCTACTTAATATAGAATTATATCTATGACTAGAACCCTGATCCGATTTTGGCAATCTCATCGTATACTACTTTTTATACAGACATTTAACATTAGCAATGTTTTGGAAGATAGTGACAGACCACTATGCTCTTTCACCAGAAGTAAAAACTCCCAAGCTTGGGGAATAAGTTCTTTTTTGTTGTTTGACGTTTTCTGTTTCTTTGCTCCAAATTGTTATCCAAACTAAACAATGAGCTGCAACTCCCAGGGAGAAAGAAAAAAACGTGACAGGGCAGGGTAGAAATGGCTACTTAAATACTAAAGAATTACCTTTTCTGACAAAGCTGTAAAAGACGATTCCCATGGTGCTCTTTATATGGGGTACACCTTGCTGTGTCATAATTACATTACCGAGAGCCTGAGACTCTTATACAATACAGGAGCAAAATGCAAGGAAGTACTAGTGATCTTGAGCACTGTTCCTTGTCACTCCAGGCTTCCCTTTCTCACCCTGTAGATGGTAACTAAAGACAAGCGAGGACTTCCAAGGGAGGCCTATATTGTATATTGTCTAGAGAAGTCTAAATCTGTGTGCACAGCTGCCTGACTGGATTGACATAGATTATCCCTGTTCTTTGCACCAGTAGGACTCCAAAGTTCATTATCTGAAAGCAGCCTTTTGGGCTGGAGTAGCCATGGTTCTATATCAGCAGGGTATGTAAGAGCAGCATGATCATTACCATAGTCCATGATCATCTAAACCTCACATATTGACCTATGAAGTTTTCATAGAGGGAGGTAAGGCATGACATCACAGGGCATTATGTAATTGTTAACAGAAGCTTTGAGTTTATACAACTGAGGTTGCCTTGGGAGTGCAGAGAGTCTCTAACCAGGGAAAATGCCTGTAACACAAACATTTTTCCACTTGACACTAAGGTCTTTTATGAGGAGGGGAAGCTCACTTTTGTCTTGTTATCATCATGATATATTAACATATTATCTATGAAAGACAGAAAGTTAACAGCTAAGAGCTGGCTTCAGTAATTCTAGAAACAAAAAGGAGGAAGATCTGTATTTGAAGATCACCAAAAATTGCATACCTTCAGAAAACAAGATTAAAAATGCATCAGATATGCTGTAGCAGTTACTTTCACATAACGTAAGAAAGCATAATGACTGTTAAGCTTCTCTTTTTGTAGAGCGTTATTGTCTTTTTTTCTCATTTGGTAAAAGACAGAAATCACTTTAGCTTGAGAACAGCATTATGTTTATTAATGTAATATGTATAATGTTTAAATGTTGTTGTGTAAGATGAGTAGAGATTGTGATTGATTGATTGATTTCACAAATTCCTATCAGAATACTACAGTACTACTGAAGAACATATGCCTAGGGAGTGCAAGTTTTTAAGAGGCACACATTTTTTACTGCAGTGATTGCATTTGGACAAGCCTTAGTGAAACACAAGAAATTCACCTCCATCCCTGGAAAAGTGATGGCACAACTTATCCTGGATGTTGTCTCCAGGCACTTAAAGGACAATAGGGTCATTAGGAGCAGTCAACATGGCTTTATCAAAGGGAAAATAAGGTTTGACCAACCTAATAGCCTTTTATGAAGATGTAACCAGGTGGATAGATGGTGGTAGTGCAGTGGAAGGGGTTTATCTTGATTTCAGTAAAGCATTTGACACCATCTCCCACAGCATCCTCACAGCAAAACTGAGAAAGTGTGAGCTGATTGATCAGGTAGCGAGATGGGTTGTTAACTGGTTGAAGGGAAGAAGGCAGAGAGTTGTGATCAATGAAGCTGGGTCTAGTTGGAGGCTTGTGTCTAGCGGAGTCCCTCAGGGGTCAGTGCTGGGACCAGTACTGTTCAATATATTTATTAATGACCTTGATGAGGGAACAGAGGCACTGACAGCAAGTTTGCTGATAATAATAAAGTAGGGGGAGTGACTGACACACCAGAAAGCTGTGCTGATGTTCATTGAGACCTGGACAGGCTGGAATGTTTCGTATGGAGAAATCTAATGTAATTCAACAAGGGCGAGTGTAGAGTTTTGCATCTGGGAATCACTCCATGTTCTAGTACAGGTTGGGAGAGTAGTGTAGGGGAAAGGAACCTGGGGTCTTGATGAACAGGATGAGCATGAGCCAGCAATGTGCCCTCATAGCCAAGAAGACCAATGCCATCCTGGGGTGTATTAGAAGGGCTGTGGGCAGTAGGTCGAGAGAGGTTCTCCTCCCTCCACTACTCTGCTCTTGTGAGATCATTGCTGGAATATTGTGTCCAGTTCTGGGCCTCTCGGTCAAAGAAGGACAGGGAGCTGCTGGAGACAATTTAGCACAGAGTCACAAAGATGATGAAGGGAATGGAGCATCTTCCTTCTGATGAAAGGCTGAGAGAGCTGTGGCTCTTTAGCTTGGCAAGAGGAGACTGAGGGTTGATCTCATTAATGTTTACAAATATGTAAAGGGTGGGTGTCAGGAGGATGGAGCCAGGCTGTTCTCAATGATTTCCAGTGATAGGACAAGGGGCAATAGGTACAAGCTGAGTTCCTGTGTGACCTACTCTAGGTGGCCCTGCTCTAGGAGAGGGGTTGGACCATCTGTAAAGGTCTCTTCCAGCCCTTGAGATTCTGTGATTCTTTCCATCTGAAAGCAAAAGATGAATGATCGGTAAGCCATTTAAATCTACACGAAAGGTAAAAATGAAACCACTACTTTCCAAATCCCATTTGCAAATAACTTTCACTCTAACTAGATTGCACTACATGGCAATGTCAGATTTACTGTCTTTTAAAATCCTATAAAATACCACACACCTACGACGACCTACTTCTTTCAAGAATTCACAGTGGGTCAATACACTTGTCTCAGATTTTATATCAAAATCACTAATTACAAAGTACTTCATTTTTACAGTAGCATCAGTCTTTGACAGTCAACACACTCCTGTTTAACTTTCATACTATATGTGAGCATCTGTAAATACACAAAGTACACGGTAAAGGGCCACTTAAATATCAGTTAGCAAAAGAGTACAATAGATGTACTCTTGCAGTGATTGTATGGCATGATTTTGTTGGCATGGCAGTAAAAGGTAGGATTTCAAAGATGGGAAGAAGGAGGATGCTGTATTCATTCATTTCCCACTTGCTTTCTTCAAGTATGCAACAGGCAGCTTTATTACTTTGGTCGATGAAAAAAACATGCAACCTCCAGTAAGTGCTTTTTCAAAAATATAAATGTGTTCAGACATGCCTTTGTAAATATTAAAGTTCAAACCTTTAAAGCCTAACATCAAAGAGGTAGTGAAGAAATGGCAAAGATTAAGTTTCATAAATTAAACTGAAGTTCTATTTCCTGCTTTTCCTACCAAAATGTGAATGCTTAATTAGTGAGGACAGATCTATACTCCATTTACAGACACCTGTTCTTGTCAAGTCTTGTGGAGGGACAGACCCCCTAGGCATGGATACTTGGGGAGAGTAGTGGGGGCAGAGTCCTGACAGTATAGACCTGCTGCTTGCACAGAACACTTTTTGAGCAAAAGCATCCCAGACCTAAGGAACTAAGGGAAACGTGAAAGGAAAGAACAGTGGAACAAACAGCTTCATCAGCATTCATGTTTTTTTTTTGTATTCCTGTTTGTGGTAAGCTCTAACAAAGGTTATACTAGTTATTTATTGATCTAGCTTGGAAATAACCCCCCACTTAATACATAAAATTTGTAGTGAATCCCAATATATTGATCTGTAAAACAAGTTATAGTTTGCATAATCTGAATAAATACAGTTAAACCTCAATTGGTCTCTTCAAAACCATGAGGTCAGGGGAAAAAATAAAGCCCAACCTAAAACCATCAACTACAAAACAAAAATACCCTAAATCCCCAAACATTAAAACCACTTACTCTTTAATTCTTCTGACATAGAATAATTTTTATGAATTGATGGCCCCAAGTGTGAATTAAAGCATTCTATTTACCTTCTACATGGGCTAAGCTAGCTCATGAGTCCAAATATGTACCATTGAAACAATTTCCAGTTTAAAAAGTTAAAAATTACATTTAATTACCCACTAAAATAATAATAACAAATCAAATATAGTCCCATGATAATGCTAATAGTTTTTTGTTGCCTGTCCACATTAAATTCCTGGTGAGAGTGAAATTTATATCAAGAGATTATTTCCCCCGATGTTTGGAAACTTGGTTGTTTCTTACAATACATGCCACAAGCTAAGTTGCCTCACCAAGTAAATTTAAAACAGAGACAAATGAACGTAATGGGGAGAAGTGACTTACTTCATCAGTTCAGGAGGTTTTTATAACTAAATTCTTTCATAAACTAATGAGAAAGAAGAGTATGCTTTCCAACTATTTCCAGCTATAGCTGAATGGACAGCTAACTTCCATTAAAAGATCTCATTCTCAGTTTCTGGCTTGCAGATATTTATATCCTAGTCTGTGTCCAATTCTGGTGCTTTTCTGAACATATAGTAGTACATTAAATTTGCTGAATTGCCATAGAAGCAAAGACACACTCCTTAAAACAGAAAAGCACTTCTTTCTGGGTTATTACTGACTTCATGTCAGGATAAAGTCAGCAAGAGAACAGAGGAAGCAAACGTATGACTGCTTTTCTTCCAGAAACAAGCTGTTAATATGTTTCCAGCCATAAGAAGAAACCTCCATTCCTTTTCGAAATAGCACATTTCACCAATCAATATGTAGTCAGGTTAATGACTATACAGTAGATACCTACTTGCTGCTGTTTTCAGCACTGATTTCTTAAATTTTCCTAATTTCTTCCTTTTTTGTTCAATCTTTTTGCCAAGAGACTTTTATTTTCATAACTAGAGTTGAAATTTCTCTGTAATTCCAGAAAGATTTGTTTAAAAATCCATCTAAAAAATAGTGTTGGGATTGATTTTTTTTTTCGTTTCTTTTGAAGAACTTGTGAAATTGACTATTTTGTTTTCTATGAGCTAGTTAAGGAAACTGATTAAGCATTGATCCTTGACTAATTTCTCTAATTAGCAGCAGTATTTTTCCACGCTGAAATGTGTCCTATTAGTAGTAATTGGGTTTAACCTTGCTGCAGTAAATAGAAGCTACTTCACTTTCTAATAGCTTAGTAACCCAAGCAAATATTGTTACAAATCTTTGCATTAACTTATCTGATGTCTGTAATCACACACTTCAAGAGGTATTTGCTGGCTCTTGCATCTGCCACAACGCTCTTGTATGTGTATCAGAATATCTTCCAAAACTTCCCCAATTGTAAATGTTGTAGTGAAAATTTAAAAGTTGTGCGTTTTTTTTTTCTATTTGTAGAAAAGGACCCAAACACTTCATATTAGAAAAAAACCTTCAACCTAGTTTCACTGCTTTCCTTCCAAGGGACACAATGAGAAAAAAATTAAAAGGCTCTTTTAGTGATACAGCTTATGGTTCTGACAATGCATACTTCCCAAACAGAAAATCTCCGTTCAGGAGATTTTCAGTCTCTTATAAAGAATTCTTTTAAAACCATATTTGTCTTACAATGACTGTTTTGTAGAGATAAAGATTACATCTGTGCTATACTGCTTTGAGTTTAATTTATTTTATTATTCTTCAGGAAGGCTCATTCTTGAAGTAGATGCATATATTGATTGCTAGTTTATTGACAACATAATTTCTCTCTGTACAGTCTTTTGAGTTTTATACATTCATAATATATATAGGTCAGTTAAAAATCTTGTTAGATATTTTACCCAAAGAACAAATGCAAAATGTAAAAAAATCCAATAAATTAAACTATGACAGTAGTTGTAAAAACTCCACTGCAGAGTGTTTATGACACATTTGCTGTTTTATAGTCATGGATGTTATGTCGCTGTTAGGAGCTGAGACTCATCCTAGTGTTGCAGAAAAGAAAATTCTCACAGCATTCTTTAAATAGTAGGAACACAGAATTTGATCAGATGGCTGGTCAAAACATTAATACGTGGTTTTCTTCAAATGTCCTGAGCATAAAAGATAATTTGAACTGTCACCAGGATATGTTAAGCATTATTACTGTATTGTAACTTTATCTGTTACTCTGTCTGCATTGGTAGTGAGGTTTTGTCTGTCACCAGGTTAGTTTTCACGTTTCCATCCCTTAAAGGGTGCCAATTCTGTGCATGAATTCTGTTTGTCACACAAAATACATCCAAAATCTAGCTTCAAGGGATTCTGAGCCTGAAAAATTCTTCTTGTTTTGGTGGGACCAGAAATGCTTAACAGTTTCCCCAAAATAATAATCTGACTACATTCAGCCATTCTGAGGCTTTGAAAAGAAAGGTCGTGTGGATGAATTCTTTTTTGTCCTTTTCTATAATGCATAGGACAAGCATTTCCCAGGGAATTTACAAGGTCCTATTAATTAATGCTTATTAATTTATTTAAAGTCCCTGAAGAAAAGACATTATGGAATTGCAAAATATTATCATTCGTTCTTCAAAGTATGAGCTTCATACCTCATTTTACAAGCAGGGCATTCCATCTGCTTTTCTGCTGGCTAATTGCCAAAGTGGAAGCCTTTTAATTACCTGCTAGAGTGACAAGGGCCATTAGGCAGCTTAGGGTGCAGCTTCTCTTTGAGAAGCTCGTGCTTCCAGTCTACAGAGGATTATGTGTGCCATCTACTGCATGTGAGTCAATTAATAATTGGAAATTTCAGCTAAAGAAGGGAAGGATGAGCTGTGATGACATTATGTTAATTGATTCCTGTAGTTGTAATGAAATGAGTGATAGCACTATATTCTAGAATTAATGCTTCAGATGGATTGAAAATAGTAGATGAGTAGCATTTCTTCTAAAGCTCATTTTGTACATCTAACCTCTGAATAATGATTTTTAAAGTGTTGCCATTTCCTGCCCTGTATTGATTATATTAATTGAAAAGTGCTCTAGTATCTCAGCAAGAGAACAGAAATGACAAAGTCATCTGAACATGTTTCTTTTGTAAACAGAAACCTTTATTCACCATGATACCCATATTGACAATAATTTCTGTTAATATCCTAGAACATATAATTTCTGTTTTACCATTTCCTGCTATACCAAGACACTCTATGTACATGTGATTCCCAGCAGAAACCTTTTGAGATAGATACACATATATATAAATAAGTTTCATTTGACTGACTTGATCTTTACTTAGTATTCACCAATACACAAGAAAGGAGAGAAACATGGAGAGAAACCATTTCCTACCATCATAGTTGGGTACCTTCTCTATAACTTTTCCATGTAGATTCGAACACTAAATTTACATATATAGTATTACAAAAAAGATTTAAAAATTCAGAAAACATGATCTTCTTAAAGCTGAAGAATAATTACTGTCTGGCCTGTGTGACGCTGAATAATAACAATTACATATATGAGCATATCTCATGAAATCTTTTTGTACCTATTTTACCTGTAGGTGAGAGTTTCTGGTTAAACAGCAACTCTGTTGATTACCTGAAACTCAGATATTCCAGTACATACTGTTATGACTCAGTCAGATGGAAGTGTTAATTAGGAATTAACTGAAATCAAGCATGCTTAACCAATTGTAATATGAGTCATTTATATCACATTGATTTATTTGGATCTTTCCAATTGTTACTCACATTTACAAAGGAGGCAGAATGGGCTGTGATTAGAATAATCAATCAATTTCTCTTGAATAAACAGTCAATTATAGCAATGATAGCAGTAAGCAGAGGTTATCACTATTGCATTTATCAGATGCAGGTGCTAAGATGGCATGTAGATGGGAACCCCACAAACAACAAAGCCAGCCATTCTGGGCAGTTGGTCAGGTATTATTTGTCATCAACTTTAGCATAGTCACGTTGGGCAAAAGTTGGGTACACAATGGATATTTCTGAGAAAGTTAAAATCTTACAGAACCTTTTTTAAGTGGGATAGTAGGTGAGTTGTGTTTTGGCAATTTGTGAAGCAATGGATGTTCTTTAAGAAATTTGAGAACAATACTTGAGTTGAGTTCTGGTTAGGTTGTGATACACAGAGGTGAGAGATGGCTTCATTGGAAATGTGAACTACGGATCAGGGTGACCTTGTGGATGCTAGAAACCAGTATCCTGAATTAATTATTCCTAGATATTGCCTATTATTGGACTGCTTGCTGGAGCCTGCAGCAAAAGCTGGGAGCTTCTGCCGCCATAGATACCTTCTGCAGGGTGAGCACTGCACTTTTCTCTTTTGTCTCAGTGCAGCCTTCTTCACCTCCTTGTCCTCCCTCATGGCCTCATTTTATTCTGTTCCTTTTGGCTGATTGTTCATGTTCCCACTCTTTTCAGCCCTGGTATACTTCTCACTAGGTTGAATCTCCAGTAAAAGTAAAAGAGCTCTCCAGCAGGTGAAAGTGGCTTTTCAGACTGGTACAAGGTGGAGGCTAGGGAAAAGAAAACTCTGACCCAGTTTCTCTGACCTAGCTATTTAAGAAAGAGCATTGCTTGTCAGAGCAGTATCGACACAGCATGATGTTAGTCTTTGATTGGAGCTTGTACCTATTAACAGGAGACAAAATAAAATTTGTCATGGCTCAAGTCATATGATGCAATCTTTTTCTGATCTGGGGAAGAAATAAAGCAAAGGACTCATTTTCTTTTTCTTTTTTTTTTTTTTTTTAAACTTTCCTTGGAGCTCTATAAGTAATTCTGATATTATATTTCTGTTATAGCTGGAGGTGTCTACCCTGAGCTTTATTTATATTTGAAGGACAGAATAAAGCTGTTATAGATTAACACTTGTTCCAGTCTCACTTTCATTTCAATAGGACCTGGTAGGGTCATTCTACCAAGACCAGTAAGAACCTTTTTTGGGGTTTTGGAGGAAACCAATCAGTCAATCTGGTTGCACAAAATAACCACACATCAGAATTATTTGGAGGATCCTACAGTGATTGGTTATGTTATTTCTTAAAATCCAGGATAGAAATTCTTATCTCCTGCTCCCTATGGAGAGACTGAAGAGTTATTTGAATTTTACCTCTTCCTCTAGTGACAGGTGGGAATGTTCATGTCAAATCTCACCTGCTTGGACTGGGTTGTGCTTCTGGGGGCAGGCCACTAGTTATAGCCATTTTCAACTCAAACTATACATAAAAACAATTATACCTAAATATACATAAAATAACATGTCCCTTTGATTTAAGCTAGCAAACCTCAGTAGTGTGTCAAAAATTATTAAATGAGAACAATCTTGTCTGGTTCAGGTGTACTCAGCCTTTCACAAGTGATCTTCCTCTTCTGAATATGCCATTGTATGTATTTTCTAGGTGGAAAATGTAGTGTTAGCATTCTATTAATCATCATGTATGTCCTTAAGCCACCCAACAGCAGACAAAAGATAGAATCAAGAGGAAGCTTCACAGGTAAGCTTTCTCTAATTTGTGCTGAGTTGGATGCAGTATGTGTGTGGGGAGAAAGCTTCTGTTTGGTTGTATACTCGGGGTTTTTTGGTGTTCTTTTAAATCTCAGGCAGCTGTTTGCCTTTGAAAGCACAATTGCAGGTCAGTTTTGTCTACCTAGTTTTACTATCACCAATCTCCACAGTCAGTGAGTCCCATCTGGATCTCAGTAGGAGATCTAAATGGTTTATTTTATATTGTGTTCTTGAGCCACAAATGATCTTACTTCTGGGGTGACTCAATATTTGTATCACTGCCTTTTCTTGCCTCCTGTGTCCCTGAAATATCCTTTACAAACTGTTTTATATTCAGCTTTGCCTTTCATTCTATTATCCTAATTTTGCTGCTCACAGAGAATAGTGAGAAATTCTGCAACAAGTTGGCAAATGGTATCTAAATCAAAGCAGGAATGAGATTTCAGAGGGCAGATAGATTTCTGTGAGACAGAAAAGAAATAAGAATAAGGGTACATTTTCTTTTTGGCCATTCCCATCTGTTTTGAAGTAAAACACAGACTCTGTAAGTGCAGGAGAGAAGTGACTGTAAAGGACATACACTATTTCTGACCAAAAAAAGAATCGTTTCAGGAGCTGTTAATGGCAATTGTTAGCACCTACACAGAATTCTATTTTTCTTCTCTTTGGACATATCGAGCTACATTTCAGTAGCAAATAAATAGCTTATCACTTTCTGGGTCAGGAAATATCTAATAGAGAGACTGTTGACTGGGGAGATATAGACTTCTCTCTATATGGAAAGAAATGACTTGTGTGTCATAATTAATTTCATTCTATCTGTATTAAATTATTTTAGAAATGTTTAATTAAGAAGAAGGCTGGCTTTCTCCTACCATTTTCATTTGATGGAAGGCCTCTCTTTTGCAATGCAATTAACTTTGCACTCTTCTAAATGCACCTTATTTTGCAAAAGTTAGCTAGTACCAAATCCTACTCTTACTGTCAGGTCAATTATGTATGAGTTAGGTGTGGGTATGACATCTTAAACTGTTAAAGGACCAGATAGATGAAGCAAGTGATCCAGTTCCCCAGTAGCTTAGCTCTTGAATTATGTCTGCTGGCGTAAGCAAGAACACAGGTTACATGCAATTAGCCTTATGAATCATGAAGGGAAAGTTGGGGATGAGTATTCTACCAAAGTTGTCAAGACTGGGTCAGAGATGGCTACTCAAAAACAACATCAGATAGCCTAAAAGTATTGTTCTAATGGGATTAAAAAGCTAAAAGGCACACAAAGCAAGTATTGAATTCAACAATATGTGTCCAAAAAACAGGAAAGAGTAGGTGATGTCAGGAAAGACAAGATGAAAAAGTACAAGATACATGAGACTACAAGCACTGAACTCAGATGCATGGAATTCAATCATTTTTTTATTTGGTCGAGGTTACTGAAAATGCTGTTCCTTCCACTCACTGACTGGGAAATAAAGGCACAACCCTAAGACATAAAATAGCCAAATTGCGTTGCAGAAGATCTCCATTGTCAAGAGAGTTTTCCTCCAGGCCACTGGAAGATTAATGAGGCATTTTTGCTTTGACAATTTATAATCTGTATCATTGTTATGATGACTACTGTTTATAAAATGTTTTCTGAGTGTCAGTCATTGCAGAGAGCACGTTGTGATACTGCATTGGTGTTTCCTAACATTACTACATACATGTCACAATAAAACCAAAATAAACGAAAAAAAAAAGACTAAAATATTTGTGCAAAGTCAGTAAGTTGTATCACTATGTGTTTAGCCAAATGTGGAAACGCATTAAACATTCTGTCCTGAAAAGGAATATCATTTTTGCTAAAGAAAAAGAATACTCACTGCATTATAAAACATACCTCTTGATATTTTCTGCACGGTGTTTGCATGGCATTTATATTCTTTAAGCTTCTCCTGATAATGCATTCATCATGTTTGGGTTTGGTGTAGTTGAATCATTCAAGACCTCATTTTAAACTGGCATTTTGGCACTCTGGCTCATTGTGACAGCAAAAACTGAAGTGCTAGATATGGACATAGTACAGTGATACATTTCAGTTTAGAAATACTGTGTATTGTTAGCCCAGGGGGGTTTTGCTGCCAATGGTATATTTAAATGTTTTGCTGATCCACCTGACCCTCACTCACTCATGCATACAAAAGCCATTAAAGAATTTCTTGTCCCATATTGTTTGCTGCCCTTGGCAAAAACCTGTTCTGTCCGTATGGTATAGCAGGCTCTGTCAGGATTAGTGTTCCCTAGTAATCCTTACTAGACTCATTTAATGCCCTCTCTCCCCAGACCAAAAGAAATCCACACACATTTGGTTAAATAATTACATTTGGGGTTAAAGTGATTTGGGTTCTGCTTTACCTACTCTTCTATAATTTTGGTTAACGTTCAGAGCCATTCTTTGCAGCAATTGATAAATCTGTTTGCTTTTTCCAAGAACTGAAGATTAAAAAGTGGATTCTGAAACATCTGATTTTTGCAGTGCTCACGAGTAGCTCTCACAACGTTTTCTTACTTGCCTATACAGCTGATGAATTTGTACTTTCAAACCTCACACGGTTCCTAACTTTCACCATTTCTTTTAATGTTAGAAAAGACCTTGCTTTGCTGGCACTGACTGGTCTTTTCAGCTTTGCAGACCTTAGCTTATCTAGTAGGGTAATGCTGCTGCTCCACAGCCCTCAACTGGGCTGGAACCTGCAATTAATCTGTTAATTGCCATATTTGCAGTAAGCCAATTGCTTCCTGGCATTTCTGGATTTATACAGTAAGGTCCATGTGCAGGCTGCAGCATGCCTTGGTCTGGGAAATGCTTGGGAAAGACATCAGCTCAAAGTGGGCTATTGCTGCCTGAGCACCTCGAGTTGTAACCATCTAAGTGCATTGTTCAGCTAAGTGCTAAGGTCACAGCAATGTCTCCTTGAAGCTTAGCTGAACTTTCCTTTGTAGCTAAAAGGTGTATTTGGAGCATCAGGGAAATGGATGAAGGCTGTATGTAAATAAGGAAACCCTTTTAGGTTAAATTAACTATCTCTGGTAATGATAAAGCATTAACTGAATAGGCCATTTCCATCACAGGTTATAAAAAGAAAGAGGTAATGGCTTGTGTTCAGCTAAAAACGTAGCACTTGAGAGAGTTATAAAGGTAAGGTGGTTCCAGTTCTAATTTTCAACTGTAGAAAAAAAGGTAGCCCAAGAGAATTCCTTTGAACTTTTCTGTTAGAACAGAAGGGCCATAAGATTGCCCTTGCTGAGAAGCTTCCTTATGCTTAGTCTTAACGACTGTCTCCTGCTTCCTTCAGTACAGGAAGTTTATTGGTGTTGAATGTGACAAATAGTACTCAGGAGAAAAGGGGGAAAAGAAAGTCAGAGAACTCTTCTATGGAGGCCTTTGCCTAATAAACCATTCCCAGGAGACCAGGTAAACTGGAACAGGCTGAGGCAATCCTAAGGGTGGCGCAGAGCAAAAGCGAATAAAGGACATCAGCCTCTGGTCCACTGGAACACATATCTGTGACTTACACTTGAACAGGGACAGAAAAAGCTAGGAAGTTATAAATAACTCACACTGTAGTGTGAGGCTGCTTTTAGGTGGTAATGTATTGATTGCAAAAAAAGATTCCAGTTGTAAAGCGGCAGACTTTAATGAAGATTCTGTCTTAAATCACAGTACACTATGAAATTGCTTCACATACGTTGCTAAGAAACTTTCTACGGGTAGTTATGAGTTCATAGCTCTGGGATATATCTCTGGGTACTATCCATAAATTACCTAGAGCCAAACGTGTAAAGAGGTAATGCAGGAATTATATTATTGGACTACTGCAGGCATTATTAACACTAACCAGAGTAATAGGAACACTATCTCCCACCTTGATTAACAACCTAGCTTAATAGAGTCATAGGCATTTCTAGCAAAGCTCATCCATCATGTGAATTTGGAATGATAGTGGTCCCGTCGCTGCGGGTAAGTAGAACGCTGCTGATGCACAGCAGTGCCCTAGCTGTGTCATTTATGAGTGTGATGGGGTTTAGAACATTTATTTACAGTTATGGTGACGTACCAGGGTCTCAGATCACTGTAATCATTGGAAAACCAACTATAAGAGGTGTTCAGTGAGGAAGGCACGGCATATCTCTTTTATGTGATATTCAGTTCTGAGAAAGCAGAGGTACAAATAGGACAAATAAAGAATAAATTGTCTTCATTTGTCGAACTACCGTACTCTGACAGTCTTCCCTTTGCCCTTGCAGCCTTGAAGGAGAAAAGAAAAATGAGCTAATGTTTCCTTGATAAAGTCTCTGAACCCACAGTGCTCTGTGGGCACAGGATTTGGGGCCAGTGGAACGAACCTGACTGGTCCTGGTGGCTCTGGCTACCTTGATTGCCTGGGTGTGAGTGACATTCACCTCCCTGGGGTGAGCTGAGTTTGTGTGATACCATCTGCTGTAAAGGCATGAGCAACCACGGTCATCACAGAGTGACAAATGCCTGCCCTGTGTGTCCTGAGGGCAGGGGAAAGCAGTGAGTGCTGCCCATGCTGCCTTGATTGCCTGGACACAGCAGTGCCCCATGCTAAGGAAACATTATTTATAAGTCCAAGTAGACTCTAGTGTTAAAGAGGAAGCAGCTTCTACCATGAGCACCAGATTTCTCTTGAGAAAGGCCTCAAGCTTCTGATGGTTGTTGCAAAAAGCCAGTGTCAATCAAGAAATACTTGCAATGTGAGTATCTGCACAGAAATGCAGGCCTAAGGGTATGCACAGAAAAATATTCTCTGATATTCATTTCCTCGAGTTGGTGAACACTAGAAATTGTTGTAATTCTGGTGAACTCTGTATTCTGTCTCTGCTCATCAATACACCTAACCCATGCTTTTGTTCAAGTGATTATTAATAAATAGTTCCCATATAAAGAGCACTTCAAAGCACTTTGCGAAAGAGGTCAGTGTTATTAACTTGACTTTGCAGTCAGTGAAACTGCAGCACAAGTGATTACAGTGACTCTAGTCTGATCACAAATAATCCATATTGCTTAATCACTTAGCTTTAAATTTGTGTTAAAAATAAAAATTTAAAAAACCCATCTAAATAATAGATAAATTTGTTAAGAGTCATGTGATGTTTACTACCTAAACTGTTAACAAATCCGCTGTGAACCTGGAATGCGTTGATAAAATCCAGAAGCATTCTTAACTACCACAAGTGGTAACCAGCCTTAAAATTTTTATTTGGCAAACAGTAAATGTTTAGGTAAGAAAAATAATCATTATTTGATATTAAGTTTGCTGTCAATCATTCTGTGAGTGCTAACCAGCTACAGAAAACCAAGGACTCCAAGTTGACTCAGCCTATGAAAAAAAATAGCACCATTAATTTTGAATCTGAATTGCAGGCACAAGCCAGAACAGTTTTCTTCCTGCTGTTAAAGAATACATTACTGCATAGCTTCGCTTGCTGCTATAGCCAGCCTTACTCTTTAGATTGTGTTTAAAGCGATTCTTTTCATAGTATTGAAACCTACTTGATTTCTAGACTTAAGGAGTCTGTTTTGGTTTTTTTTTTTTTTTTTCCTCATTGCTTATTCCAAATCTGAGTCAGGGAAGAATGGGAGAGAGAGAATAACTGTGAATCCTAATGAAAATCTGAAAGTGACAGATATTTTTGAGAGAATTCCTTTAAAAGTAAGAAAAAAAAAAATCCATCCTCACAGCAGTTTCACTGAGAAGTTTTATAGTTTTGAGGTTACTTACAATTTCATCTTTGAAAGTGAGAGGTTAATTTGGCATATGCCTTAAGGACAGGCAGCCAAATAATCACCACACTGACTTTTAGACAAAACACTGTGATTTTCACACAAAGTTGGATTGTTTTTTAATATCTCTGGAAAGCCAGATTTATTTTATCTAGAGCATGTAGTTTGTTATGCCTTTGAGAGAATTAAGAAATTTGAAGTTACAGAATAGCATCTTCAGAAACTGGAGCCAAAAGGAATGAAATGTACACGTGATGAAGATGTCACTAAGAGAGATGGAGCATTTGAAAGAGGATGTTACCACAATGGGTGACAAACTGAAGGTGCTTTGATAGCCAAGCCTAAACTCCATACACTAAGTCATGCTTTTTTGGACTTTGCCAGTTCATGGCTTTGTACACATTTTTAAAATGTTTTAAAATGTTAACTGAGGCCAAGCCTTCTGGTTTCAAGACTCTATGTTAAATTGTTCTCAAATTGATATATGGACTTTTTGTTGTGGCAGTGAAATTTTTGTGCAGTAATTAGCAGCTCTTTCAAGTGCTTATATAGGCCTATTTTGTATGAGTGGTGTTAAGTCTTTCTCCACTGAATACATAGTCTTCCCTTCCTCGGTGGCAGACAGCTGATCAACTAAAATTATCTAGATAGATGTGGCTGGGTGCCAGGTGCCCAGCAAGTCATTCTGTCACTCCCCCTCCTAAACTGGACAGAGAAGAGAGAAAATATAACAAGAGGTTCATGAATCGAGATAAGAACAGAGAGATCACTCAACAATTAGTGTCATGGGCAAGACAGACTCAGCTTGGGGAGAAATGGTTTGATTTTTTTAATGAGCAATCAAAACAGAGCAGGGAAATGAGAAACAAAACCGGAATCTTAAAACATCTCCCATCACCTTTCCTTCTTCTCAAGACTCTCCCTCCTCCCCCCACCCAGTGGCGTAGGGGGAAGGGGAATAGGAATTATGGACTTTGTCAGTGCTTCCTCCTCCTCTTTCTTTACTGACCTTGGTGTCTGTGGAGATGATGTTACTCCCTTCTGCTGTTGCTACAGCTTAGCATCTGTGCAGCAACTTCTTCCCCTTCTCCAATAGGTTAATCATAGAGGGGTTACCACAGTCATTAATTGCCTCAACCTTGGTCAGTGGTGGGTCCGGTCCATTTTAGAGATGACTGGTACTGGCCCTATCAGATACAGGGGAAACTTCTATCAGCTCCTTTTTTTTTTTAAAGAAGCCTGTACTCCCCTCCCCCCCGCCACCCGCTACCAAAACCTCATTCAGACAAACCCAATACAATGAAAAAAGGGAGAAGTGAAACTGTGGAAAGAGACTAATTTATTTAATTATACCGTCAGATAAATAAAGAGAAATGTAGTTCAGTGATTTGCGGCTTCAGCTCAAGTCTTTACATTCTCACTTTGTGGAAGAATCACTATTCCATCTTATTCTGTAATTGGGTCTGTTTTTATAGTAGAAATACTAACATTTGTCTCTATCAGATACTATTAAAGAACTACATTGCTATTTCTATGCTACTATTTATACTATGTTTATACCACTGTTTTACTAAATTTATATACTACTAAACTTATATAATACTACTGAGCCTCACAGAAGCATCAAAAGACATACAGATGTGTACACACCTGTAGAAACAAACACCACACATTGCGTACCTTCATTCTTACTAAAATTAGTATTTAAATAGGATAGAATTAATGGAAGACTGTTGATTTCAAAATTTCTATGCTTTTCATTCACTTATCTCTTTTTGTTGCTTCCCTTCCTTCCCTAGACACAAAGCTGATATATAAAGGTAATCACATTAATGTTTAGAATAGAAGCGTGTCGTGTGCCTGCACAAAGATTCATTAAAGCTTCTAGATATTCTCACAGAAAAAGAAATTATTATGTCATTTTATAAACAAATACACATTTTTTCTAGACAGAGTTTATGTTAAAAAAATAGAAAAGCATTTTGTGTTCAAATGTAGTTAAAATGATATATTGTAACGTTATAATGCTGTCCATGTCTGCCTCTCAGGTGTCTACCATGTAAGGTGTCTTTAAATTCAATGCAAAACAATTTGTATATGTAACTAAGTGCCAGTTACAAAATTATGTTAGTCTCTGAGTGTAATTCAGAAAAATGCCATTTTTATTTCACCCTTTCATTAGCTGTTTTGGTTTTTTGTTTTTTTTTTTTTTAAATAAGCTATGTGGTTTTTTTCCTTCTTTCACACTGGGGTAAGAGCAAAAGGGCAGTGTATAAACTGAGATCAGTTTTTCTCAGCATGACCAGTGAGTACTATGGCAGAGACTTTTAGAAAGTGATGTCCTGCATTGTGATGCCTTTCAGAAACGTCAAGGTAATCTGTACTATTTCAGAGTAGCCTGCAGGGAGGAACATCGTAAAACCAGTGAAGTGCATCACATGACAGTTATTTGTACTGTAGAGCAACAGATTAATCCCAGATAACATGCTTCAGATGCACATGCCGTATCACTAAGCCACCCATAGAGAACAATCAGACAAGGTCAAAGAGATTTCAGTAAAGTGGAAATAGTGAAAAAGTTAACAAAAAGTAAGTATTTAAGCTAACTGCTGGCATCTGTTTGTTGCCTTATACTACAGCACCATTTTTGTCACTGATCATCTGGTATTGGAGAAAAATGCTTAAAACACCACTGTGTTAATTGTAGCCTAAAACTAGAGCAATGCAGAGATGGTGTCAAGCACAAATCTGTTATATCATTGCACTTTAATAATTTCCACAAACTTATGTTACCTTATTTTTATTTTTGCTGTATGATAGTGTCATGTGGCAATCAAAGTGTAAATTGTCAGTTTATGAATACACGCATGAATGGAATAAAATTGAAACCCCAAATGCATAACATCTTGACAAAAAGAGTCCAGAAAATTAAGAGAGATATTTATCTCTAAATTGATATATTTAAAAAGATCTATGGAAAAGAAGGTAAATGTAATCTTTCTTTCTAAATTTTCTGTGGCCATTCCTTTAATGGTGTGAGAGTTTGTTGTACAAACTAGTCCATGTCAGTCACAATAAACAAAAAAAATAGACACCGATAAACTCTATTTTAACTTGACTCCACAATACTTGGAATAGATTTTGAACCACAGCTGTTAGCTTTATTCTGGTGATCAAGGTCCTGAAGAACAGAGATTTTCATTTTCACAGGATTTAAGCCATAGCATGAGCTAGGTGCTCTTCCCATAAGCTAAGGAAAGAAAGAATTATGAATAAAGATGTAGAAGTTCAAATAGCAAAAGTTGCTTCTGGCAGCAAGTCGAATCTTGGTTTATCGGGATTTTGGCAGAGGAAGAGTCAGGAGTGAGCAAGCACATGGCAGGTTTGTTTTGCCTGACAGTAAATCCCAGCAAGATATACTCAAGTGTTTATATTCCCTAAGGCAAGGGATCTCCTTCATCAAGTCTTGATTCATGCATGATCTAAATGGTAAGAACACTTATTTTAAAGTTTTGTTATCATTTTGGTATATATTTTGCTCAGCTGACAGAGTTTCATAAGTAATGTAACCACATTCCCCTTCGTTTTGATTCTCTTTTTTTTTTTTTTTTAATGAACCTGTAAACCTACACTCAAACCTTCTTCTACTTATTCTCTGAATTACACTTTGGTTTCTTAAAGGTATGTATTTATGAGGTTTTTTTCTAAGTAGTTTAATTTCTTTTTGCTGAATTTAGAAATACAAGAAATGCTGAACATTATTTTTACATAATTTTCATATCTGACTAGATAAGGAAAAACTAGAGAAATAATTTTTAGATCCAATCTTTGCATTGAAAATTTAACCATAAGTATTAGAGGAAAGCTAATACTGTGGATTTTACTACTTACCCCTTTACGTGCAGTGTTCATCCTTTTGATTTGTGTTTCATTAATTTCTTTAGATTGCTTTCAGCATTCAACCTTGCTTCTCTGAACCTCAAATGTAAACTGTCAATACACCTTGAAAAGTCCCCTGAACTACTGGATTAATTGTATAAGATGTTCCACAAAGAATCTATGAAAACTTCCAAGAAACACTTTGCGGTGACTTTTAAAATTTCACTCTTGCTTCGTGAAGTATTTAAAAATTATTGTGAATTTGAGGTAAGAAGAGAAATAAAGATGAAAGTGCAGAGATGGCCTGCATCCGTCTGTGATATTATCACATGAATGAATTAGTAGGGCTGATGAAGGACTTGTAAGGTAAGCCTCAAACCAGTAATCCATATTCTATATTGAGAAAATATTCTATTTGTCTAAGTAAAAGAAATTACTTTTGAAAAATTTTTGACCTAAAATCGAGTGTGACAGAAGCAGCTAAATGTCTTTCTCCTTTCGATTCCATGTATTAGTTTATATGCTCTGGTTGTCATCTCTACTACTTAAGAATGTCCATAAAACTTCATATGAAGTATCCTGCAAATGGGATGTAGGAAGCTGGGAAACCGCATTTGGTTGGTTGATTGGTTGGTTTTGGTTTGTCTGGTTTTGTTTCTTGTTAGATTTTTTTCATTCAGATAACTGAATTCTCCATACATAAGAAACTCTTCTTGTTTTTTCAAACCATGGTAAGCAGGAGTATTTTTAATCTGGATTGTTCATTATTATGATAATGATAATTAAAGGTGAAGGGATGAGGATAGAACAAAATTTTACTCGCTAGTATCAGCCATCCCATTTTTAGCCAGCTGAATTCCTAACACAATCAAGCGCAGTTCAATACCTGTCTCCAAGTCAGGCCTCTAACAATTAGCAGGAGGAAACAAGTGAAAATAAATTATACAGTGGGAAAGTTTAATTGGTGTTAAATGAGTTTTAACTATGTGCTAACACACAGGATATTTCCCCAATTATGCATTTTGACATCTTTTCCCTCAGTCTCTCTGCTTTCCTTCTGTGATTTATACTTGTTTAGAGCTATGGTGATATAAGAAAAAAGAAACCAAACAAAAATAAACCTCCCAAGCTGAAAGTGAGATGATAACACTATTTCTTCTTGAATATCATCTCATGCTTTCAGATATTCATTTCAAGCGTTTGATCTTAAAGCAATTTGATTGTCTAGGTCAGGCTGATGAATAGGAAAGCTTACATTCTTCATTACAACTCTAACAAGAAATGACCTTGAGTTTGAGAGGCCTTTCTTTTGCTAGAGATGAAATATTTTAGTGATTCTATTTATTACAGGTACAAACAACCCTAATGTATCATTATTTTGCTACTGTGTATTGCAAGTAGTTCCACAGACTAAAGACAGTACAGACTCCTGAAAGATCACAAACTGTTCCACTGCAGTGCTCCACCAAGTCACAAGTTTTTTGATATATAGCTGTTATTAAAGAGATAATAATTTAAAAACAACAGATAACAGAGTTTTTCCTTCCCCAGGAGCAATTTTCAACTCTTAAGCACTTGCCTCTTTTAGGGAAAAGAAGGAAAAAACCTAGATATGTGAATCTTAAGGCTACTGTAAGATTTCCATTTGTCCAGGTAGCAGTAGACCTTGTACTCACAGTTACTTCTGTAACAATGTGAATTTCAGAACTAGAAACCAACTGTTGGTGTATTTGACATAAAGTAGTTCATCATTAAAATGTTTGTACATTAGTTTCAATTGCATGAGTTAGAATGCTTGGATCGTAAAACATTTGGTGCTATGAAAGACCTGTTGGCTGCTGTCAAATTTTGGTTTACGGGAAGAAAAAGGAGGGGAAGAGGGCAAGAGGGAGAAGGAGATGTTCTGATGCAGAGAAATTCTTGACATTTTAACAGTACGTGGGCTATTGAACAGTATATGTGAAATAAATATATATATATATATAAAAAAGTATATGTCTAAGAGCTTTGTGGCTGCCCAGTCACTCTTATCTAGGACACTCATTTCCAACTACAAAGTACAAAAAGTTAGTCAAAAAGAAAATGAGTGCTGGAAACGCTTTCTTTAATAATGCTGATAATTTAAAGAAGTAGTTATTAAAAGCTTCTCTGTGATCTGTGAGGTGGAAGAACATGTTTAACAGCATTCTGTATATAAAAGGGACATGTCTGTGTTATGTAAATAGTATAATAGTAGAAGCTATTAAAAATACTGATTTACTTAATAAACTACTTAATTAGTAAACTAAATAGAAGCTAAGAGACCAAAGAGGGGTGAGGAACAGCTAGAGAACTTAGAAAAAGCAATTACTCTGGGAACGTTGTGGGACCAGATAGTAAAATACAGCAGGAGTAAAAAAGGAAATTATTTTAATTGTGGCATAAACCATCACAAGATACAACTTAATATGTGCCTTCCTATCTAGTAAATCTTGAGCATCCCAAAGAGTAAGTGCAGAAGTGACTGCGAAAGAGAAGGAAAGACAGCTATCCCAGCAGTTTTGCCATCAGAGTGGAAGTCCAAAAGTTAGCTATGATTTTTTAAACACAATTTAAGTTCTGGTGCTTGCTTTTTGCTTAGAGTCTATATAAGATTAAACACATGCAAGGTGTAAGAAGACTGAAAAAATTACAGACAGATGCAGCTATCTACATCTACCATATCCAATTCAACATCAAATTGATTGAATACGAGGCTGATATACATTTCACACATATAGTCTCTTCTCTTTCTTTTCACTTAATGCCATTTTTAGATTTCACATGAAGTAGATGACTTCTTGCATTCTTTTGTCCAGTCCTTTCGGTGAAATACAATGAAATAAATCAGCAGTATTAAAAAGAGTTAATCCTACAATTTGAGCTCTGCAATGTGGTGTTTTTGTCTAGCAGCTTAGTAATCATATGCTTTCCAACCTGCTTTATCGCAACAACAATTGAATTGCAGCTACAGAGAATCCATTTGACTTAGAAAGAAAACCTGTTAGGTAAACAAAAGACAGTTGTGAATTGGAAGACTAGGGTGTGCACAATCAAATTTAATAACAGTTTAATGGCTTGTAAACATGATATGAATTGCATCCTATAGTGTAAATACAACAGAGAATGTCTATGCAATGATCTCAAAACCCAGACTGAAAATGGATTCCTTTAATTTCTGCTAGCAAAGAGTAGGATATCAGAGCTCTTGAGTGTTTCTTAAATATTAGCACTTTAACTTTGGAAACACCTGTGTGAGAACAAGAAGTGTGATCTAATAGTACATCTTTTTTTCCAAGCTTAATTGTTGATGATTATTCATTTTCTTGGACTTGGAATTTCTGTCAATCACAGCAAGTCAGGTAATCTTCTTATTTTGTGCCACAGATGGACAGATTCCAAAATGTATGACAATATAGGTTCCTTTAAAACAGAATATGAATGGATGCCACAGCTCTCTGCAAGTTGTTTTTAAAAACAAATAATAAAAATTAAAAATTATCAATAAAAAAGATAAATAGGCAAACATTTCAGAATTAGGAAAAGTTTTCTTGTGTGATTTGTTGTGGTACTTATGACATGGAAAAAAAATCATGCAATCACGCTTGTTTGAATATCTTCATGAAAATAATGTTCATTTACGCTGAAGCATTCCCAGAAGAGAACCTCACCTCACACTCCTCTCCATTTCAAACTAGAAAATATCCCTGCAGTAATTAATATCCTGAAGGATGACAGAATTTAAATGAAGTTACCCTGATGCTACAGCCAACTTCACTAGTCTTGGTAGAATATCTATATTTACACTAGTTTAAACTGCAACAGAATCTGACTCCATTGTTTATAAAACTTTCCCTTTTATGAGGATAAAACTTTCCCATGCTTAATGATATGAAACAGTACCAAAATGCAGTTTCAAATTGGCTTAAATTTCAGTATAAGTCCATTTTATATCAAGATTTGATTGGTTTATAAAAGTACACAATACTAAGGAATGAAAGAATGTGCTTCATTGAAAAAAAAAAAAAACAACCCAAGCATGACTTTTGGTAACTGCCAAAGCCTTTCTAGCAATGCTTAATAACATTAATATCCCCTAATGAAAATTGATTTTGTTTATGTATAGTCATACTAGATATGGCCACATAATTACTATGTGCCGACTGCTAGTTATTTATTAATTGTTGTATTTTCTGCTCTGATTTATTTACCAGAAAAAAATCAAGTCAGAGGCAGCATCTGTTTTCCACTGAAGTCCTGCTTTGCCTTAATTTTACAGCTGAGCAAGAAGGCAAACAAGGTGCTCGAGTAACTTGCGCAAGGTCACTGAGACTGCAGTCAGCCTTGATTAGAGCCAAGCACAAATTATTTTCCAGACTTGCGTTCTAGTTGCTGAAGCTGATGTGCTTTTATTTTTTAGCAGCTGTTGCTGAAGTTACCAAAAGAAGACACAGTCTTGAATATAAAGAGAAAAGGAACAAACTCCACATTTTCACTGGCATATTGTTGTTTTTCTGTGTATAAAGAGCTTTGGATAACAGCAGTGCCTGTAACAGAGTTGCCATGGTAGACTGCAATCAGTCAAGTGGCTGCAGCTTTAGCATTGGTACCATCCGTTCTTCTTCTATGATGCATGTCCCTGCTGTTAAGGCAGACATAGCTTCTGTACTACTTCATCAGTTCCTGAAGCAGCATAGTTTTCAACTAGATATAGTAAAACAAAAGAAAATAGTTTGTTTTGCTTTTATATGTTAGGCTGAAGATCATACAGGTTTAACAACCTATCCATAGCTGATCAAATGTCCTAGATATGAACCTTAATTTAGAAGATTGCCTTAGTGTTTAAGTGAATGCTGCAAGAAGACACCTCCAGACTTGTCTTGCCTATACACAGGCTGTTCTTTTCCCCTACCCTCCTTCTTTAAAGAGGTGGGCATGCTGGCTGCACAGGCTCCAACAGGAGAGATTGTGTTGGTTTCCTCAGAGAACGTTACTTAAATCCAGCAGTTGTGTTTTAAATAGGGAAGCTGGTCTACATGACTTCCAGCTTCCCTTCCAGAATAATTTATTCTTTGACTATCTCTTTCTCAAGACTGACAGTATCCAAAAAAGAACAGAGGATTCTTGGGATTAAAAAAGAATAGTCATGAGACAATCTAACTCTCTAGCCCTATGAGATAGTGATATCTTTACAAAGGGGAGATGCCGGCTTCTGCCAGTGCTATGCAACCTAAAATGTGTGCTCAAACTGAATTATGTGTCTGTGGATTAGCTGATTGAGTTAATGGCCTGACCTCACTGACTTAAATTTCATGTGTCTAACTAAGGAAGGATTTCTGTTGTGGCTTTACCTCAAAGCATGATATATTTATGTAATAAAGCATCCAAAGACATGGTATCTATATTGTCTCTTCTCTCCTGTTTGCTGAAAAGAGATTTCCCTTTTGTCTTACTGATAAAGGAAAATGTACTGCAGAACATGCTTTCTGGCTGCTGAAAGAACAGTCTGTCTTCCCTTTTCCTTCCTTGTATGACTGGAAAGCTATAGTGTATATCACTTCTATTGTTTGTTTTTTCCAGTCTTTTCATAGCACCAGGCAAGCACATATACAGTGATTTGAATTCAGGTATGAAGGCTTTCAGTTTACAGGGGACTTTATTAGTAAAAGTAAACAAATGAAAAATGTTGCCAAACTAATGAATGCTTAAATAAAAATGCCATAGTGACCCAACAAAAAAAAGACTCAAAACAACCGATCTTGGAAGCATTTAGATTTACAGAAATTCATCAGACAAGACTCACATAAATGAAATGGTCTTAGAACCATTCCGAGTTACAGAATTTCATTGGAGATACAAGGATAATATGCATATCTTGAAGAGCTAAGTGCAAATATTTTTTACTTGGAATATTGAGCATATTAAAGTATATGATTGCAGCAGTATCAAAGTAAGAGATTTTAGGAGTGTGTCTTAAAATGTTGTGAAAGAGACCAATAAAAATGGGCAGTAGGAGGAATTACTGTCATTTTGTGTGGCTCAAAGTTCTCTGAAAAATACACTGAAAATAATTTTGAAAGACATATTTTCCACTATAGGAGGGAGACAGCCACAGTAACAATGGCTGTCGTGCCAGTGCCTGGGAGTATGACTGTATGAGATGAATAATCCAGCTTCCAGCTAACACTTCCATAAGCAGATGTTATGTCCATATTTTTATATTCGATTGGGTAATAACTGTACTTGAAAAATTTGTGTTCTGCTGTGCCTAAGATTACTATCATGTGGGAGAAAAGCTAGAATATACTGCTGAGCAAGCAAAAGCAGCATGCTTCCAGAGGAATCAGTAATGTTCTGTTCTATTTAACGTCTTTCTTAAGCATTTTAATGACAAGATATATGACACAAAAGTTAGTTCAACAACTCTAAAACAGGAATGTCTCATATACTGACTATGATGGTAAAAAAATCAACAACTCCCAACTAAAGAGAAATTAAAATATAACTGATTCAGGATAGCATAGCTCTCAGGGATTGAAAAGAACATAAATTATGCTACAGGTAACTTATGGTATCACAGTCAAAGGAATGATGGTTGTTGTGACCACATGTTGAGGCATAGAGATGTGTTCCTAAGAGCAACCTGAGCTGAAATTTGTCTGACTATTTAGTTAAACAGAGAGGTAAAGTCAGTAATTTTTCACTTAAATTATGTACTTCAAAGCGTCAACAAAGGGTCTCCGCTGGAGAGCAGCTGTGCAAGAGAGAGACCAGAGAGTCCTGACTGACAATAAATTAAACATGAGCCAGCAATGTGGCCTCATGGCCAAGAAGGCCAATGGCATCCTGGAATGCATCAAGAAGAGTATGACTGAAGTTCTGGATTCCCCAGCTTAAGAGGGACAAATAACTTCTGGAGAGAGTCTAGCACAGGGCCACAAAGACAGAGGACTGGAGCATCTACATTATGAGGAAACACTACGCAATCTGGAACTGTTTAGCCTGGAGAAGAGGAGGCTGAGGGGGGATCTCATTGATACTTATAAGTGTTTAAAAAGTGTATGTCAAGGGGATGACGCAAAACTTTTTTCTGTAATGTCCAGTGACAAAAAGTTTCACTTAAGGACAAACATCTTTACTGTTCAGGTGAGGGAGCCCTGGCATAGACTGCCCAGGGAGAGTATGGAGTCTCCTTCTGTGGAGGCTTTCAAAACCCACCAGGACACATTCCTGAGTGACCTGATCTAGATAGACCTGCTTGAGCATGCGGGTTAGACTAGATGATGTCTAAAGGTCGCTTCTAACCCTACCATTCTGTGAACAATCTCCTTTGTAGGAGAAATGAAATAAATTTAAATACAGCTAAGCCTTGGAAAATGCTAATGCCAAAAAAATATCAACTGAAATAGTATACGTAAAAGTGAAAATACAACTTTGTTTTATAGTACAGCAAAAAAATAAGGTAACTTCTTCCATCATCTTCATTCTGTCACCCTGATCACCCTGATCAATGTCTTTATCTATACTTCTGAATATTTCTGAAAGCAATTGTGTATGAAAGAGCACCTAGGCTTTGTGCAAACTGACTGTTAAATGATAAATAAGAGAATTGTCTCTGCAGTGATACAACAGGCACCCTGTTTTCCCAAATCTGTTGAAAGATTTGAGCCAGAAAAAACTCAAAATACTGACAGAGAATTAAAAAATACTGTTTAGAGACTTGGAGGAGTGACTTGTGAGGGAACATTCTGTGAGAAGATAGTGTGTTTAAGTAATATCAGCAAAGTGTTAACCCCAAGGAAAAAGGGAAAATTATTTCGTGTAAGGCATGGAGAAAGAGCTGGGCATGGTAAAATGAAATCAAATAATGAGGAAGTACGAGATTCCTGTGAGAAAGATTGTCATAGCAGCAGAATCTTTACAGTAGTCTCAAAAGACATTGATTGGGAGTTTTAAATAAAAGAGCTTAAAAGCCACTAAGAACCCCATACTTCTGGGAATCATACCTCATTTGCAGAAATTAGTAATCTAAAATGTTTCCCAGTTGTGACATATCATACAGGTGCTGAGGCGTGCACTGGGACAAGTCAGGAGTGATAGGAAAAGCACACTAATAAATCTTTTCTGACTACCGTATTCCATCATTTACATCTGCCCCAAAACCATAGGAATCACATTGTTTAATTTCTTCTTGGTGGAGTTTGAGGAAAAGTTACTATGAAAAAGGAGATGGAGCTTTTATAGATGGAGATTTATACCCTTACTCCTCTCATATCTGGTTCTGCAGTTACCGGGGTTTCACTCTTAGCATGTTGGGGGATGTATTTAAAGTGCTTCTCTAAAATAAGCAAATTAACTTCCTAGGACTGCGTTTTAGCCTTAAAGTCCATCATCTTTTTAACTCTATGGAATTTATCCAGATGCAGAATTGTGGACTGCAGGCAAGACTTTTTTCAAGTTAGACACTGAAAGTCCTCCTCTTAAATCTGTATTTAACAATTAAGAGCAAGCAGCTTTTTTTTTTCCTTACCAAAACCTAATTAAAAAAAAAATCAGATTTTTGATCCCATGGCAGATGCTGTACTTCTGATCATCTTACTGTTACTTATTTAGTATGAATTTAGGATAAATTCATGTATTGGGCATGTGCAGGCCCGTCCACAGCTCAATAGCTGTGATGCAATGTTGCTGTGGTCACTGGAACTGAGACTATTCCAGATGGAGATCTGTACCCTGGCACTGAAAATATTTCTTAGCAGTTCTTCATAAGTATAAAACTTGGGTGTTTTCTTCTTGTTTTCTTATTTTTTCTTTTTCTTTCCTTTTCTCTCTTTTTTTTCACCCTTTCCCTCCCCCCCCTCCCCTTTTCTTCCTTTTATTTTTTTTTGCTGGTGGCAAAACTGTTGCTGAATGAATGCTAAACAAATTCAAAGCAATTTATTTTTCCTTTATCTAACCTGATTGGTTACAGGGCTCAGTTTCCAAGGGTCGGATCACCCAATCTGTTGGATGTGTGTACAGAAGGGACGATGCAATCCAATATCTGCATTGTTTTTAAACCACTCCTGCCAAGCAGATTGCCACTTACATCCAGGCAGTCAGCTGCTGCTACTGGCTGCTGTCATTAATACCATAGCTATGAGTACTATTTCACTGTTGCAAATGTTTCTTAAATTAGTTTTTCTCCCTTTTGCCGTGTTCCTTTAAAAACGACACCGGTGGTTTTTATTGGGAGTTTTGAAAGAACTGGCCTCCATGGCATTTGTTAGTGGTAGGAAGCAACAGACTTTTGTGGGCTCCTACGGAGAAGTTAAATAGCTTCAAACGTTTTCTATCAGCTTAAAGCACTGTGCTCGATGGTGCAAGAAAACTTTGCTTCTTTTGCCTTACAATCACCCTGGGATATCCATTCTGAAAATAGATTTGAATGAACTTGAAAATACAAGACAGGGTTGATTGCCAATCTGTCAACAGCCCCTAAAAATAATTAAAAAAATAAAATCAAGTGACAGCTCAGAAAAGCAAACTGCTTGGCACACTCCATTCCCTGCTCAGTGTTTTCTGTCTTGTCAACTATCAATATTTATCTTCAGTGGGGGAAACCTGGCCAAACTAGAGGACGTAAGAGGGCACTGCTGAAATCAAAACTCTGTCAGAAGTCACAGTTGGGCTTGACTTTTGTTTCATTAAAAATTTAATTGGAACCAAACTGTGCAGTCACAAAGCTCATCAGTGCTTCCTGTTCACAACGTTAAAGAATCAGATGTTCAAACATTGCAAATTAGTGAAGAGCATGTTTACACTCTGCTCCCTTATTACTGGAAATGATTATTTGATAAACAAAGAGGTGCAGCCAGGAAGAAACGCCAGCATTTGTTGACAGATTTACTGTGCCTTGGTGACTGCACCTTATACCAGTGGGTCGACCAGGAATGGTGCTTCAATGAGTACTATTGAAGAACTGATAAATAAAAGAGAGCAGCCAGCTGTCTGTGAGCTCTAAATTAACCTCAGAGCAGAAGTGATACAGGACTCTGACTTCATGCAGCACTGGCAGCACAGCTCTAAAGGAACAAGCTTACATATGTGCATAAAATAGAAGCTTGTTTGCAACATGTAGAAGGAGCTCAGAGGG
>WBNH01011202.1:0-81423 GCA_013401255.1 Urocolius indicus | reverse complement strand
TTTTTTTTTGCTAGTGGCAAAACTGTTGCTGAATGAATGCTAAACAAATTCAAAGCAATTTATTTTTCCTTTATCTAACCTGATTGGTTACAGGGCTCAGTTTCCAAGGGTCGGATCACCCAATCTGTTGGATGTGTGTACAGAAGGGACGATGCAATCCAATATCTGCATTGTTTTTAAACCACTCCTGCCAAGCAGATTGCCACTTACATCCAGGCAGTCAGCTGCTGCTACTGGCTGCTGTCATTAATACCATAGCTATGAGTACTATTTCACTGTTGCAAATGTTTCTTAAATTAGTTTTTCTCCCTTTTGCCGTGTTCCTTTAAAAACAACACCGGTGGTTTTTATTGGGAGTTTTGAAAGAACTGGCCTCCATGGCATTTGTTAGTGGTAGGAAGCAACAGACTTTTGTGGGCTCCTACGGAGAAGTTAAATAGCTTCAAACGTTTTCTATCAGCTTAAAGCACTGTGCTCGATGGTGCAAGAAAACTTTGCTTCTTTTGCCTTACAATCACCCTGGGATATCCATTCTGAAAATAGATTTGAATGAACTTGAAAATACAAGACAGGGTTGATTGCCAATCTGTCAACAGCCCCTAAAAATAATTAAAAAAATAAAATCAAGTGACAGCTCAGAAAAGCAAACTGCTTGGCACACTCCATTCCCTGCTCAGTGTTTTCTGTCTTGTCAACTATCAATATTTATCTTCAGTGGGGGAAACCTGGCCAAACTAGAGGACGTAAGAGGGCACTGCTGAAATCAAAACTCTGTCAGAAGTCACAGTTGGGCTTGACTTTTGTTTCATTAAAAATTTAATTGGAACCAAACTGTGCAGTCACAAAGCTCATCAGTGCTTCCTGTTCACAACGTTAAAGAATCAGATGTTCAAACATTGCAAATTAGTGAAGAGCATGTTTACACTCTGCTCCCTTATTACTGGAAATGATTATTTGATAAACAAAGAGGTGCAGCCAGGAAGAAACGCCAGCATTTGTTGACAGATTTACTGTGCCTTGGTGACTGCACCTTATACCAGTGGGTCGACCAGGAATGGTGCTTCAATGAGTACTATTGAAGAACTGATAAATAAAAGAGAGCAGCCAGCTGTCTGTGAGCTCTAAATTAACCTCAGAGCAGAAGTGATACAGGACTCTGACTTCATGCAGCACTGGCAGCACAGCTCTAAAGGAACAAGCTTACATATGTGCATAAAATAGAAGCTTGTTTGCAACATGTAGAAGGAGCTCAGAGGGCAAAATGCCTTTGTAGATAGGATCTTTAGTGTATTCAGGGTATGTTCTTTCCCACATTGAGAGAATGCATTACTCACAGGTAGAAAGCATTTCCTGCTTTCATTTCAGTGGGAGCTGTGTAATACCGCTGGACTGCCAAAGCTGTAACCTTCCCAATCTGGAGTTTACCTCATCCAGCTATTCTATGTGCTGTCCAATGAAAATTAAACTGAGAAAAACAGTTCTTTCTGATGCTTTAAGTGGTCAGGCTTTCCCTTGAGAACAAATGTATTGCTGCAAGTCAGAGGAGCTTCTACCCGGTTTAATTTCAAACCGCTTGCAGCTGGAAGACAAACAGAATAATAAAATCCCCTTACAAATGTAGCAAATATCAGCAGATCAAGAAAAACTGAACAAATTTACATTTCTGTCAAATGGCTTCTTGGCTGAAATCAGGACCTATACGCAAAGTTGCAATTCAGTCAAAACCTACATATACATGGTTAAATAAAATAAGGGGGGGGAAAGAGTAAAAGTTATGGTTGTCTATGGAATTAATAACTGGGAATTCATGAGATTATGTATTTTTAATAAGAAAATATTAATTTAGTAATCAGAAGTGTTAAAATTAATTACCGGCTCTGACTTTTGTTGGCAGTGGGATTGCCAGAAAATGGGTGTACACTAAAAAATATGATTCTGAAAGGCACTTGGAAAATCTTCTGTATTTAATTGGGCAGTTCTTACATCTGCTTAATTGTGACTGCTGAATCACACAGGGAATAGATTTAAACCCAAAGATAGTGACAACAATAGCAATTTGATTTCTATTTTATCTTAAATAAGATTCAAATGCTGTTAGTGACGCCTGCATTAGCGCTCTGAGAGATCATCCACGGGGAAGCCCAGTCAGAGCCATGGGTGTCTCCTCCCAGCTGCTTGGTGGAGTTGTCTCCATATTGACATGTTCCCTGTCTGTGGCTCTGGACTTGAACTTACAGCTTGAACTGAGCAGGAACCAGGTTGCTCCTCAGCTGTCCTTCATCACTCTGCAAGTCTTTGCAATATCAGACTATTGACCCAGATTTTTTATTAATCATTAATTCATAATAATAACATTAAAACATTTCACTAAGTCAACCCTCACACATCCAGCTTTTAAAAATTTTATGGGGCTTATATTTGCGTGGTTTAGGAATCAGTAGTTTTATTGCATTTAATTATTGATGACTTCAATAACACCTGCATTGGCAAGATATTGCTCCATGAGTTGGCTAAAATGTTTCCTTTTCCTTTATTTTTTTTAGACGTTCCAGCAGTACTATAAGAGAAGTAACCTAAGATAGGCCATACAGGACACGTCCCTGTTAAAATAAACCAGAGGTGCTGGACCTGTTTTTATGCTGATGCAAGTAAGAGGTGACTATACTGAAAAAGAATCATGTCTGGTTTATCACCATGAGCCAGCTTCAGCTGCCCAGGTGTGGGTGGCGGTGGCAGTGAGGGGCTGCAGGGCAGGGCTCTGAGGGGACACATCTGGTTCCAGATGGTTCCAGATGGCTCCAGTGGCCCCAGCACAGGACGCAGCTGAGCCCCTCAGCTGTGGTCAGGCACGCGCCTTGGGGAAAGAGCAGGAAAATGCTGCCCAGCAGCTGGTGCTGAGGGACAGAGGAGGGGAAACAGCCCTGCCAGCCTGAGGGAGAGCAGGAGGAGGGCAGCTGGGGCTCTGGGCAACCTTGGCAGAGAGGACCCTGTGGCCCCAGGACAGACTCCCCCCCAGGGAGAGGTTTCCCTGCAGCCCCTGGGAAGGGCGCAGGCTGAGGTGGGAAACGCCTCTGGAGGAGAGAGTGTCAGAGAGGAGATGTTAAGGACTGACCACAGGCCCCATTCTCCATCCCCCTGTGCTACCCTGAGGGGAAGGAGATCATGTTGCCAAGTATGAAGCAGGGAAGATGACCTTGGGATTAAGGAGAGAGTGAGAAGAACAAGGTGCTTTACTTTTTCTTCTTTTTTTTTTTTTTCTCACCATCCAAGCTCTAGTGAGCAATAAATTAAATTAATTTTCCCCAAGTTGAATCAGTTTTGCCCACAGCGGCAATTGATAAGGGATCTCCCTGTTTTTCTCTCAACCCACAAGCTTTTCCATGTTATTTTCTCCCCCCATCCTGTTGAGGAGGGTAAGTAAAGAGTAGCTGTGTAGGTGTGTGGCAGCCAGCCAAGGTTCACCTACCACATTATCAAACTTAAACTTTAGAAAAATTATTACACATTTTTCTTTTCCAGCACTTATTAAAAAAAAAAAAAAAAAGAAACCTGAAAAAACAAAACCGAACACATTAATCTGCATCACCTCATTACTAAGAACTGTGCAGTGTGCCAAATCTTCCTGTGGTGTCAGTTTGTGTAGTTCCACATCTGTTAAAAATAAAGTACGACTGTCTGCAGAGACCAAGGAAGTGAACTTCAGTGGCACTTCAATCAAATCTTTATTCTTGTCAGAGAAAAACATATACCAGTGAATATGAGAGAAACTGAATCCTGGTTTTGTATGTTTCTGTTGGTGTTGTCAGTATCTGCAGAACTGATCAGTTTGTGCCCATGCTAATGTCTAAATGCACAGTATGGTTATATGGTTTTATATATATAGTTAATTTCACGGATGCAATGCTTTGTAAAGATGCCAACCAGCAGCCCACTCCACTACAAACTTCCCAAGCAAAGGCTGATTCCTCTGTGATATATAAACTTAAGGAAGGGAACAGCAAGAGTGTCATTTTAGTGTTCTGAAACCACCTCCAGAGGCCTGTGAAATGATTCAATTATATTAAAACACAACCCACAACAATCCACTTTGTCCATGTCAGAAGCAGGAGGTACTAGAGCTATTAGACATAACTTTGAGGTATATCTCCTGATCATACTGTTGAGCTCAGATCCTTACAAACACCCCACTGAGCTGCGAGGAGCTTAAAAGTTTTTCACTTTTTAAATTACAATTTTTAGCATACTTTCTGCACTGAAATTAACTAAATTAGAGTGAGATTTCATTTATACCCATATGGCACCTTGTGGAAGTGCTGCTCAGCCATTTATCACTGTAGATGTTCTGGAATTTTCCCCCAACAGGCTATTTTGGTATAAAAGATGCTAATAACATCTGTGGACTTTATAAGGACACCAACATGTTGAAAAGGTGTAGTAAATCATAAGACCTGAGCAGACTCCTAGTTAGGTAAAAATCAGCAGCTAGACAGTGGCTTTGTAATTCAGTTAGCTAAAGTGTGCAGGAGCAAATAGCTTAGGTTTAGTTCTGACTGCTTGTGGCCCTTTGCTGTCTCTCTCATTGAGATGAAGAATGCAGATGAAATGAAAGTGATCATTGTCTTCCCCTCTTCCACAGTGCTGGACCTGGAGACAAAAGGATGGAGGAAGCCAAATTCAGATTTTTGTGAAAATGGTAATTTTTTATTACTTTTTTTTTAATAAGTAGCATGCTATTTTCTTTGAAATCACATTTTTCTTTGAAGAACTAATTCCTTCCCTCAGTCTTCTAAAGTCTTTTTATGCGGAAGAAGGGTAGAGTTAAATCTGTCTTGGAATAATCCAGCTGTTATAAATTAAGGGATTCCAAAACTCTGATACATAATGAGCTTAGCCTATCTAGAATCTTGATGTCTTAAAGGACAGCATATGCACTGTTAATCTGTGAATGAAAAGTCTGCATTATTTCCTCACTGATTTTATCCAGTTAGGTGAGCAGTCACCAGCGGAAGACTCCACGTTAAGAATTTCTTCAGAAATAGTATAGTGCTAAAGTAGTAAAGTTATAATTTTACATTTTTTTTAACTTTCCACTCAGAAAACTGAATTGAGTCCAAGTTTACAGGGTTTGCTTATTTTCACACAGTTTTCTAATGATCATACTCCTTGAATAAAGGATATTTTATTGGTTTTTTTAAATGAAAGGGGAATTGTTCCCTGTTTTAGTTAATTATATTGCTGCAGCAGAAACATGGTTTACTATTCTTTTACTCCCATCAGCTTAATAGAATATTAAATAGTTATTGATTTTGGAAGAGGTGAACCATCATGATTTATTGAGCTGAGAGGTAAATATTCAGCAAGTAGCTACAATTAAGCTTCTGCTTGTGTTCTTCATTTTTACTGGAAGTGTGAGTGATTAAAAGATGCTTACAAAATATGATAATAACTACATTGTTAGAGCCCAATTACAAACTGATCTAAAGAGGATCTGAAGAACTGTACTTAATAAGTGAGCACAACCGAGCTGACTTATAACAAAAATAACAATTACAAAGCACAACATTTTTTTCCATCTTTACTGTCTCTGATTGTGTAATTTTGAATTCTGGCAGACCTAAAGAACCAAAGGGAAATGATAAAAAGACACACAGAAACACCTAGTATAACAACAAACTACTGTTTAATGTTCAGATAAAGCCATAAATTACTGCAAAGTTGTCATCTCAAACATAACAGTTTTGCTGGATGTTATTCTTCTATCACCCCTAATTAATTAAATGGGAAACACAAGTTTTACAGCTCCAGGAAAGTACTTTGAGTATTAGTTGCAGCATAGTGATCTCACTAGCTGAGCATATTAGCTGCAGCATTGTGATCTTCAGGCAGTGCAATATACAAAAAGAATATCTTGCACTGTATTTTCCTCCTCCTTATGTATCTATTCAGAGAAGTACAGTGTTATCGGAGAGTTGGATGCAAGAAAGAAAATTTGTCTTCCTCAGGGGAGACTGCTACAGGAATTTTACTAATTTAGATTTTAACTACAACTGAAATGTTGCAGTCCTCACCATTTCTGATGACAAAGCATGATCTGTCAGTGCATCTACAGAGCTAATGTTAAGTGTGATTTGAACTGAAATAGTCCAATTCAAGTTTTACCAAAAGTCATTTGCATAACTATCAGCTTAATGGAAGTGTGAGTGTAAAGGAAACAATGTTAGTCATTTACAAGAAATTTGGAACTTTTTTCCCCACTGCTTTTCCTGTTGTTACAGGCAGGAAGAATATAACTTAACTTCTACTCAAAAAAAATTAAAAGGTACCAAATGGAACTGGTAGGGAATGGCGTTGTGTGTACCAGAGAGCAAGTATGCCCCAATCCACTTCCTGATCCTTCAGGCTGTGTGATGGACTGGACAACACCTTATCTTCCTCTGTGCTAGTTCAGTTTTTTTTCTCCCTGGCTGAATGGCTGGGCCAAGGCCAATTCCATGAGTTTCAAGAAGGCCAAGTGCTGGGTCCTGCACTTGGGCCACAACACCCCCCAGCAGCATTACAGCCTTGGGGAGGGGTGGCTGGAAAGCCGTCAGGCAGACAGGGACCTGGGAGTGTTGGTTGACAACAGCTGAACATGAGCCAGCAGTGTACCCAGGTGGCTGAGAAGGACAATGGCATCCTGACCTGGATCAGGAACAGTGTTGTCAGCAGGAGGAGGGAGGTGATCATTGCCCTGTACTCGGCTTTGCTGAGGCCACACCTCAAATAGTGTGTCCAACTTGGACTACTACTCTGGATCCAGAGGTAGGCTACCAAGCTAGTAAAGGATTTGGAGCATGTCTTATATGAGGAACAGCTGAGGGATCTGGGACTGTTTAGCCTGGAGAAAAGAAGGCTCAAGGGAGATCATATCTCTGTCTACAGCAGCTACCTGAAAGGAAGTTGTAGTGGAAAAAGTGTTGGTCAGTTCTCCCTGGTGACAAGCAATAGAACAAGAGGAAACAGCCTCAAGCTGCACCAGGGGAGGCTCAGTCTGGATATGAGGAGGAATTTCATTACTGTAAGGGTTGTCAGGCATTGGAAGGGGCAGCCCAGGGAGGAGATGGAGTCACCAACCCTGGAGGTATTTAACAGACTTCTGGATATTGCACTCAGGGAAATGGTCTAGTGGTTGATAAGGCTGGGGCAAAGACTGGGCTTGATGTTCTTAAAGGTCTCTTCCAGCTGAAACAATTCTATGATTCTATGATTCTATGATGACAACTGCACTATCTTAGCCTAGTTCCAACATTCAGTTCAAATACTCTTGAGTACCTCCTCTGAAGTAGACACTGTTTTCTCGAGCTAGAATATGTTGTTACCTCACAAAAGAGTGGCAACTACTATTTCTCCTGTAGTAAGACTTACTGCTCCCGGGGACAACTTTTGCCGTTAACTGTGAGCTTGAAATCAAATAAACCAGCTACTGGCTTTCTTGCTCCTGAAAATTCACTGAAGCACAAGTTCGAATATTTTAGTCAGAAGCAAACAACAAGCATTAATTTGTTAGTATAGTTCCTCTGACACTTCATTTTAATCATCTGATTCTGCATGTTTCGTTAAATGTGTAGAAATGTTGTTCATTATCCTGTGGCAGTAATGACTTTATGGAACATTAATGCTGGAGTGTAATACAATTCCTGGTACAGGAAATGTATGTGTCAAGCACCTTTGTAGTAAAATTATTTCCTTGTTGAAGTAATTACCAGTCATTTTAAATAGAATGGTCAGTTTTGTAATATGTTACTTGCAATTCTATAGTGATTGTGTGAATGCTCAGTACCAGGCATAGAGGCTCATTGAAACTATGTGAAATATCCTGCTTTAATGAGAACAAACATTTCTGGAAGATTTTTTAGTTAGGTAAATAGAAAGGTAAGCAAACTGCCTAAGACTTACGTTGTTTTCTTACTTCTCTTTGGAAAGAGCCAGAAAGGAAATCAATGGTCTGATTTTTAGATTTGTTTGAAGATGTCATTAAATGACCAACCCTTTCCTAAAAATGTCCTTTTCATCTTCAGGGAATGTTTTCTACACCCAGTTGCATACAAAGTTCTAGGCCAATGTGTATTTTTTTTTTCTTGATGGTAAAAAAAAAAAAATAATCCAACCACCACCTCCCTCAATGGTGAATATTTTAATCTATGCTGACTATTTAATCTATGCTGACTTTTAATCTATACTGTACACGAGTCCCTTGATAGTGCACACAGATGGGAATTATCCACACAGGGCATACAGTAAAAATATTTATCAGAAAGAAACTTCTCAGACATTATCAGCTGTAGCTGCTTGAATACTCCACATAAGTAATTAAGCTTCAGTGCCAATGTGTTCTGCCTTCCCTGAACCTGACATTCTCAGCAACTGTGGAAGAAATGAATTTATTTACATAATGAAGAGGAATATTTATTTAGATAAATAAAAAGGGAAAGGACTCCTTTTGTATTCCTTTACTGCATCGTTTATACTGCTGTCAAAGATTAAGATGAATCATCTGTCCCTCTGTGTCCTCTGTGTACTCAGGATATTTTGAAAGAAACGTGTGAGTGTAGTAAGAAAGTTGATTCTTCTGCTGATCCATCACTACAGGTTTAAGACCTGATAGGCACTTCTCCTCTGTTAGTTGGTAATATAGGCTCTGAGTAGACATCCAGGCATTTAATACTTGCAATTTCCACATGATTTAATAAATAACAGAATCTTACTTCAGGTCAAGGACAAAGCACCACTAAGTAGTAGAAATGAGCAGTAAGCCTTTTGCTGGAATTCTGCAAAATCTAGTACAATGTAAAAGAAATTGTCCTTGCTCCCCCATAAGTCACAAAGAACAGAACCATTTGCATAGAAATTTCTGTGGTGCAGGTTTTGCGTGATGAAGAAAACGCACCCATTCAAAGCTTATTCAAAACGTATAGCCTAGATGCCTAAAGCAGCAGGCTCTGTATGTAGCTATTTGTATCTGATATCACACAGTCTTAAGGGTTGGAAGGGACCTTGAAAGATCATCCAGTCCAACCCCACTGCCAGAGCAGAACCACCTAGAGTAGGTCACACAGGAACACGTCCAGGTGGGGTTTGAATATCCTCAGAGAAGGATACTCCACAGCCCATCTGGGCAGCCTGTTTCAGAGTTCCTCACCCTCACAGTGAAGAAGTTTTTCCTTGTGTTTCTTTAGAACTTCTTATGTTCAAGCTTCTACCCATTGCCCCTTTTCCTATCACTGGACATCATAGAGAACAGCCTGGCTCCATCCTCCTGACACTAGCCTTTTATGTATTTGTAAACATTAATGATATGGCATTTTATATTAGGTAATATGAAAGGGAAAAATTTGATCTCTCTAAATGAGCTGTGATTTTTGTGACTCATGACCCATGAGTGTTTTAAACACAAATCCTTAACAAGGTGCTAACAATCAATACATGTTAATCTTCCCATGGAAATCTAATGAGAATTTTCCATTATATCTGTACATATTTTTACATCTAGAATAGATGTAAAATTTTTGTGGGGGGGTTCTTTTGCTTATCCTCTTTATTTTGCTGTTTAATTAGGCCCTGGCTTGGTTTACTAACCTTTCTGCCTTCAGTCTTGTAGTATCTGAGATTCTTTATCTCAGCTGCTGTATCAGGATACTGTCCACTCTAGAAATACGCTTATAAAGAGTGGCAAATTGTGATTGCTGCATCTTCCAGCATCCTGCAAGCACTGTCCTGCAAATCTACCTATTTTTTACAAGGCTCTGGGTTGTTTCTTCAGTTTTATGTCTGCCAAAGTCTTCTATCTTTTTATTGTTGTTGTTGTTCTTTTTGTTGTTGTTGTTTATTTTTTTATTCCCTGAGAAATTCTCCCTTCTGCATTTCATTTCTTGTGTAATCTCAAATATTTGCTCTCATTTCTACCATACAGATTCCTGGTTTGCTTTCCAAGCCTCAATTAGTGAAAACTTGTTACAGCTATTACAAGTTCTGGAGCTATTCGAGGTGCTGTTAGAGGCACAGGCTGCCCAGGGAGAGTGGGGAGTCTCCTTCCTTGGAGGCCTTCAAGGCCTGCCTGGACGTGTTCCTGTGCGATGTGATCTAGGTGGGACCTGCTTCTGCAGGGGGTTGGCCTGGATGCTCTCTACCGGTCTCTTCCACCCCCTACCATACTATGATTCTATGATCTGAAAGTCATCTTTGCTTGCTACTGACAGGTACAGATGCACTTCTGTTTCAGAACCTGCACATTTTTCTTCTGTATCTCCAGAGAGCTTCACCTCCAGTGTTATTTTTAGCTGTCCAATTCTTCCATTCAAGATATTTTGCTGTTTTTTTTCTTGGTACATGTTTTCTGTAGAAGACACCATCTGAAGCCAAGAAATCTGCCACCAATATATTTTATTTCGTTTTCAAGTTGCAGCACATTAGCCTTTGCCTTTAACTGCTGTTTTCAAACAGCTACTGACAAATTCTGTGGTATGTTAGGGAATTGTTGACGTTAATACTCCCCTTTGTAACTTTCATGTTTTCTCCTTTTTCCTCAAAAAAAATCTAAGGAACTGTGCTTCCTCTGTGCCCACATAGCTCAGCCACTTGCTAGTCCTCTGGGAAGAAAAAAAAGCTTTGCTCAATATTCAATCTTGGACCTTCTTCAGTATTACTTTTTATTATTATTATTACCCAGAGCAGCAGTAATACTCTGGTTCCAAGGCTTAGTCTCACTTCATCTCCTTTGTGCAGATTGTGCTTATGATTGCATGTGCAAACCTAAGAGTTTAGTTATATGAATAACTATTACATGGCTAGACAAATCCTGAGGTAGCATTTGGTGAGAGAACCTCCTGCCTTTTTCAAAAGAAGTTGAAAACCTAAGGGATGCAGAGACCCTAATTAAAGCTCAAGAGAATTTTGACATCAGGAAGACCCAAACTAGCAATAAAAGACTACTGTAAAGTTTGTGGTCTTAAAGTCTAACATTAACTACATCATGTTGAAGTGGAGCATACAATGAGAAATGTCAGTGTCTGATTTTAACAATGCCTGATTCTCACGAGAGAACTGAAGCAGAAGACACTGAAGCACGTAAGAAATCTCTCTTGTGTGACAGTGACTGTTCATTTTTGTTATTTCTACTAATAAATTACAAAGCTTAAGCTTTGGAACTCTTCAGAGGACAGCAGTTTAGCTGCTTAAAAAGAGATGCTGAATCAATTTGTGAAACATTTTTTTTTAAGTAACATAATGTCAAGAATAAGCACAGAAATCAATTGCTCTGAAGCAGTATTGAAACATCCAAGGGTCGAGTGAAAAAGCCCAGAATGAAGCATTATTGATGGATCAGATATGCAGGATAGTTTTATTATACCATGGCTCAGATCTGGATTTCTGCCACACTGCTATTTGCTGATGTAGCCCCATGGGAGGTTCAGAATGGCTGGTAGGGTGCCAGAACGGTGGAAGGGAGCAGCTAAAAAATACTTGCTCTGCAACAGTGTATGATCATCTAGTAGGTTCTAAAAGCCATCATAGTCACCTCAAAATAACCTTTAAGGAAAGATCCCCAAACTAGACTTCTCATTACAGAATACAGGGATAGCTGCAGGAAGTTGCCACAGACTAGGTGATCTGTATCTTTCTGTGATTATTAGTGAAGTAATAGTGACATGTTACTTGTCTGACAGTGGTAGGTAGACATCACACATAATTTCTTGCAATAGCGTATCCATCAGGTTGTTTTCTATGCTATTGTTATATAAACCACAGGAGATTTTTCATCTGAATGAAAAAAAGATGTTACCCCTTACATTTCAGTTCTGTTATTCAACATTTCTACAATCTATATTAAATTATAAGCATACTGTTTCTCAAATAGAAAAATCTCCTATCTTTCCAATTGACTGTGACATGTTAATGAGATTGTTATTCATTCCAAGTCTGCTTTTGAAATTAAACAGTAAAAGTCATACTGAGATGCTAAAGTGAATATTTTACAATAATTGAGCTTTCAGTTTACTTAAAGCCAACAGTGCAAGTGATGGCCAACAGCTAGATCATCAGAAACTTTCTCTTGCTGCCTTATATGGCTGATCAGATTTTTTACAACTTTGGATAAAATTTATCTGACCTGAACTGACTGGCTTATTGACTTACATCATCTCCTTCTTCTGTGCTCAATCTTTTCACTTTAGCTTCATTTTTGCATTTTTCATGCTGTTATTTTTTGTTCTTTCTTTTCCTTTGTTTTTTTCCCTCCTTACCTGCTTCCTCCCATTGCATTATTTTAGTTCCTGATAGTTTATGAAGAAGTCATAAAGTCACAAGAAGATCGCTGCCTAAATGTGCATCTAATCAGGCACCATGTTTCTGACAAACTTTTCCAAAAGACACCATCCATAGGCTTCTTCAGAATATTTTGGAAGCTGAAGTTGTGAGCTCATTGGTTGCTTGATCTTTTAGATTCATGTTAGCAGCTCTTTTTCCCTCTTGCCTCCTTTCTAATCTCCTGCACTGAGATGTCAGGTCATTAAGGGAAAATAATAATAAAGATGATAAAGATAAATTTGACTCTAAAGGTTTACCAGAGTGAAACTGTAACTCCCTCAAAAAATAGTAATTAGGCACCTGTGTGTGAAAGCATTATGTGTAATGATCAATATCTAATTATAACATAATTATGGTTTTCAAATGAATGTAGATGATTTTAACTTAAAATGCAATCAGAGAAGTAGATCTTTTTAACACGTCCCTGTATAGCCATTACTTCAGTATTACTTTCCAAGGAATAGGACTGGCTTTGTGCCCCAGTTACACAATAGACATATGGTTGTAATATTATAGTAGCAAATGTTAAATTGCAACCAGAGGTAGTATTTTAGTCTATTTGCTTTTGCATTTTCAAGCTATTTCTTCCACATCTGTGATCATTATGTGTTTAACCTAATTTGTAGCATTATCTACATTTTAAATCCTATTATTTCAAAAGCAGTGAACTCTGGCCTGGAGACAGAGTGGCCAATTTGTGTTAAAGAGTGAGACATACGACATAGGCTACTCTGTCTATTCCCTTAATTAGGCTGGAAGTCCTCTGTTACTGATAACCTGTGACTCGGGATGCTGAATGAGTTTTTTACATTATTTGTGCCCCCTGATCCAGCATATTCATTAGAAGTTCGTTGGGAAATTTGCACTCTGTTTCCTTAGAGTTTTTTAATTCCATCCTCTAGATTTAGCACAATTACAAGAGAGGTTAGGCACTCTACGAGCTGCCTTAGGTCTTACAAGAGAGGTTAGGCACTCTACGAGCTGCCTTAGGTCAGACAGCAAGTAGATATAACTTCTCCTCTTTACTGCAAAAAGAAGGGATAGAAATAGGCGTCAAGGTTCACTGAGATGCGGGTCAGTCATTACACATGAGAACATACATACCTGCATATTTCATCTCTTGCAAGTTACTTCTGAAATGCTTTTATTTCTTGTAGAGAAGTACAGGAAAAGGCCTTATGCATTATCAACTGCTTAACCTTTTGCATTTCATACTGAGGTTTATGTGGGATTTTCTGGTTTCCACATCTTATGGCTATCACCATATAGCTAGGTGGAAATTGGAAGTTGGGGGAGTGGGGGGAGGGGGTCGTTGAGGAGGATAACTTGAATAACAGCATATAAACATGAAGGCAATTACTCTGTGTTTTTATACATCCATACCTGTTTGAATTATGGATTAAGAATAAAATGCTGAGTACCACTTTTCAGGAGGAATAGAATTGCTTTGGTCTGATGATACAGTCACAGTTCGAAATACTGACATCACATACATTAAACTAACATTTATGTGAAAAAGCACAAGACACTAGCTTCCTAAAACTGGGTTTGTTACAGTGAAACTGACCTTTTTGCCCTGATATAATGGAGCTGTTTAAGCCCAACTAGTGCTGTGATCCTTCCAAGCATTCTTTTCCTCCACTGCCTGATTTACTGCTTGCAGAAGCAAGAGCCCAAGAGAGAATCCATTTAAAAGAGACTGCAAAAATAAATAAAACAAATGGAGGAATGAGCTCAAGCTTGTTTACTGCCAAACCCACTCTGCTTCTCTTTGTCAATGAGTAATAGACAAAAAGGGTAATACTGCTACCCAATTGTTTTTAATAAATGTCTTGTGCTACAGGTAGGTGACACTAAAAGCTCCACAGTGAGGAAAGGCTTAGATAACAAACAAACAAAAAAATTCTAAGTATTGGATAGCACTTGGCACTATTTTGGTAATACTTTGATAAAACTCTCTATATAGCACAGCCTGTTGTTTTCCAAAGGCAAACATTCTGCATTTCAGAAGTAGCTTTTTAAGTTAAGGACAAAAATCACAGTTGATATGGATAACTTAGCAGTGTCCAGAAGTGGCGCTGTGCACTACCACAGGCAAGAAAGCCCCTCTTCCTTCCTTGCCTGTTTCAAGTACTGCTTGTTAATATAATAAGCCATTTCTGGTATACTGTAAAACTTTTGAATTCAGCAGGATAATTAGCTCTTGCCTCGTGAAAAGAGACATATTTATTTGGCCATCTTTACAGAAATTAGATTACTATTTTTTTTTTCTCTGAGTACTGCCACTGCTTATTTTTCCCATATGATTCTGTGGAATAGGACTTGTGTAACAGTCAGTTAATTCTGATGCAGCTGGAACAAGACTCTGAAATGAACACTAGCTGCTGCTTGGCAGTATTGTCACAAGAAACAGAATTTTTCTTAGCATGCAATCAAATATTCACTGTTGAAAGTATTTATTGCATGACACCGGACTATAGATCTGTACAACAATCTGGAGATTGCCCTCCTCCAATTTGCTTATTATATGATTCTTCTATTCTTGAGACAGAGAGATCCCTGAGCAATAGCAAATAGTCTCAAGAGATGTCAAGACACTTACATGGAAAAAAAGCAACACTGAGGAGATGGACTCTGCATGCATTCTGCATTCTTGCTCACTGATAAAATGGCTTGCAAGGCTTCTCTGATTTCTGCTGTTTGATGGAGGTGTTAATACTGCACTGCAGTGTTATGTGACAAAGTGACAATGTTGATTATTATAAGTATTATGTTTGTCAGCTGGCTTCTAGTGCTGGACAAACATGCTATTTGAGAGCCTGAGGAGTCTGAAAACATACAGGATTTAATAGCATTTGCTGTTAGAGTATTTGTAAACTTTCAAAATGTTTACATTCATATGAAAATAGCTTAATTTGGAAGCTCACAGTACTTTCCTGCATTTTAATAGATTCTTAAAAAGCACATGAAAGTGACTGGAGATGTTCAACTTATCTTTTTTTTTTTTTTTTCTGTTTTACTGTCAAATCTCTGATTGTCCCACCAGTGTACCAATAACTCAGTTTATTAACACAGGGATAAAATTACGGCAGCACTACCTCAAGGGTTGCATACGTGAGGAGAAAGCATAGTCACACTTGAGCGGTGTTCAGTTTAAGCTAAAAAATACAGGCAAAGATGAGCTTGTCCCATGAACATTTTTGTCTGATCATCCCTGCACTTTTCCCAGTGATGGGAAAGTGGAGTGAAGGGCAAGAACACTTGTATTGGTTTTGTACAGAGCCATTTTTGCCCCAGATTCTTCAGTGCTTTAAGCAGCACTTGAGACTTAAGTCAAATACTATGCAAAATCATGTTAATTCAGGCCAACAAGGCCCCACAAAATCCAGAGAAGGGTGCAAAGACAATCAAATTAGAGCAAGAAAAGGCAGACCAACACTGTCCACATTTTTATAGTGTCCATGGTGGACTGACCCTCATGACATCAAATGAGGGAGTTGAATTCTTTAAATCCTGCAGAAGTCAAATTAGAAAGTTACTCTGATACCAAACTTACGCTGCCTATTGGACTAAATTATAGGAGTAAAAAAGATACAATGGGTAATCCATTTCTTTGACAGTAGCTCTGAGACCCACAGCTTTTCTTTAATAGACTGGTGCCACACTTGGTTTGGAGCTTGAAGGAATATAGTCTTGGGTAAAGGATTAGTCTGAGGTGAGTTGTTTGAAAAATAGAAAAAAACCCAGTAACTCATATCCTAGTGATGGTTTACAGAGTTCATCAGAAGTTTTGATAAGAACGTAGAAAAGAGTTAAAATCTATATGTAAATGTGAGGTTCCAGGTGCAGATGACTTGTCCAATATATTTCACGGTCTGCAGTCCATCGTAAGTCTAGATTTTATTTTACCCAAGTCTTCAGTTTGACTGTGATACTGTTTTTACTCTCTCTAACTTTCTTGGCCAATTAAGCATGTTGATTTGGTGAGTTACTACCTTAATAAAATTGATTAAAAAGACTTAATGAAATACTCCTCTGGAAATATTTAATTTATCTGACACTGCTTATAAGTAATTAGGGCTAAATCAACACACTTAGCTAAAAATACCCAGTAATAAAGAGCAGGCACTGGGATTTATCTTCTAGCATGCAGTAATGAAGCAGGCAAAGTGACCACCAAAATGATGATGTTGATTTCGTGAAAGCGCCAGGAGACCAGATGATAAAAAATTGCAGGTACATAAAGCTGTTGCTATGGTGTTCAATTCTTACACCAGTGTGTCTGAATTTAGTGCCTTAGACTGAATTACAAAGACATATATTCCAAATGCTGCTTATCATTTCAACAGAGCCTGGTAATAAATGACAGGAAATGCATTACCCATCCGAGATATGTAAGAGTATATGAGCAAAGATTGAATTCACACTTTCTAAAGTGCTCACTATTTTTTTTTGTACTGCCATTTGTCTTTTCTAAAATACATATCCAGTTTGTAATTCCAAGGCATGAGGTGGTGTTGGAAGACAAAACTCAGTAGCTGTGAGCAGTTAGGGATAGTGAGAACATGGAGAAGCAAGGATATATAATGCATTTGCAGATCTAATCAATGTCTGCGCTTTAAAGAAGAATATGGGAAAAAAAGCAATCGAAAACGTAAAGTTCAAATATCTCTACAATATTGCAGGCTTAGTATGGAACAGCCACGTATGCAACATGATAGCACAGAAGGAACTGCTAACTGAAGAAATTGTCAAATTGACTTCAGATGATAGGATTCGAAAAAGCAACCAATTTTGAGACAGTGAAATGGGATGGGGAGACTTTTAGGAAAGAGAACAAAGAATAATGACAGCAGCACCTTTCCTTCACCTTCACTCCTCCTTTCCTGTGCTGTTTTTGAATTTCCTCAGTGGTGACATAGATGTTTTGCACCTAGTCTTCACTAACTGTCCTCTTCCCTGAGATTTTACATCATCTAGTCTCTTGACCTTCCTCATCATTACTTTATTTTGCTCCACCTTTGACTTACATCTTCTTCCTTCTCTCAGATTCTTTTCCTTAAGTCTTCTCCAGCCTTTTTCTCAGGATATGGTCGTGAACCTTCCTCATTTTAAAACAAAGAAAAATCCAGGACAGGTTTCACTATCTAATGCTTCAACGACAGCTTTCTCCAGCAGAGTGGCCTTCACAAAATCCATCTGTCTCCATATAACTGGAGACTACCTTTGAAAAGCGGATATTTATAAGCTGTCATCTAGGTTAGCTCACTTTTCTTTCAATCTTCTACTCAGTGATGCCCCAGTTTCTGTTGCATTAGGCCTACGTAGGATGTATCTTTACATGAGTTTTCCCTCAATTTCACAAAAAAGTAACTCCCTGTTCCAAAACTCTTAGAGACACATAAAGTTCTGTTTGGAAATTAGATACAAAACCACTGAGAAGGTAATCAGAGAAAGTCCTTTTTTCCATATATACATGGTTTTCCCATCAAAACTCAGAAATAGTTATAATGCTAGAAGCTATGTAAAGTGCTGGTTGATGACCTCAATCCTGTTTTGGATAGTATGGAAATGTTACCTTAATCTTTGAGTGAAAGGAATACTTTCATTTTTTGACACCATCTGCCACAGCATCCTCACAGCAAAACTGAGAAAGCGTGAGCTGATTGATCAGGTAGCGAGATGGGTTGTTAACTGGTTGAAGGGACGAAGGCACAGAGTTATGATCCATGGGGCAGTGTATAGTTGAAGGCCTGTATCTAGTGAAGTCCCTCACGGATTGATGCTGAGACCAGTGCTGTTCAATATATTCATTAATGACCTTGATGAGGGAACAGAGGGTACTGTCAGCGGGGGGAGTGACTGACACACCAGAAGGTTGAGCTGCCATTCAAAGAGACCTGGACAGGCTGGAATGTTGGGTGTGGAGAAATCTAATGAAATTCAACAAGGGCAAGTCCTGCATCTGGGGAAGAATCACTCCATGTACCAATACTAGTTAGGGAGTGAACTGTTAGAGAGTAGTGTAGGGGAAAGGGACCTGGGGGTCTTGATGAACAGCAGGATGAGCATGAGCCAGCAATGTGCCCTCATGGCCAAGAAAGCCAATGCCATCCTGGTGTGTATTAGAAGGAGTGTGGACAGCAGGCTGAGTGAGGTTCTCCTCCTCCTCTACTCTGCCCTTGTGAGACCACATCTGGAATATTGTGTCCAGTTCTGGGCCCCTCTGTTCAAGAAGGACAGAGATACTGGAGAGAGTTCAGCACAGGGCCACAAAGATGATGAAGAGAGTGGAGCATCTCCCTTATGATGAAAGGCTGAGGGATTTGGGGCTTTTTAGCTTGGAGAAGAGAATGAGGGATGATAATGTTTACAAATATATAAAAGGTAAGTGTCAGGAGGGTGGAACCAGGCTGTTCTCAATGATGGCCAAAGATGTGGCAAGGGGCAATGGATACAAGCTGGAACATAAGAGGTTCCAAAGAAATGCAAGGAAGAATTTATTTACTGTGAGGGTGAGGAAGCACTGGGACAGGCTGCCCAGATGGGTTGTGGAGTCTCCTTCTCTGGAGACATTCAAAACCCACCTGGACAAGTTCCTGTGTGACCTACTCTAGGTAGTCCTGCTTTGGCAGGGGCATTGGACTAGATGATCTTTTGAGGTCCCTTCCAGTCTCTGAGATTCTGTGATTCTGTCATGCTTAAGATATTTTTAAAATACTGGACTTCAAATATTGAATCATAGGTAAAAAAAAGTCTTCTGAGATTTGATATGACACTGTGTAACTGAAGATAAAGTGATTTAGCAGTATAGATTAAACAGATTATTTGGTAAATTATGCCCACAGCTAGGTACTTCTAAAGCAAAATAATCTAATATGATATAATATCTCAATCAAGTTTAATATTTTGTTAGTCTTAGCAAAAGCTTCTGTGAAGGTTTTGTAGAACTATGATTTTTATGTTTAGTTGCACCAAAATTAAAGTATTTGTATTCAATTAACTCTGCCCTGATTATCTGTACAGTTCAGAGAAACTCCCTATTCTTTCTTAAAAAATCCAAAGCTTAAGAGTCATATCAGTGCCTTTGCCTCAGGGAAAGAAACTAGTCTGTTTCATATTGTAAAGCATTGAACTGATAGTGTTCTAAAAGAACAACAGAGAAGTAAAAATAAGAAAATAAAGAGGAAAGCTAATAAGAAATGGGAAAAATAGTGAAATAGAATCAGTTACAGTGAGAAGGAGATAAGTAAGCCTTCTTATATATCAGAGCATACTCAACATTTTACTGAGGAGAATTTGGAGGGTCATAGAATGTGGTCTAATTATACGCAGAAGTATAGATTAAGTGATTAGTGTTTTCATAGCAACTTTGACAATATAATAAAAACATATTAAGGCAATTGCATTAAGCAATATAGTGACAGGATACTTACAGAAACACCTGGATATCTGTTTAATTTGCAGAGTATATTGGGGTTTGAGTTTGCTGAGAGCAACACTAAGCCTTCCAAGTTTTATGTGGGACTGTTCACTTAGTGCAAGAACATGGAATATCTCATCAAAAGAGAATTAATTTTTGCTACCTGTGTTCCTAATCTCTGTGAGTGCTGAGGCAGTGTCTCAGTTTACACAATGAGAAGATGGGAGAGCAACTTTTATGTTCAAGATGCTGACATTTGCACTTTATCCTGTAGACTCAGATTTCAGGTGTGGGACAATTAGTGCAAGATTGGTCCATATGATTGTAGCATTATGAGATGTTCAGCACTGACATTTAGAGTATAGATCTGAAGAATATCTTTGTGAAGGTGAACATTCAGCATGAGAAATATTCTTATAAGAGAATCCATCAGGAAAGGGACTGCTAATTCAGAAATAAGATGCAGTTGTGATCTTGGAAGCTGCAATTTTACAGTGCTGCAGGTGCCTGTCTAATAATTTAAATATCTACAAGTCAGTTAAAAATGGTGCAGGAATTGACTTTGAGACAAGTAATGATGGTATTCAGTCAAATTATATACTGCTGTAGTGTGTGAAGTCAGAGATGGCTTTAAAATGATACAGTGACTCTACTGATCACTCATAAACTCGTAAGTTCAAACCATTCTTTCTTCAAATATCTAAAACTTGAGAGATATATCAGTCATCTTATTTTCTTGATCTTTCTTCAAGGCAAGTGTAGTGCAACAGCAGTGCACCTTTGCCATATGAGTGGTGCCATGCATCAGAAGTGATCTTAAGTTTAATGTCTAAACAGTTTTATTTTTACAACCTACTCTCCAGTGCTCTGACAAAATGTGAAATTAAACCACTTCAGAAAAGAAATGCTAGTTGCAATTTTGCACTGACAGGGTTGACAGCTTTTGTTACAGTATGACAGAAGCTACCTATACAACCATTGAGATGTCAGTGACTAATGCCGTTCATGTTATTACTGCTGGTTTTCCCTGCCTTAGCATAGTTTCCAGGTCTTCTTACCTGATCTTACAGTGGGCAGTTCTTCATTCTCCCAGACCCATGCCGTTGCCTTCCCTGATTTGGATGGTGTGGCTGGAGCACTTGCTAGTGAAGAGTGAAAATCTTTGGAGTATCTCAGCTTCCTCCATAAGCCAGGTAACCAGGCCTCCTGTCTCCTAAGAGGGTACAGTGTTGTGCTGAATTTGTCAACCCAAAAACTAAGTGAGAAGAGATTTTCTACTGAAGGCATATTGAACATAAATGTAATCTGTAGCTCAGGAAATTCATTGATTTTTGAAAGCTGGGAGAGTATATTGAGAACAAAAATCATTACAATGTTTGACCTGTTATTATATCTTTCTTTAAGCATCCTGTTACATATATAGTGGGATGGATTTTTCAATTTAATCCGGTATTGGCATTTCTGTGTTTACAGTAGTATAGGTGGGAGTCTCAGTACACTGTAGCTGCTGATCCTGTGTTAGTGCAGACATCACCTACCAGCATGATGAGTTCCTACATTCAGCTCTCCAAATATGATGTGCTTCTTTGGCCTACTCTGATGCCATTCTAAGTGTGGCCATTCTGTAATTCTCCTTTGGGTACCCAATGTCTGTTCTGGTAGAACACATCTCAGACGTTCTTTGTTTTCACGATGATTACCCTCCCTGTGCAAGGCCATCTACTAGCAGTACAACAGAAATACAAAATGCTGAAAAATAAATTCTTGTCTAGACTTCTTGTCTAAAATAATAAACAGCGGATAATGGTTGATATATTTAAACTTGTATTGGTTCAATATTTCTTTATTTCATGTTTAAAGTATGGACCCAGTGAGGTAAGAATTTCAGATGCAAAAAATTGACCTTGGAATTCCTCTCCCACAAGTCATAATGAAGAGGAAAAAAAAAAGTACTTAACAAAATTTCTCATAACATCAAGAGATAGAAATCTTTCCTAGAATTGAATGTGAATCAGAAAACTCTTCACAGATAAAAAACAGCCTCCTTTTAAGCCAAATTTGCATCCTTTTTTTTTTTTAATATGCTGACTGATTGATATTCTGTTCCCATATATTCAAGGAACAGAAAGGTTTTGCACTCTAAAAGGATTGGTTTTGATTTTTTTTTTTTTTTACAAAGAATGTCATTGTTACATCATAAGGTTCTTTTCTCCCTTATGTTTGTTTCATTTCACAAGTAACAAAGGTGAGAAAGAAACACTGTGAAGGTAGATTGTGATTTAAAGCTTAGAACTACACTAACAAAATATAATGTTTCCAAAAGCAAGACTTTCATTGATATCAGACATGAAACATGACTCATATTCCTGATGCAATTTTATTCATTATAGTAATGCTAACTGCTTCATTCACTGAGGTAGTTCTTCATTCTAGTCCAGTGCTGCTGTTTAGTCTTTTTGCCAAGTTGGCAATGTCTAAAAGAGCATTAAGATTTATAAACAATTCATATTGTCACACTACCTGACCTCAGTAAGTTCCAGCACTGTTTACTCTTATGCAGTTTGATCCTGTTCTTCCATACCTTTCTTATAAGGTTCTTTTTGTCTCTGCCTTACCTTTTTTAGCTTTAGTTTCTAAAGCTAAAGCTCAGCCATTTCTTTTCTTCCACTGAAACATCTCTGCTAGCCAGATATTTGTCTACCACCATAGATAAATCTGTCTCTAAAAATGAGATGAAGAAGAGAAAAAAACATGAATTCTCTTAGTGTGAGCAAACTCACTGTTTCAAGGCATGGAAGCATCAGACTAAGACTGGTTTTTGAAAAGACATGTGAAACTGGGCTATGAACCAGATTAAAACTCAAGGTAAATTTGTAGTGGTGATATGCTCAAAGTGCCATATGGCCCTATATCTTATTTTCAGAACCAATTTCATCATATTATAATGTGCCTCTGTCAAATTACTATGAATGAGATTTAGACTTCTTCCTCATTAAACACCCATAGAGGACTGCCAGGAGCTCATTAAGCAATGTACTTGGTTAGCACTCTGGCTATGTCTGAGTGTACTTCAGTGTATTTCAACTTGTTAGTTCCTGCTGTCAGTAGCTGTGCATCTCAAACATTCTGTAGGCAGATAAAGATGATAGGTCAATGTGAGCACTAAAAGAAAGGAGAAAGATTTGTCTGAAGCATAAGGCATCATCTTTGCATATGCTGGGAAAACATGTATGTTCTGGAGATAATTCTAAATGCTTTTCATTTAGTCTGTGAGATGCATGCTGTTTTTCTCAATGGTCTTGAAGCCCAACTGTTTATCTTGAGGTAATCTAGGATCTGATTACTTCAACATAAAAGGATATTAATTATGCTACTTTTTTTTTCCTGGCAAATCAAGTTTAGAGTGCATAAACTTCTGTGATGCATAACACTGTTAGCCTTGCAAAGTGTTTATTAACATTGATCTGTCTCAATTCATTTTTCAATGGCAGTATTTTGGAATGGGCATGGGACTGCACCGTGCTAAACAATGGAGCATTTATAGATACTAAAATTTTTTAAGCAAAGTTTGATTCCTACCCCCAAAATGCAATACTAGAAATAAAAACTACTAAAAGTGTCTGTTTTAACGGATTTCAGTATTTTTTTAATTGTTAAGGATGTTGAAGTGACAAAAATAAGCAGGTGAACAGACTAAAACTGAAAGACTTAGTGTTTTATTTCAAATGACATTTGATTTTCCTGTTTGCTGCAATAACCTTTTTAAGACAATCAGACGAAACTCTAATTTGTCAAAAAGAAAATGCCTCAATTTTCTGAGCCCAAAGCTTTAAGAGAAAAATTACCTTGGAAGCTTTGACTTCTATTTTGATTCAAGAAAATATTTTCTGATCATGGACATATTAACTCAATTGGAAAACTTTAGCTGTTCTAATGCTGTCTGTCATTGCTACTCTAGAAGTATAACAAGATGAGATAAAACCTAATGTCCCAGCTTGTGCAAATGTTTGGATCGGATAATCTCAAGAAGTCTCTTCCAACCTCAACCATCCTGTGATTCTGTGGAGTTTTAACAAGTGGTTTATGGTCTTTATATCTGGTACTGTGTACTAATTGCCATTATAGTGGATCTCATACAAAAATTAGGTGTTATTAGCCATGTGGATGGGATGTCACATTTGTGATTTCACAGGCCAGACTTCTAGCTTCTGCTAATATGCATCTATATTTCTTACTTGTTTACTTTTTTTCTTATTTAATCCATGGTTTAAACTGTGACATTGCAGCTCAATCAGATGTTATTAATATCTGTCAGTAGGAAGCATTTGGTAAACTTTTTTTTGAGAGGTAAGTCAGGTGCTTTATTTTTCTTTCATGGCTGTGATTAGTGGCGATTATCTAAATCTTTTCATTAGTAGACTGGGAAAATAATGAATATGGAATCTTCTGCAAATGTGGAAGATATATTTTTAGAACCTTAGTGTGTGCTGGGCAAAACTTACTTGCAATATGTATTGAATTCAGATTTACAGAGAGCTATAACATGGCAGACCTCTCAAAATCTGGACTGGAGCAGGTTTAGTACTAATTAGACCTTCAGAGATATCTAGCATCTGAACAAGATTGTAAATGGTGTGCAAAGATACAATTGATCATTCTGCAGAGATTGCATTAAGTTCCACTGCAACAGAGTGATGGTTATACTCTAGCAGGCTTGCTGTATATATGTGCATATATATGTGAATATCACAGATTGTATCTACAAGGTCACCTCTTCTTACTTACTGTCTGTTGTCTTGCTCTAAGTAATGCAAACCTTTTTGTTATGCGTTGCTAGCTTGTATTCCTGTTTGTTTATGCTATTGTGTATCTTTGCTTGTTTGGTTTTTTAATTTCCCCTACAGGCATTTTATTTTGCCTCTAGGTGTTTCCTGGATATGTCCATTTTAACACTGGTGGCATACCTGATTTTTAGAGTTAGCTATCCAGCTATATGTTGACATCCTCAAGCATTTGACTTTTGTGTTTGGAAGTGTTAATCACTTCATGCATCTTTATGGGTGGATTCAGCAGCTGAGATTCCTCAGCTCCCTCCCACTTTTGCTTTCACACAGGGAAAAATTAATGTAGAAATAAGAACCATTTCCACTGTCTCACAAGGATCTTCCTATTAAACACACATAACATTTTACTGTGTTCAGTGAGATTCTTTAGAGCAGTTTTGAACATTCTTTTCTTTCTTTTTGGATCATGTTACAGCGAGTCATGTAGAAGTTGGGCACTGGCAAATGGCATGCCCATAGTTTTTAATTAAAACTAGTGAATGACAATTTTTTGAGTTTTCCTTTTCTGAAGATACTATTTGTCCTCATTAAAAAGGCAAAATTATCCTTTTCTTCCAAAACAAATGAGAAATAAACCTTTAAATAACAAAATCCCTGTTTTTGTACACTTTCCTCCCGGGAGTCTTCCCATAATTCTCAGTTTAGCCTACTATGGTGAATTGTTTGACTATACATAAAGCTGAAACACAGGTCATCTGATGCAAGGCCCTCCTTAAGCAAAAATGGTTTTTGTAAGAAAACATTTGTACTAAAAAGAGTCCCTGAGCAAAAATTATATGGATAATTTTCAGACACAATTTAAGAGATCCTATGCTTTTTCACTCACATAATGCAGCCTCACATTTCTTTACATAAGCACAGTTTTTCTATATATAAATTTCGTCTAGCCCATTAAGCTGCTTCCAGTGATGCTTATTAGCAGATTGTTGAAAAGTCTTCTATGGTATTCTGCACTAGCTTCCAGCAATCTGCAGCTCAAGGTCAAATTGAACCAGGGGCAGTATTTGAATTTAATCATCTTTGTCAGATTATTTCTTTAAGAGCTTTCCTAATAATTCGTATTTTGAAAAATTGTTCCCAGTTGTCGTATTTTCGTTATGTGCTTCTTTTTCTATTTAGTTCTTTAAAAAGTATTGCTTAAAAAACAAGCAGCCCCTCTGAGAAGTGTAATTTTAAGAGCATATAAGTGTGCTGTTGTTTTTTGAACATTTAACTACTATATTCTTTTTACCTTTTTTCCTTGTTCTTTCCTCCATAAAATGGCAAGTGACAGAAAAACTATTATCGTTGCTGAGTCCCAGCAAAAACCATTCATGTAAATTAAGCCTGATTAACAGTAATCAAGCAGCATATGAACAATGCTCACAGTGAAACTACATTTGCCAAATGAAGAGCATAGAATCACACTTTCAGGGAAAACAGCCCAATGGTGAGTAACTTGGAAGTTGTTCTACAGTTTCCACGTGCCTAGTTAAATTTATAACTGCAGGTGCTAGAATGAAATTTGTCCTGGAAAACAAAAATGTGTTGTAATATGCAATGTGTGCATTCATTATGGACTTAGCTAATCTATTACCCTCTTTGCTTATGTGCCCTCATGGCCAAGAAGGCCAGTGGCATCCTGGGGTGTATTAGAAGGGCTGTGGCCAGTGGGCCGATAGAGGTTCTCTTCCCCCTCTACTCTGCCCTCATGAGACCACATCTGGAATATTGTGTCCAGTTCTGGGCCCCTCAGTTCAAGGAGGACAAGGAGGTGCTGGAGAGAGTTCAGCACAGAGCCACAAAGATGACAGAGTCATCTCCCTTCTGATGAAAGGCTGAGGGAGCTGGGGCTCTACAGGTTGGAGGAGGCTTAGGGGTGACTTCATTAATGTTTCCAAATGCATAAAGGGCGGATGTCAGGAGGATAGGAAAAGAGGCAATGGATATAAGCTGCAACATAAGTTCCAAAGAAGCATAAGGAAAAACATCTTCACTGTTCAGGTGAGGGAGCACTGGAAGGGGCTGCCCAGATGGGTTTTTGAATCTCCTTCTCTGGGGACATTCAAAACCCACATGGATGAGTTCCTCTGTGACCTACACTAGTGGGTCCTGCTCTGGCAGGGGGGTTGGACTAGATGATCTCTCAAGGTCCCTTGCCGTCCCTGAGATTCTGTGATTCTGTGATAGGACAAGGGGTAATGGCTTTAAAATGAAAGAGAGTATATTTACGTTAGGTATCAGTAAAGTGTTTTTCACTGTGAGGATGGTGAGGCACTGGAACAGGTTGCCTAAAGAGGTTGTGGGTGCTGCATCCCTGTAAGTGTTCAAGGCCAGGCCGGATGGGGCGGGTTGATCTGGTGAAAGGTGTCCCTTCCCATGGCAGAGGTTGGAACTAGATAATCTTTAAGGTCTCTTTCAACTCAAACGATTCCATGATTTTATTTTCAACCCAAACGATTCCATGATTCTATGAAGTAAATGTACAGGTTCAGGATATGTGTCACCAGCTGAAGGAGAGAGAGGAAGAGGTCAGCAGGCTGTGCAGCATCAGAGATAACTGCTTCACTGGATTTTCTCAAGGATTCATCAGTTTCAAGAGGCCAAAGTCCCAAATGAAGGGGGAGGTTGAGTCTGTGCATATCAGGTTTGGAAATGGAAAGTCCTGTCATGGCAAAAGCCTGGAAGTTTGTGGTTTCTGGCACGAGGAGAAAGGCTCTTACTCCATCTGAAGATTTACAGGTGCAGAATAGGTTCCATGCCTATCCAGGAGAGAAGCTGCTAGGAGCTTTGTCCATTGCATCATCTGAGCTAACTGAGCTTGAATCCTACAGAGCATCAGGAGGAAGCAGTGAGTGACAGCAGAGGAAGATTCTCTGCTGCAGAATGCAGAGGCTGCCATCTGCTGATCTGTCATCTGGAGATGTTTGCTGCTTTCTTGGAGATGTAGGATGTTGTTGAAGGTCTGCCAAGGCATTGCTATGCAGATGTCTGTTATAGACCAATCAGGAGGAAGTAGACAGGGTCTTCTTCAGACAGCTGTAGAAGGCTGAGGCTCTGGTCCTCATCGGGGACTTTAGCCACCCTGACACCTGCTGGAGGGGCAACACTGCAGACCACCAGCTGCCCAGGAGGTTGCTGGAGGGCACTGATGACAAGGTGTTTGAATTGCTGCTGAAGGAGATTTAGTGCTGTACCTAATACAAAAAACAACCTCAAAAGGATACAGTGACTTTCTGGATTTGAGCCAAGAGATTGTATGTCTTCCAGTAATAAATATAGGTTTAAAATTCACTGAAATCATTCTGGGAAATCTGGCTGAAATATCAGTGTGGGAACTTTTCTTGCTTAGGCCAATTTACCAGGGGCAAGGATTTGTTAACATTCATTTTCTGTTCCATTCAATTGTATATGAATACTTTCAATCCTTCATTACCACAGATTTGATACATTCATGCCTAAACCATCATCCACCCTTCAATGCACTTGGATTCTTGAATTATTTTCTCTTAATAGAAATAACTTTTATAAACCTTGGATCAGATGTAACTGCTAACTTCTGCATTTTCTGTTGAACATTTCTGCTTATTTCTTGTACATTTCTGCTGGAAAATATGATACAAATGAGATAGGTGTATGGTATGTCCTGCATGGCTTTATATTCTAGCAATAAAATCCAGCTGGGAAGCAAACTGGACAGATTGAAAGGCTTCAGAAATATTCTCTGTATATATATTAACATGCAAGTTTTGATTGTAACATCCGTTACACTTTTCTAATTATGAAATTGTCTTCTTCAAAGTGAGTAAAAAATACATGCAAAAAAGGGAGAGAAATGCAGAGTGCTTCTCTTGTTAAGAAGCACTTTCCATAATTGAGAAAATGAAAAATGTAGTATTAAATTTAAATAATGTTATGTTTTTACGTGTGGGCACTAATTGTGTTCATCTGAGAATAATTTAATGAGGTTAGGTTACAAGAGCACCGTGACAGATGACTTTTCTATATCAATCTGAAGTCATTTATGAGTTGGTTTTTTTTCTAACATGTCAGACAATAACAGTTGAGATACTTCAGTATGGAAATATAAAATAATGTCTTTTAGGAAGACAGTATATAAAATGTCATTTTGTAGATCACAGTGATCATTAGATGAAACTATGTGTGTCCTAGAAAGCAGACTGTGGTCTGATATTTAGTCAACTGTGTCCAATTTTCCAACTACTTACACTCCTAAATACCATTTCATATTGTAAAATGAAAGATAAATATGTCAAATAAGAAATTTGAATTTGAAAATAACAATTTAAGGCATGGCAGTGTCAGGTTTATAATTTCCAGGTCCATAGTCATTATCTTCCGATTGTCAAATTCGTCGTTCTGTGGATGTGAAATTTTGTATCAAACATTTTCTTTTGCTATAGCACTGGGTTGAAAATGTGATAAATATACAACAATTGAACAAACCACTGGAAATCTCCATAATGTGCTAAATTATGCTATTTTATTTTTCCTTACACTAACACAAAGTTAGTCTTCATAGCTAAATTCTGTATTAATGTATATGTCATATTCAGATCCATGGAAATATTGTGCATGAATCTAATGACATCTTGTCCCCTCACAGATGCTTGGGATCCCCTTCTTTGAAAGTAGTAAGAGCTGTATATACACCAGAGGAAGGTCTGGTTTATTTTTCCCACTATAATGCATATTGTTCTTTCTCAAATGCTAGATTTAAAGATTGTAAATGTGAAAAAAATCAAAATACCAAAACCCTACATTCTTTATATAAATGTTAGAGTTCCTGAACTTCAGGTATTTCTGTCCTTTATTTCTTTTTTTCTAGGCAACATTAGAAACTTTTCTTGCTTTCTTAACCTTGATGCAGACAGAGTACTCCTTCAACTATTGCTTGAAATAGGAGACACTTAACTTTTATAACAAATGTGACAGAATATATGGAATAACATCTCCTCATATGATGGAACATGATCCAGTTTGACCTACCACAGCTGTCATGTTAGTGCAAACTGAAAGAAATACCACATTGAGGTTAAAAGCAGCTACAAGCAGATAATTGCCCATGAAATGTGTGCACTTCCTATCTCCAGTGGATTGATGAGGAAAAAGAATCCCTTGAATCTGCCAGAACACCTCTATTATTAGACGGTATAAAAAAGGCTTTATGAAGGAGAAGCCTATTCCAATATTTAGCTCCAGTTGAAAGCAATTGTTTTCAAATGAATGAACTGATTATGTTAGGGACCTCTACCAATTTCATTCTCGGCAGTCAAGAATTAACTTTCATGGCCATCACTTCACTTTGAAAACAGATCATCCTTGATATCAAGGTCCTTGGCAGAATTACAGAAAATGTACTTTTAGGGAGAAAGATCGTTCTTGAAGAATTTCTTTGTTGTAATAGTTGTAATAAATATACTTAACAGCTTGCAGCAGTTTTCTTTTCCCTACAGTAATTTGCTTCAGATTTTTTTCCTAGTTAAGTACTGCTCTGCCGAGTTAGTGAAAACCCTAACAAGAAAAATATTTTAATTTGTGGGAGAAAGAATATCCATTTAACAGCAATATCCATCTGCATCTTCTTGTTTAAGGCTGATGTGTTAAAATATTCCACTGCAGCATTATAAATTCAAATGCGTTCTCTGCACCTGTGTGTAGAATCATCATGAATTGAGGGCTTTTTTTAAAAAGCTTTATCACATTGTCCTTGCTGAAATGTTATTTTTTCCCCATTCTGCTTTTTTGTTTGCTTGCTTGATAAATTGATTAGTACATTAATTATCGCTGTTAAATTTAAAGGATTAATTTAACATTTCAGAGCATTGCTGGAACCAAGTTGATGCAAGTTCTGCTTCTGTTTTGCTTGTTATCATGATAAAGTGAGATTAAATCTGATCTCTGACTATAACCAGAATCTACTTAATTTGTAATACCCATTGTCTAAGGTAAAAATTAGATTCTGTCATAATGCTTTAAATTATACTAGGAGATGACATATTTCTGCTTCTTTTGAGTGCTGTAAGATTTAGAATGGATGAAGGCATAATGCAGTAGGAAAACCAGATGGAACTGGTGTTAAAAGTTCTGTTACCTTGAAGCAGGATCATCTGTATGCTGTGTAAACTATAGGAATCTTAAAAGCTTCTGATAATGTATATTCCATCTCTTTTTGCAATGTATGTTAATGCTTACTTATCATTAGAAACAATTTTACAAATAATCATGCTGATAAAGAAGTGTGAAGGGTTTATGCTGTTGCTGGGGATGGGACAAGAGCAGTTAATTTCCTCTCTTTGAAGCAACGTGTGTTTCTGAGTTATCATCTCTCTCATCGTGCCTTCTCTAGAAATTATTTCAATTCTTTCAATCTTTCCTCATAAGCAAAAGTCCCTAGATTTGGGATCACTTATTGCTATATTCTTCAGTTTCTCTGTAGGCAATTTACGACAAAATTTCACCATAAAGGTCTTATTCTTTTGTCTGCTATTTCAGATCTCTCTGCTTTCTCTTTTTCATTCTTCTTAAAACTTTTAAAATGTAGATAATTAGGCAACTTTTACTTTTCTTAGAAAGTTCTCTTTTTTACTCCATGTGTCCGAGAAATAAACAGAACATTTCGGTCTCAGGGAGAGAGCATCACATGTATTTAAAGAGTCTGTGCAAGGCTGTAGATGGAAAAAAAAACAATGTTAGGCATAGCAAAAAGACAAGACTAGTTATTAGAAGAAATGCAGGTTATGATAACCTCATAAAAGTAGAGAAACTATAAAACAAGATCAATTCTGAGTGTAAAGAGGTCTATATTTCATTCTCTAGACCTGCTTTCTCAGAAGATATGCCTTGACATGTGTGTAAAGAAAGGAAAGTAGCTACAAAAGCAAGGTCTCCTCCACACCTTCACTGACACAAAGGTCAAAAAGACGTTGTTGGAGGCAAGGCTTATGACTGGAGCTACAGCTGCTCTTAGACCTCAGAGAACATGGAGCACAGATGTGGAAGTAGGAACATTTGGAGAAACTTTAGGAAAGAAAGATTAAAAAGCTAAGCAAGAGAAAAGGATTTAGATTTTAGACTGACCGGAAGGTATCTTAAGATAATGGAGTCCTTTTTTGCATACCCACTTCTCACTGCTGTGGATCACTATAATCCTGTTAAGTGCAATCAGCTCTTCCTTCTCTTCCTTTCTTCATACCTACTCTGACCTCATTGCAAAGATAAAGACTTACATTGCAGGCTTAGCAAAGTTCCATTTCGTCTAGAGTTTCGAAAAGTGCTAAGCCAGCTCTGCTTCTTCATTGGTGGTTTAAGACAATCTAATTATGTGTGACGGATACGTGATTACTGTTGCTTTTCTCTTATGTTGACTTCTTGTTAAAGGTACATACTTTAAAGCTCTCTTTGGTTCTCTAGATTTTGAGATATGTACAGCGTTTTTCGATTGCAACATTTACAATGTTCAAACGCGTTGATTACAGAGATTGGGTGTCAAATACAGAAATGTCGTGCTATAGTGATATTAAACTCTTAACACCTTAATTAGCAAGTCAGTTCCAAGCTCTATCCTTTTTAATTTAACCCTTACATGGGGTACTAATCTATGCTGTAATGACAGTTGCAACCGTTCACTTGCTTTCTGTCGCCAAAGTAATCCGTTCTATTGCAACTCCATTGCAGAGTCTTTAGTTTCCCAGATTTTAATCACCTTTACTGAGTTGTACTGGTGACTATGAGGTGAATAATTTATCATATCACAGAGGAAAAGAAGCAGAGTAAATGATCCTTCACAATTAGATTTAGAAGGTGACTTTAAATCTTAGGGGATTGCCCAATAAATTAAGAGTAGTCAATTCAAAAATTTAATTAGAGAGGTAGAGCCTGGTTTCACATGTTATATGTGTACTTTACGTTAACCCTGACAAAAGTTTCATTAACATTTGCTCATTTCCATGCATTTGTGTTTTTAAGATTTTCTTCTTTATAATGGGTCTGCTGCTTCCTTTTTTAGGTAGAGGTAAGATTAAATACACTCAGATAAAACAAATACAAACCCATTAGTGAAAGGGCACATTTTGGAGCAGTCAATTAGGATACTCTGGTCTATTTAAATTCTAGCCAATTTATTTTCCTTACACATTTAATTCACTGGGACAAGGTAGGAAAGTCGAGGACTCTATTGAGATCTTCTGAAATCTTTTTCCTCACAAAGGCTATCTTTTCTTTATCTTACTTTTTTTTGCTTGTCTTTTCTGTGTCAATACTGCTCCTGAAAAAGCACTTTTATTTTCTTTTTTCTTATTAATCTTTTGTGTTACTAGCTTAAAATAAATCCTCAACATTAAATGACCTTAAATCTTGCACCATAGCATACACGTGTATTTTTATTATATATTAAAGAAAAGCATTCAAGATAATTCTACCCAGATCTTGGCTGTCTGGTAGTATTTTTAAAGATATCATGTCTCTTTTCAATATACAAGAAAAGCGTAATGGTAAATCTTGTCTCACTGCAGTTTATTTTCTTACAAGAGGTTGAAATGATGTTTCTAATTTATTTTTTATGGTACATATAATAGAATTGTAGAATCATAGAATGGTAGGGTTGAAAGGGACCTTTAGAGATCATCTAGTCCAATCGCCTTACAGAAGCAGCTCAACCTAGATCAGGTGGCATAGGAAGATGTCCAAGCGAGTCTTGAAGACCTCCAAGGAAGGAGACTCCACAACCTCTCTGGGCTGCCTGTGTCAGGGCTCCCTCACCTGAACAGGGAAATAGTTTTTTCTTATATTTAAATGGAACTTTTTGTGTTCCAGCTTCATCCCATTACGCCTTGTCCTGTTGCTAGCTACAATAGGGAAAAGTGCTGCCCCAACCTCCTGACACCCACCCTGTAGATATTTGTAAATATTAAAAAAATTCCCCCTCAGTCTCCTCTTCTCTAGACTGAACAGCCCCAGTTCCCACAAGAAGTCATTGATTATAGCAAAGCTGTGCCCTTGCAGATAGAATCGTTTACGATGTGGGTGCTCTAGGCCAGCCCATGTCTCATCAGCCAGCACTGGAGCTTCTTGCCTTGTCGTGATTCCTCTGTGTTCTGATGACTTTTCCTTCTGGTGATACCCAAGACATCAGTGTGTTTGCAAAGAGCATAAAACAGAGACTCAAGAAGATACAAAAACCCAAACCTGTTGGTTTCCATATACATTGGCTTGTTCCACTGATTTATATTTTTAAATCAACAACTTTTAAACAGTTGTGTATCCATTTGCTCCTAAAAGATGTGTTCATTAGAGCTATCAAGACTGCTAAATAATGGAAAAGAAATATTGCTTCACATGCTTTCCCCTTCTCCAATGGATTGTCTGCCAGCCTGTGGTAGAATGAGATGACACTCCGGTGTCTGAACGATTTTTCTGCATTATTCTGCTTTTACTCTGTTAGTAGTTGTTCTCTAGTCGAATGCCACTTTTGCTGAACCATTTTCCCCTTTTCATACCTCAAAATGGTTATAGTTTAAAGTCTGCCTAGGAGTGTAAATTCAGTTTCTTAGGCAAGTGTGAGATTTTGTGTCAGCTAGAAAGCTGGAAGAGACCTGACTGGAAAAACTTTCCTTAGAAAAATCATGCGAATGGGGAGCAGTGAGGAAGTCCATATGTTGTGGCAGTCCTGAACATTGCTTGGAAAGGAATCACTGTCCCCTTCCCATTTTGTGAAATATTAAATCTTCCAAATATGAGAGCTTAAACTTCTGATGTAGTGTTGCTGTGGAGAGATATTTCATGGCTTCATCTGGAATGTGACTTTTCAATCTGTATTTGAATTCAAATAGTTTCATCTTGAATGACATAGACAGGGCCAATGTTTTCTTCCACAGCTGTAAATAGCCTTTGAATTTTACCTTTTGAAGGAGACATCAAACTTATTGATTTTTTTCTTACTATCTTTGGAATTAGACAATTGATTTCTTCAATGTTGGGCATTATGCTTAGGTTGGCAGTTCTGACAAGCTGTAATATTAACTAGCATTTCTTTAAAAATAATGTGCACACCTTCACAGTGTTTTTAAAAATAGTGCTTTTTTGTTTGGAAGCAATGAATGAGACCCTTTATTCACCCTGCTCAGTATCACTACCAATAAAGCTGACTTTGACTGAGACAAGACCTTAGTTTTAGAAGCTCAACTCTATCAAATTTATGTTTTAGAAGTCAACTTGCCTTAGAACTCTGTAATGCTTCAAATTAATAGTAACAATTATAATTACTTTTACTAGAAATCTTTATTGATTTCTTTTAAGAAGAAAAGCAAAATATCTAGTTTCTGAAAGAAGTAGTTAATTCCAGCTCCATAGGAAAATGTTTTCATACTTTTTAGCTCAAGGTTGAAAGCTCCCTTTGGCTGTGTGCTTTAGTACATATTATAAATAATGTTTATTACATCTTATTTAAATGAAACATGTAACACTGAGTGAGATACCGATCTGAAAACAATATAGACGTTTCCATTGACTTTTACTAATTCTAAAATGTCATACAAAGTCTAACCCAACTTTCTTCCCGTCAGTTGAGCGAGTTCTGTTGAAACTTGCAATAGAAACTTTCCTACAGGTAGTCTATGGGAAGATGTCCTCATTCTGTAGAACCTTAATGAAATTCCCACAGGGTCCACAGCTTCATGTGCTTATATATTTTAGGGCAGCTCTGTGATATAGGAAAATACCACTACTCCTTTTTTAGCTGTAAAATAATTATAAGGAAAAACTAGCATGCAATTCTACATCTCTTTTTAAAGTAGTTTATCGGAATGTCCTTGAATGTTTTCTGATACGAAAAAACTAATAAATAGAAATTAAATGGGGATACAGCAGTACATGTCAAATGTTTTAATTTTCTATATTTATGGAGTTTTAAGAGTAGGAAAGGCTACCCAAACACAAAAGTAATCACAAGGACTGAGCAATTGAGATCAAAAAAGAAGTCATCAGTTTGTTGGAAGTTCACCTGAGTTTCTAGAATAAAAACAATGTTGTACGTGATATGAAACATGAAAAGAATTACCTGTCATGTGAATGCTGTAATGATTACTTTGTCTTCTAAAACTGTCTTCATCAGCAAATGTGACGAATGTATGAGTCAGCATGTTAAAGCATCCAGAATCTTGTCAGCATTTTGATATTCTCCTTGGGGATCTTAGTGGGCACAATGCAAGAGTTTCTCTTGTTACCTTGTTTTGGGTGAGTTTTTTTTAATGTGAAGGAGAAGAGATGCATGACAGAAAAAATGCAGGCCAAAAGAAAATTCTAATTGCAACAGATGGGATAAATTATGAGCAGTCAAGATGGCTTGGAGGTTGAGGACGAATAAAGCTCTAAATTATTTCAAGGCTATGACAGAGTCAGAGGACAGCGCAGTTAAAGATTTTTATTGTGGTTACTTGTTTAATATATCTGGGCTAGGTTTTGAATCAAATCTCTATATTCAGTGCAGTGAACAGATTAAACTTTTCTTATCAGCATCTGTATGTTATGCAGGAAAACAATTTTTCCTTGATTAAACAAGTCTTCTCAGGACGTAGAATTATTGCCTAGAAGAATCTTTTTTTAATATGCCAGTTGCACTGGAAGTAGTGGGCTTAGTTAGCATGGCAGTGTTTTGATTTCAAGAATTTACTGGGAGTGTATGCCAATTCTGTGCTACATTCCTAAAACAAGCAACTCTACAAGCTCTGGGCATTGGTATTTGATATGATGATGCCATCATAACTAAAGTCAACTTCATGTAAACTAAAAGTTTAGTAATGCCTAGCGATCAGACCAACCCTACATTTACAAAGCACTGTCATTATTAACATAAGGTTGTTTAATATAAAAAGGGAACTATGTGCCTGGAAACCTCTATAAATCATAAAACCATACTACCTTCATGCATATGAAGCTATGCTGAAAATTTTGCATTTTAATAATTGCAAAACAATGAAAAAATACTGATGCTCCCCAGTACACTAAGAAATAGAAGCAATATTTTGAGGGGCTGAAGTTACATCAGCATTTGCAGTTCAGGTAAATAACATTTTATCAGTTCAAAGGAAAAGACTTCATTTCTTATTTTTATTTCTCAATAAAGTAAATACTGAATTTAATATGAAGCTGCCATAGTGACAATTTAAAATAAAGATGCTTACAGCAAAATTAGATTGTAACACGGGCCACGATTCAAACCCAGATCTGTGATCACTTTGGTGAAATTCAGTGATGCTAAAAGTCTGCATGAGGTCTGAACTTGAAACCCCAGATATTGGCCTTGGGTATTTTATAATTTAAACCATGTTCACAGCACCATGAAAGACTGCAAATAACTTCTATAGATACCCTACATTTCTTTATACCTGCTTGCTTAGCATATAATCTTAGGGGAACAGTATTTTATTTATTACTTTAAGGTTCCTCTTTTCCCTTTCCTTTCCTTTCCTTTCCTCTCCTCTCCTCTCCTCTCCTCTCCTCTCCTCTCCTCTCCTCTCCTCTCCTCTCCTCTCCTCTCCTCTCCTCTCCTCTCCTCTCCTCTCCTCTCCTCTCCTCTCCTCTCCTCTCCTCTCCTCTCCTCTCCTCTCCTCCCTCACTTGAACATACTTCAAAACATAATGGAAAATGAAGTTAAAAAGGAATTCTTTCTGAACCTTAACTTCAACTTTTCCTCATGCTTTTAGATTTAAACTGCACAAACGTTACCTATGCAGAAGACTTAATAAACTTTTTTCTTGATAACTTTATTTCTGACACAATAAAGGCTTGACATGGGAATAAAACTGTGCATTCTCCTGAATAATGAGAAAATATGGCTATTTAACCAGAAAAAAAGAGTAAGTTTTCTGCTAAACAGAGACTAGAACTAGTGTGGCAGCTCTAATTTGAATACGATGATGTATTTAAATATCAAATTTTGACATGAAGTGAGGCAAAGGATACCAACTCTGTGAAATTCTGTACATTCTTAGTAAAATAAGTACATTATGAGAATTGTTCATGATTTTTTGTCATGTTTTTGTGGTTGATGATCTAGTTCATGAAATGACGATGAAATATAGTAGTTTAATATTGCACATCAAAGCCAGAGCCTAGCAGCATGAATCTTGGTCCTTAGGGCAGTTAAAACTTAATTACATAACTGGCTGTATTAATGGAGGAATTTAAAACACCCTTTTCTTTCCCTTTAGACCATGGTAAGCAAGGGAAATGTCATATTATAGATAAGTCTAGCTTTGTTAAACTGTAGACATAGTTGTTAAAAGCCCATTAGTTAAACTACTGAAATTTTAGTACCAGCATTACTGCCTTTTTCTGCATTGATGAAACAACAGACACTGAAAGGTCTGATTTATAATAGATCACAGTGTGTGCCCCTTTTAAGCACACCCCTACCAAGCTACAAACAAAATACAGCCTTTCCTACCTGCCTGTACATTTTTGTTTAATATGGAAATAGAGGTGTATTTTTCTTGTATGAGTTTAGGTACATGTACATAAGCGTGCAGCATGCATATACATACACATGCAGCATAGAGTAAACCTTAGTAAAGAGCAAGGTAAACATTATTTGTTCTGCTTTTCAACACAACAGCATCTTTTATTTATTACTTTACCTTTTACCCTCCCTCACTAATTATAAAATGCCTTTTAAAGGGTCTTAAAATCCTTCATGTCAGTAAGCAGACTCCAAGCAAAATTTATTTTCCAAGCAGCATTGTAATTGATCTGCCCATCTGACAGTTTCTTGAAGGTGTTGAAAACAATTGGAATTTGTTTTGAAGGCAAGTGATTCTCTACTTGATAATCACAGTATGTTCATATTCTTAAGGGAAGTTTTCTTTCAAACTAAATTGGCCAAGTTCATAGTCTCTTCACACCAATATGCAGAGAGTGAGCTGTTTTCCCCCAGCTGCCAGATAACAGAAAAAATTGATTTGACAGTGTTGAACATGGGTTGTAGTAAAATACTCAATATTGCACTTGCACTTTCTTAAGCCAGTGCTCACTGCGTAGTGCTGGTGAGAATGGAAAACACAATGGCTTCAGTTCTCTAGACAGACTTTCTTTAGTAATTTGGTCATCCTTGCAAAGCTTCTTGGCTGTCTTAGTTTTAGTCTTTTTCTGATACCTGGCCCCAAGCATCATGACTTCCTACCTCCATGCCTCCACACAAAATTTGCTTTGATTGGGTTCTTCACTCATCTTCTTACCCGGGAGTATTCAGTTAAGGAGATATGGGAAGTCATGATGCTCTTTTACCTGTTTTCCATACATTAAGGAAGAACCCAACTACAAGAACAATCCCTACCTTTTCTTCCAGTGAGAATTGGAACATTTTAATACAAAGGATGATTCAGAATACAGATGCATTGGATGTACTGTTCCTGCTTTAATGGGCATACTGTTCAAAAAATAGTGACAGCATCAATTGGTAGAATTAGCTCTTTAAAGTGTTGACATAATAATACTCTTCTCAAATATTTCTAGTATTTCTTCTGTGCAATATCACAACTCATGTTTGAGTTGAGGCCATACAGTTTTATTTGCCAGACAATTTTATTTTAGATGTTTTCTAAATAAAAAGTCAGAGGTCCTACATAGAAAAACATCTCAGTTTACTTTGCTCTAGGAAAATAAAGTAAGAAACAAATTCACCTGAGCAGCAATTTCATCTGAAGCAGTGATGGATACTAATTGAAACTAATAAAATTGGAGAGTATGCACTTGGATTAAACTAAGTATCAAATATTCCCTTCTCTCCAAAGAAATGAGTCCATTAGAAAGGGCTGATACCGAAGAGGTAGTGTGGGAGTATTTGCTTGTGTTAGTTATGTAAAATATGTAAAAATTTGGATTATGTTATTTTTCTAGTTAAGTCTCAAAGCTGTATGTACCTTTAGCTTGATCTGTTCCTAAGTTTCAAGAAATTCTCCAGCCCGTATCACGCAGCAGGAATCAGGACCAAACAAGGTGGGCTTCTTAGGTAACTACTATCTATGACTACTCTGGTTTTAATGTTTCAGATTAAACTGTAATATAAGGAAGCTGGTGAAGGGTCTGGAGAATGGGTCTTAAGACGAACATCTGAGGCAAGTGAGGTTGTTTAGCCTGGAGAAGTGGGGGGTGAGGGGAAACATGATCACTTTCTACAGCTACCTGACAGGAGTGAGGAGTGACATTGTAGTGATGTGAGGATCGATCTCTTCTCTCCAGGGAGGAATGACAGGACAAGAGGAGATGGGCTCAAGTTGTGCCAGAGGGGTTTAGGTTGGACAGTAGGAAGAACTTTTTCACTGAGAGGGTTATTGAGTGTTGGACTGGGCTACCCAGGGACGTGATGGAGTCACTATCCCTAGAGATATTCAAAGGACACATGGATGCAGTGCTGAGGGACATGGTTTAGTGGTGAGCTTTCTAACTGAAATAGTTCTATGATTCTATATAATTTTACATTGAATCTACTGCTAAATGCAACAAGTCTTGTGTGCCATATCATTGTAGGGTATCAAAAGTCAGACAAATATTCTGTAAATTCCTTAGTTAAAATTTCCAGCAACAAGGCAAAACCCATAGTGAGTCAGGAAGACAAACCTTCAAGCTTTAAGTGACTAAAGACATATTACAATGTTTATTTGGCATCTGATCAGTCGTAAAACATCTGGTATTAAGGAAGATATCAGTTATTTACTATTATTAGCTAATTAAGCCTTGTAACAGATTGTTCTTTGTGTTGATACGTTCACAGTCAGAACCTTTCGTCACTGCTTTTTTGTGTATGCATGAGATCTGTAAAATAAACCTACTTTGATTACAGTTGCTACTTCTTTGAACCTACCAGAGTTTCTCCTTCTTGCTTTCTGTTGCATGATTTAGTTACTAATCTAGACTTTAATGAAATTCTATTCTTTATTAGGCTGTAATGTGAAAGCTTACGATTTACCAGCTAGCAGAATAAAAATCCTGGAAGTACCGCAGTGTCTTATCTATTACAACTAGTTTGCCATTGTGGATTTATAGGACATGGCATTATGGCAACAAGAGAGTTTTTAGGACTATGTCAGATTGAATACAAGAGCCAGACTTGCTTGAAATTGAAATATGTCAACTGAGAAATACACTTTATAAAGCAGTGTAAAATTTAGTTAGGACACTTTTATTGCACAGGAGCTGTGAACACTAATAAGTCAGGATTTATGTGTTTGATATAATTGCCTATTAAAATAAGCACTAGACATAGTTTAGTATAAGTAACAAAAAATGATTCTCTGTCCTTAGAGAATTTCTGTCAACAAAATTTCCTATGGACTGAATAGATAGAGGCTATCTTATCAAACAAAAACTTCACGCAGAACTACTCTATTTTTGGCTACAAAATTTCATATAATATTACTCTTTATATGCTTGTGGAAGAATGTGTACGTAATTAGAAGACTGAAAAAAAAAATCAATATAGTAAGAGGGGATATGAATAGAGAAGAAAGGAAATTTAGAACATCAACTCATTTTTACTCAAAGCAACAAACACAGAAATGCCAAACCTNCAGAACTACTCTATTTTTGGCTACAAAATTTCATATAATGTTACTCTTTATATGCTTGTGGAAGAATGTGTACGTAATTAGAAGACTGAAAAAAAAAATCAATATAGTAAGAGTGGATATGAATAGAGAAGAAAGGAAATTTTAGAACATCAACTCATTTTACTCAAAGCAACAAACACAGAAATGGCAAACCTTGCTATTCATTGTCTCAATAGCAGTTCCCTTTATTTTGGCCAAGTGTTGCTTACAACAATTTGGAAATAAGATAGTTAAAAACAAGCAAAACATTCCATTAGTAATGATATACTATTGACTTTTCCTTTTGGTTCCACAAGAATACAAATGACAGCAAACAAAGCTCAAGCCAAACACCATCCAGAGGTAAAGTTCCCACTGAGTTTTATTTGAAAGTTCTAGTGCCTGGTTTCACAATTTTGCCAATTGCTGACGTGACAGTAAGTTCTGAAATCTGAAGCTGCACACTGATCTAGGCTTCCATTTAGAAAGGTGAGAGTAGAAGTATTTTTTTAGCTTTTTGTCTGACAAGGTCATCTATTAGCTGCTGCACTATTCTTTGTACTGTAGCGGAATGTTTTATTTGATTTATTTAGAACTGTATGAAAATTTGAAAGCAGGCTACAAGTGGTGGCTAACACATATCAAGCCACATAGATTGCATAGTGCGCAGCTCACAAGGGGCTGGTGACATAATTATGTAAATTATAGAAGGTTAACATGAATGAGGAGAAAATAAGTATTCCCAGTCTGTTGAATTCTTAATGTTGAGGTTGATTGCATGGCACAATAGATGATAGACAATTACAAATATGTGAATGTCTATAGTAAAGCTAACCAGTTCGAGTAACTATGAAGATTCCTGAGAAAAACTTGTTAAGCATTCTTAATAAATGCACTGGGTCTGGAACGAATGGAGTTAAATAGAGTAATTTGAGTCAGCCACTGTCTACTGCACAATGTTGACCTTGTCCTGACTGGATGACAAGCACTGAAAAGAACAGGACATGCAGCAGCAGTGGCAGTGATGGTATTCTTTTGCATATCCATTAACAGTTAGAGCACTCAGGAAATGGAATGGCTGAGATGTGGATATTTATGTAAATGGAAAGTTTCTGTCAGATCATAAAAGCAATTATTTGGTTTAGACACTTTAAAGACTTAGGAAATTATGGAGAATATGTCATCTGGATTGCTGTCTAGGACTTTGTTCTGTGGCTCAACAAGGTCTGGATCTATCCAATGTCTGTTTCTCTGCCCTTAGGCTATAAGGTGAATAGACAAAAGCTTTTCAGACATTGAGCAGCCTAGAAGATTTTCAGAATGTGCCCTAACAAAAGGAATTACCTATTTGTACATTTAGATGCTCTGAAGTCCATTTTTTCTCTTAAGAGGTTCATCTTGTGAATGCAGCTGTCACTCATAGTTATGAATACCATAGTTATCAATGCATTGGGCTGGTCTTTTTCTGCCGTGTGCAGTCCCAGTCAACAAAGACAGATGGAATTTCTTTCTCTCTGGATCCTGAGCAGACTTGATATGAGAGCTCCAATTTATGGATGATGTGAGGCTGTGAGTTGATACTGTTGTTGTAGTTTGGAGATTAATTTAGTAAACTTTCAGCAAGACTTGGAATAATGTTCCTTAGCTCAGATCTTGAGTTACATCCAGCTATCTTAGCTTGCATTGATTTATAAGTGACAAGACACCAAGCTGGGTGTAAGTGTTGATCTGCTTGATTTGCTTGAGGGTAGGGAAGCTTTACATAGAGATCTAGACAGGCTGGATTGCTAGGCAGAGGCCAATTCCATGCGTTTCAATAAGGCCAAGTGCTGGACCCTGCACTTGGGCCACAACCACCCCACAACAAACCCCAACAGTGCTACAGGCTTGAGGAGGAGTGGCTGGAAAGCTGCTAGGCAGAGAGGGACCTGGGAGTGTTGGTTGACAGCAACTGAACACAAGCCAGCAGCATACCCAGGTGGCCAAGACAGCCACTAGCATCCTGGCCTGGATCAGCAGGGTTGTCAGCAAGAAGAGGGAGGTGATCATTCTCCTGTACTCAATACCATACCTGGAAGTATTTAAGAGACAGATTAGGGAAATGGTCTAGCAGATGATAAGGCTGGGACAAAGGCTGGATTCAATGATATTAAAGGTCTCTTCCAGCTGAAATGGTTCTATGATTCTGTAAGTGTGTAAAATGATAACTTCTGTGAATCCAAGCAGAATTTTGGAAGGGGTTGTTGAGAAGAATTTCACAGTAGTGTGAAAAATCACAATTAAACAAAACTAACAAAAATAGCAAACTTTTGTCTGGTGACAGAATGAATTCAAGCTCATACCAATGACTCTTCAAATAATGTCCAAATTGTATGCAAATAAGAAGACTCTAGAATAAAGTGTGATTGAGATCAGTACAGGTAAAGTACATGAGGTGTTGACAGTAAGCGTTCAAAGAAGCTCATGCTTGATTTTACATCATTTTTGTTAGATCCATGTTTATCACTTATGCTTGGCAGGTTTGCAGATCCATCTAAATGAGACTGAAGTGTAAAAGGCTAAGTTTATATTTAGCAGCTTAAACTTTCCCTATTAATATTATGCTAGGAAACTAAGATTCACACATAGAATAAGATCTTTATAAAAATTATTTGGGGATATTGTTGAAAACTGTAGCTTCTGAAAGCAGCAGTCAAGTGAAAAGACTTACTGCAAATAGACTGGATTTATTTTCTTCCATTTTCATTTAAAATCCTTAGAGGTCCATTGGAATCTGATCAATATTTCTGTATTTTTGAGTTACAAAAACAGCTATTCTTCTTTAGTTACATGCTCAATGTCAGTGTCCACAGTAAACCCTTTGGAATTACTAGCAGAGAATTACCAGTGCTAGACTCTAAGAAGTCTGGCGTACATTCAAAATAAGTGTCTTCAGTGTGCAGTATAAAACCTCACAGCACCTAAGTCAGGGAAGGTAAAAGTGAAACAATAAAAAGAAATCAGAAGATTAGTGACAGAATCTAAGGCTGCCCAAAAGTAGGATCTGTTAAAGATATCCATAATGCAATTCAATGCAGCACACCCCAAAATGAAGCTACCAAACTTCAATGGAGGATTTAAGTTAATCTTTTATGCAATGTCAAAAGATGTACCAAGAAAACTGTTTTAATTGTGAAAAGAACTTCCCAGGATTCCCTTAATAAATAAATTGTTTATAATGAAAAATAGCCAGCACTCACATGGTGTAAAACTACAAGCAAAAAACTGGTGTTCAACGTCCATTTTACTAAAAATGAGAGAAGAGAAAGCCAAGGCCTAATGTCAGAGTTTGTAATTTCCATGCTAGACAAAGTGTGAGTGGAACATCCAAAGATGTGTTGGTTTTCATGGAATAAATGAAGAAAGAAAACTAACAATCACTAGTAATGACTGAGAATAAACCTAGTAAAGTTACTTTACCATATATTCATTCTGCAAAGAGACTTGCAAATGTCATAAAAGAGATGGCCATTAGAAAAGAAAATAGTGAAAAAGAACATGGTGACTTCTTATTAAGATTGTTCTTCATTTATGGGAGCATTATCATTAAAGCTAGATGTGCAACATCAGCTTCTCATTGATGAGACAGCTTGTGTCAAGGGCAATCATATTAGGCTGTGTCTCACTTAAACGTACTGTTCCCTTAACTAAAATAGCACATTCAAGGTGAGAAAAGAAAACAAAGTCAAATCTATTTTTAATTCTGATGCAAAAAATAGTCTATGGTTTCATGATGTACAGAAATAGAAGGTTATAAGCCAAAACTTACTCCCTTTTTGGTGACAAGCAAGGGGTTATATGTATGCATGATAGATTCCATACATCATTAAAACAGACCTCTTACCTGTCCAAACCATCAGGGGCCCCAAAAGCAGCTTTATTGTGTTAGAAATAAAATTACCAGCATATCATGCTGTTAGATGAAGATGTAGCATTGTTGTAAACAACTTCTTCCCTCTAAACTGATATACATATGAAATATCATTTAAAGTCTTCAGAAATTACTGGGTGCAGTCCCTCACTGCATGCATCCTAACACCTTAACATTCTAATCATCTTTACCGATAGGTTTAGGACAAGGTTATGGAAATTACATCCAACCTCCTTAATTACCATTGGGAAAAAATGCAGAAATTACAACAATGCAATGATTAAATACAAAGTTAATAGGGAAAAAAAAAACAACACCAAAAACCTGCCAGGAAAGGAAACCCTTGTTTATGATTTATGTAAATTAATCTCTAAGAAAAAGTTAATTAAATAGAGCTACTGTGAGAAAGAATATTCTATTGCTAATTATTACACTCAAAATCCTGTTCAGAACAAAAAATCCAGTACAGCTTATGCATGAAACTGTGATTTTATTGTTAGACTAATCAAAATGTTACACAAAGTTATTGCTTGTCCAGTTAATTGATGTTATGCTAATTAATAATGCAATTAATATTAATATACATAAACGTCTCAGTATCCATGCCTTTTATTTAGAACTACACTCCCCTTTCCAATATCCTTATGAATACTGACTTCAAAAGTACTAGTCTTCCTCAAGAAGAAAAGGCAACAGTTTATGATAAGTCACTACCATCATCAGTCCCAAATTTATCAGCTCATGTTGAGTGTTGTCAGGGGAAGAAGCAGAGGCATTTTTCTTCCTTGTTCTTGAGAGACACTTTGGGCTGTTTTTTAAAATGTTTTGTTACTAATCTGCTTTCTTTTCATTGGTTCCTGATTGAAGTTTGAACATTACACAGTAGGCCCCCCAAATTCCAATTAATACAAAAGAAGTTAGTGTCCTGAGTGCCTTAATTGATTGTAATTACCCTGACCAGCCTCATCTGGGACACACCTCCACCTCTTCTCCCTGTAGATCCAGGAGCTATTTAAGATCAGGCCTGGAACCCTACTGCTTTCTTATAGTATGTTGCAGGTTATGTATTTGCAGTCTCATCTTTAGCTGTAGCTTAAACCTTGACCTATGCTGTAGCTGTGTCTTTAAGTCTTGCCTGTGATAATTTCTTGTTGCACTGAACTGAACTCTTTGGTGGACCCTGAACCTGACTCATCACAATGCCATGCCAGGAACTTATAGTGGCACCAGTCATCAGCACCCTGCTCTGCCCACCCTGCCCAGATCCTGCACCACTGTACTTTTCTGCAAGGGTAGTACCAGCAATAGGTTCTTCCATTAGGGAGCAGTCCCCTTTCTGCTAATGACCTGGACAAAGGCAGCTACTTGCTAAACAGTGACTGCAATAGGGACTTGAGCTCAAGTGACATGGATTAGGCAATAACGACTTATCTAGTTATTGGCTAATGACTGAAACAATATAAAACCTGCTAAAGCCCCCACAAACCCAGGTAAAGTTTGAAGGTTTTGTGCTGTTAAGTTCAGAGAAAGCTAATAGCATTTTAGTATAAGTAACAAAATTGTATTAGTTGAGCTGTGAGGTCTGACAAAGAATAACATTCATTAACAAAGGAGATGCCTGTATGGATGCTGCAGAACAGCTCTAGCTGAAACTGGACCCATTCTGTGCTGATATGATCTTCCCTGTGGACAAGTAAGATAGCATACTATGTTTTAACTGTACCTGATGAGCAATGTTGCTCTCTGTTATTTCTTGTGTTTCTAGACAAAGTGTTTGCTCTCTTGATGAGAAGTGAGACTGTGAGAAGTAAGGGTTCGTGACCGTGTCTATTTACTGGTCTTAAAATACATCTGAAAACTGTTTGGAGAAGTGTTGTTTTTTGCCTACTGTTTCTGTAGGACTCTACAAAACAGGATTCTCTTCCAAGATTAGTACTTTCTTGGTAGCACAAATTTACTGGTGCTGATTACTTTTCTTCTTTTAGATATGCATTGGGACTAAGTCCACTAGATATGTCTCTGTGATAACACATAGTATTTAGACACTAAAAAACACTTGACAACAATTAATTGCTGTATGGGTTGTATAAATTCTTGGCATATGAACTAGAAAAATATGATTTAACTAAACATGAGTTTAGATGTGTTTTGGTTGCTACTTGGTTGTGGTTGCTGAGACGCTACTTTTCAAAACCGAGATTTAAGGGCTGTCCCAGAAATGGCATGTTAGTGTTGAGACGGCAGAATAATTCATGAAAGATGCATGAAAGTCTGTTCTATAGATACCATGTGTACAAAGTAGTCTCACAAGTACTTAAAAACAAGAAGAGATGGGAGGAAGGTGCAGTAACTGAAGCCAGTGTAAAACTGATGCAAAGACTGTATTGGTAACCTTAAAACACTAAGTGGCGTAAGTAACTGTTTGATTGGGAGCTTTAGTGAGACTCAAGTTGAATACTCCTTCAACTTAACAGGTCCTGAAGCTGTCTTAGGAGGCAAAGCTTTTTGTCTTATCATCTGTCCTAATTAGATCCAGAGAAATTTTATTCATCCTTCATGGAATGTCTGAGACATTGTTTTGTTTCTTGTCTCTAAGTGTATACAGGCTGTTTAGTGGGGGAGAGACAAGGCATTTTACAGTGTTTTCCAGTCACTTTGTGAAGAGATACAAAAGAACTATTTAAACGGTTCTACCACTTACCCAGGATCATAGAATCTTAAGGGTTGGAAGAGCCTTCCGAAGATCGTCTGGTCAAACCCCCCTGCCAGAGCTGGATCACCAGGAACTCATCCAAGTGAGTTTTGAAGACCTCCAGAAAAGGAGACTCCACAACCCATCTGGGCAGCCTGTTCCAGTGCTCCCTCACATTGAAAATTTTCTTTATTTTCTTTGGAACCTCTTATATTCCAGCTTGTACCCATTTCCCCTTGTCCTATCATTGGACAGCATTGAGAACAGCCTGGTTTCATCCTCCTGAAACTTTCTCTTCACATATTTATAAACATTAAAGAGATCATCCCTCAGTCTCTCCAAGCTAAAGAGCCCCAGCTCCTTCAGTCTTTCATCAGAAGAGAGATGCTCCACTCCATCATCTTTGTGGCCTTGTGCTGAACTCTCTCCAGTAGCTCCCTGTCTTTCTTGAACTGAGGGTCCCAGTACTGGACACAATATTTCAGATGCTGTCTCACAAGGGCACAGAAGAGGGGGAGCATATTTACTTTGACAAAGATTATGTGGAATTATAGTGTTAAGCTTTACCAAGACATGGTGAGTAATTATCAGGGAGAGGAAATGCAGTTAACTGGGGAATGATGACAGATTGATGACATGTGAAATAACTGAGCATGTCTAATGAAATACGTTACTAAAATCAGAACTCGTGAAGAAAAGTTGAAGATACTGTTAATTATCAACTTTTTAAAGCAAAGCAGTCATTGATTTGTGCAAAGTGAGTCGCAAAATAAAAACCAAAGTTTTCACTAGCGAAGTTTCAACTGAGCATGAAACTGTCTTGTAGATTTTATATTGGTGTTAAGAAATTTGAAGCATCTTCCATTTGTAAAACTAGAACTGAAAGTGGTTGATCTCGCATCATACACTTTCAAATTCTATAGTGATCCAGTAACATGGAGACATTGGCTCTGAAGAGAGCTATAAATAAATTGAGCAACTCACTTTGGGGGAAGAACAGCTTTATATACGGCTCTTTAAAAGTCTGTCTTTTATCATACTTCATAAGCACAGGTAAAAACTAAAATCTGAAGAGCAACTATACACTAGAACTAAACTTGTGATAAGGATGCTGTCAGGCATTGAAGCCCAAGGGAAGTGTGTTGCTCTGTACCAAAGCAGAGTCTTTGATCAACTGCATAACTCCTGAGTTTTGAAATTACAATGAATATCTCGTATGCATTGGGTTTTTTTGCAATGAGTTTAAAATTGTATTTAATGGGGATGTGAAAGTAGACTTTTCATCTAACTGCTAGTATGCTAGTTATGAATTTGTATTAATCTTGAGCTGGAATGTTGATGTCATTCAAAAGATGATGTTAAAGATTTCCTAATACATTCTATTTGCCATATGTGCTGGTATTCAGGGCCAAGATCTTAATTCCCCCACTTTTGTATTGCCATCTGAAAAGTTTCAAGTCATGATGCCATCCTTTAAGTACCTTTGATGCTTTTAAAAGATATAGGATTCTCAGCTCTTTATGTATATGGACTTGAAAGTATTTAGAATATGTGGTGTTTTAAATGTCCAAATTATTGAAAATTAATTGCTTAACAATACACCTCCTTAAATTGTCCCTTAGCAGCTCTCTCTAATAGTATTTCACAAGCTTCTGAGTCATCTTTATCCACCATTATAACAATTTCATGCTATTGAAGGGGAGGCATATTTCATAGTGAAATGAAGCAATATGCTGATCATACAAGGGAGACTTGCTGTGGATAAAGACACTACTCACTGTAAGAATCCAGTATAATTACTCGCATTAGCTTATTACAGCCTTACTGCTATGCAAGTCCACAGCTTTCATTTTCTAAATATATTGCTTCACTTGCAGCACACAGATGTCATGACCTTCATTATTTGCCCTGCTCTCCCAAGAACACCTACAGGTCTCATAAACATCATGATACAACACAGTTAGATTCTATTACTATGCCATATGTATGCCAGACCTTCCAGCCCCAAACAGTGGCTGGGGGTGCTATTTCAGCTGCAAGATCATTGACAAACACTAGAGATGGATCTTACTCCCTGTTGTTACTGCCCTCTCAGCCTTTGGGCTCAAGTTTTCAAGCTTTCTTATTTCTGTTTTTACTGAGTTATACTACAGTCGACTTTTCAGTATTCTGTCCATGCAGGCTTTTTAAATGAAAGATTCTGCTCAATTTTTTTAAAAGGAATTAAGTGAAGAGCTGATATAGTAATTCTTATCTGTTGTATATCCTGAGTGCTAGTAGTAGTGAAAGTGAGGTCAAGTATGAAAGTGCTACTTTATTAAGTAACTGACAGAGAATCTACTCTTCACTCAGGAAGTATGGGTACTTCCATGTCAGTAGAAATAAGACAATTAGTGGAAAACTTCCAAAAGCTAGAATTTGGAAAGACTGTGGAAGCTTCGTTACAGGTCAAAACAAAACTAACAGAGCTTGTGCTTCTCTTAAAGGCAACAGCAAACAACTATTATGTCAGGAAAGCTTTAAGCCTTGTAACAGTTAGTACAGAGGCAGGAATTAATCCTGCAGTAAGCAGTTATAGAGCAGCTTTCCTCAGATAAACTTCTCTCCCAAACCCTAATATTTTGTTCATCCACCATCTTTAAATTGAGGAACTATTTTCATTAGACATATGTTTTAAATACAGCACTGTATCAAAGCCTTAGCATGATAGAAGCAGAAGTGAAATGTGCATGTAGAAGCAGTTGTCAATCATCTCCCATTTAAAGTACTAAAATGATGAATGGATTACTCTTTATAGCCAATACTTACTCATTTAAGACATCCTGCCCCCTATAACTCTTAAACAAATACATAGTGTTTTAATGATAAGCCTAGAACACCACGCCTTGACTGTCCCGGGAGGGTTGTGGATGTTTAGCCTAGAGAAGGCTAAGGGGGGATCTAATGAACACAAGTATTTTAAAGGTGAATGTCAAGAGGAGGGGGTAACACTTGTTTTTTCTGTAGTGTCAAGTGACAGGACTAGGAGTAACATCCATAAGCTGGAACATAAAAAGTTCTGCTTAAACATAGGGGAAAACTGTTTTACTGTTCAGATGAGGGAGAACTGGCACAGGCTACTTAGAGAGAGTGTGGAGTCTCCTCTGGAGGTCTTCAAAACCTACCTGGATGCATTCCTGAGTGACCTGATATAGGTGGTCCTGCTTTATCGGGGGTTGGGGGACAGTTGGACTAGATCTCTAGAGGTCTTTTCCAGCCCCTCCCATTCTGTGATTCTATGAGAAACACCACGGTAAGGAGCATAGAAAGGAAGAAAACATTCACATATGCAAGTGACCAGAAATAGTTACAGGATGAATGTGTTTTTAATCATTTTAAATGCTTTACAAAATTAAAGCATGTAATTGTTCCTAAGCAATACAATGAGCTGTTTGGTAATATGAGAAAATAAGGACAGAATAATATCTGGAGTGAAAACTTACAATCTAGACTATGTTATAAGGCAAAAAAAGATACTCTATAGAAAGAAAATTATCTATTTCATTAATAAATAGTGGCTTTCCTTACAGGTATTGGAATCTATATGGCCTATGTCACTCTGTGCTTTTCTGAAGATTTCATGTCAATGAATAGCCCAGGATACCATGTTATTTTCAGAAAAAGATGCTCAGCTGCTTTTCTCTACCAGAACTCAGGTAAGGGATCCTGCCCTGGTTTAGAATCAGGCAGACAATAGATGTGCCATTGTTCCTAGCTGTCTGAAGAGTAATGTGGCTTTACAAATGCTGTAGTGAAGACTCAAGATATTGGTAATTTCTTTCAGGAAAACAAAAAGATAAGCTCAAGGTGTGTTTGTACTTTCCTGAAACAACCACTGAGAATTTAATATGAGATCACTAGGATTTTCTGCCTTTAAAGTACTAAAACTGCAAAGAACGGAGGCCAATTTAAATGTAAATGGCACACGTACTGTGGTGATCAGTGCAGAAGCTCAATGGGCATAGAGATCCTTTATAGGTGTCAAGTAAAAATATAATGGAATTGTAGTTTCTTGAATGATAAATAATTCAAATATGAAATGGGACCTTACAATCTCTGATAGTAGGTGTCAGAGCTATGGACTGTTATTCACCACTTAAATACCTCCAAAGAAAAGTTTACCTGTTCATTTTAGTGTAATCTATTAGCAAATTCTTATGAGTTCTGATTGTTGTCTGTGCTTAGGATTCACTCAGTGACAGCTGATAAAACATGCATTTATTTCATGCATCTTACGAAGAGAGTTCTTTAAGTACCCACGAAGTCTACTGTTTGTTATGTAGCTCTCTGCTTAGGACTATTTCCTAGAATCATCATTTATTGAACTACTGAAAATAGTCCCTTTCCAGATGATGGTTGGACCCAGATCCCTATGGCCAACTTCAGATTTAGGATGGGAGGAAAAGCTGAATAATCACTGAAGAGTTATTGTTTTATTTTTCTAAACAAAGGAGGAAGATCCTCTTCTCATGACTTTGATCAATGTTGCTTGGCTAGTATACCAAGTGATGAACCTGTATGGTTTTTTTATTGCTTGTTATGAAAGATCCTTCAGAAACAAGTGCCAGCTATAACAGCTCACATCTTTTTTGTGCACTTAATTTCATGTACTTCTGATCCCAGAACATTTTCTTCAGATGCGACCTGTTGTAATTCTATTTCTTTGTAATGGGAATTATCATACCTATGACAATGCAGCAATTCCACTTATATCGCTACAAATTTTATTTGGGTATATACCATTAATTTAAAACATTTATCTTGGGTATATATAATTATTTAATTAGTGTATGCTTTATTGAAAACACTTAAACTATAAAGACCTACCTTGACCTTTTACCAATTGAATACTAGGGAAGTCTAAATTCAAACACCTTAACTGTACATATTTTTCAGATAGCAAGTTAATGATGATAAAAGACAATCTGAGGTTACAGACCCATTTAAGGCTACAAGCTAATTAGTGAGGTCCTGGGTAGAACCACAGAACTTAATGACTTGGTAAAGCTGTTCTGTGAAGAGTTGATCTCTCCTTTTGGAAGCTCTACAAATGGTTCTTAAGTGCTGGAAATATGCCTAAAGTTAAACATCAGGATCCCTCAACTGCAGTCTGTCTACCTACTACAAAACACAATTTTTGCTGTGCACTGAAGTTCTTAGGTAACTTGAAATAAGAAGGGAAAGTGATCCTTAGTTGAATCCTCAGACTTCAAGAGTATGTGCAGTAACTTTCAGGAGGATAAAATTGTCTAGAACATTAGTTAAATGACAACAATGGATGATGCACCACTGTTAAGCTGGTTTTGATTTGTCTTTGATCCTCTTTTGTGGTTTGTATTGAGATTCCTATTTTTTATCTGTTTTTGAGGTGAATAGCTGAATGTGTAGGACAGGATTCTCTACTGCTTCCTACTGTGCATTTGTTTGTTTCTAGTTCCAGGAGCAAAATATAACAACAGATTTCTTGCCAAAAGTATCATCTCAGAGTAAACACTTCTACACATATGCAAAAGGAACAAAGCTTTCTAAAAGGCTCATGCAGTTCTTTTTATGGTATATTTGCTTTCTGTCTAGTTTGTAAAAAATTAAACACTACCAAGAGAAGGCAAGAGATGCTGTCAATACTTCTCCTCCTGCAGTATAGTCAAACAGATGGAAAGAATAGATGATTCAAAATGCTTTTGGTAATTTCTAAGGCATGAAATTGAATTTCCTTCTCCCTTGAAGGAAGCTCCTTACCCTTCCCTTGAACCCACAACACATGTCTTGATTCTCTGTGTCCTGGAGAATATTCCAACCAACAAACAAAAAGAATTCTATTGCTGGCTCAAAATATTGAAATAAATGTACAAAGTAGAAGAATCTTAAGGCAGGAAGCTTAAAGTTCCTGTTCTGCCGTCATCCTTAACTACTAAGTGACCCAGACCCATGGCTACTCGGGTAGGTGACAAGCCACAGGTCAAACATTTTAGGTGAGTAGAAAACAGGATATAACCCTTCCTCCTTCAGAGCTGGAGTGTCTTTACAAAGAGTTGTCTGTTCAGAGGTGCTGATGGCTCTAATATGGGTTGTTTATGACAGCTTTAATATTATTTTTCAGCAAAAACTCCCCTGGCTTTTACTGAAGTTTGTTATGTTTCTTTTAGGCAGATTTGAAATACTCTGCTCACAAACACTTCTTTTTTTTTTTTTTTTTTTTTTTAGTTTTAAAAAGAGGTAAGAAACAACCTTAAAGTGGATTTCTTAATTTCTAGGCTGCTAAACATAAAAGTCATTAAAACCTTAATTCTGAATATGATGATGTTATACTAACAGCTCTGTTTTAACTCATCCTCTGACAAATGCAGATCCATAAGACATATTAGATAAGCTTCCAAATGAAGGACAAATGCATGCTGTACAGTCTCAAGTGTTTTCTATATAGAACAATGTATATGCTGCAATCCTAGAATGAGATGTATGTTCAGTGTTCTATATCTTCCCAATTTTCAGCCCTGTCACCAGAGCTTGGCTTCCAGGAAGCTGTGTAATCCTGAAGATGCTTTCCATTTGCTTTTTTGGTTTTGCTTTTCTTGGTATGCTGGTGTTAGCTGATAGTGATGACTTAATTGGGAAGAAGGTAGATAAGAGGCAAGAACTTTCCTGCTGGTTTTTCTGATGTGATGATATACTGGTCTTGTTATATAATGTGCTCCTGTTAAGTAGCTTGATACTTTCATCTAACAAATTCAGATTGAGGCTGATGTATAGCTAATGCATAACAGCACTAACAAATGCAACAACTTCTATGAAAGTGGAAGACGGGATTTTTAGCAGTCTGATCTGTCAGCTCTTGCCATGACGCCAGTGACAAGTTGCCTGTCTTCAGAATGAACTATATGTGATTTTGATTGGGATCTTATTGTTTTTCATTGTGGGAACAATATGTGGTCAGACAAGGGTCTGTGATGCTGTTACGGCACAGTACAAATGTAGAAGGCACTGACAACGTGTGCAGGAGTGTGTGTTGCTGAGCTTCAGTGTACGGTACTGCTACCTACTTCAGCTGACTCACTCAATGTATCTTTGTCGTTATGCTATGTAACAGAAAAACTGAGATATGGGAAGCAATATAGCTGCGTAGCATTGCTCTGTACCTGGGATATTTTCATCTGAGATATAGCCTCATAAAAATATTATATAGATAAAGCTGTATTCTCAAATTTGAGCTAATTGAAAAACCCTTTGAAAAACCTTTATGGATTGCACAATGCAGACTGCTTAACAGTCTCATGATATATGCAGATTACCTATGAGGCTTTGATAACTAGTTTATTTGTCCTTTAAGCCAAGAAAGATCTTTCATCCATGAAAGAATATAGCCAAGCTTGTTTAAAAACACATCTTACCTCAAAGCGGTCATATCTTGTTTGCCAGTTTTGATCACAGCTAATTAGCTATTCATTTATCTTAATTCTACTTTTATACCAAAATGCCAGCAATTGTTGACTTAGTTCACTGAACAGAATACACTTTAGAGAAAAATAGATAAAAGCATTTGAAATAAACAAAATTATACTTTTCAAGCAAAGTGTAAATGAAGACTTTATAAAAGAAAGTCAAATATATATCAAAATATAATAGTATGAAAGTGCCAACATGTTGATAGAAGTTTGAGATTGTTATTTGAGGTACAAAGCTTAGATGTGTAATTTGTCTTTAAATTTCTAGTACTTTGATGCAAATCGAAGTAAAGGGAAAACAGAAAGGATCAGAAACTCGAGGAAGTTAAGTGCAAAATATATATTGAGGCAACACCCAAATTGTTTAAGAATAAAAACTCTAAAAGCATTAAGTACAATCATAAATCCTTTCCAAAGACCTCAAGTTAAGAAGACATGGCAGATAGTGTATAAAGCTAATTGATGCTGAAGGTGTATAAAGAGGGCTTAGAGGATGAGACCGCAGCAAAAGAACTATGGAGTTGGTTTGAGATTTTTTTTTGCACAGCTGCTTGTTACTGAGGAGCTTGGAGACTTCCTACATGAAAACCCCGGGTTTAGTCGATCAAAGAATCTGTTAGATTGATACAAAAAGATTGTAAAACATGTAGACAAAGTGAATAAGTCATGGTGACCAGATGATAATAATGGAGTTCTAAAATAACTCAAATGAAATAGTTTAGCACTATTTGTAGTTCAGCTAACTCCCACTTTAAGCTACAATGGTATCGGAGGCCAAGAAATGTCTGATGTGGAACTAGATTTTGAGTTTGTTTTTTTTTAAAGGTTTCAAAGGCCATCTAGATGATTACAAACTAGCAATTATGCTGTCTGTGTAGGGCTAATTAATGGAAACTTTTGTAAGCAGTAGAATTATTAAACACAGGTAAAAATAACATGATTTTTGTGAAGAGAAACTTCCTGACTCAGATATGCTAACAGAATAATTAGAAAAATAGAGAAATCATGGATGTAGCTTTGTTCATAGAATCATAGAACGGTAGGGGTTGGAAGGGAGCTTTAGAGATCATCTATAGTCCAGCCCCCCTGCAGAAGGAGGTTCACCTAGATCAGGTCACATCGGAGCACCTCCAGGTGGGTCTTGAAGACCTCCAAATAAGGAGACTCCACAACCTCTCTGGGCAGCCTGTGCCACTGCTCCGAAGTCTGAGCCACAAATTACTGTAAACGGAGTGTTCTGGAGAAATGTCATTAAAAAATGTGTGCTGCTGTTGATTCCTGTTGAATATGGTGAGAGGGAAAGGGTTGAACTAGACAACCACTTCACCAGATTTGTTACAGTCAAGTTATTTGTGGTGAAATCTCATTATGAGAAAGGGCCTTGTGTTGAGCTGGACTTTTTAATTTGGTCAAAACAGATGTCTTCTGTTGCTTAGTATTCAGGCTTCTTTTCTGTGCTCTGTAGCCCATGCAAAACATTGATTTTTATGTTATTTTTTTTTCCCAGAATGAGAAACAAGTTAGATGTACAGATGGCATATAGCACAAATGCATGAAACTTTCCCTGCCACTATGTTAATCTGTCTTTAATATGCCAAAGAAGTCTGATTTCTGAGGTAGTGGCAAGCATGATGGGTCAGAAATCACCACTTCTCTGTGGGCCTATTTGTCTGTGATTTAGATTCTGTGTACTTCAAAGTAAACTAAGTGATTGCATATTAATCTCAATAACAACTAATGACCTGTCATGCACAAAACCAAAGAGTTATACAAACATTGCTGTGAAAATGGATTACAGAAATTGGCAAATCATTTGATACTGGCTGTTAGAAATAAGCTACTGTGCAAGATATTTTGTTTGGGGAATCTAATCAGTAATTGCAGCTACACAACTGCTGGTTTTACAAAAATAAGTCTGTAGAGATACAGAATATATAGTAAACACCATGACTTGTAAAATGTAAATTGTAGCTCCCGAACTGCATTTGAGTAGTATATGGTGAGTTATTCAGAAAGCTTTATCCTATTACAAGCATATGACTGTATCTCTCAAATTTAATCAGCTGAAATTTATGCAAGTTTCCTAGAAGATTACTTTTTTCCCTTTTCTCGGGGAAGGGGACTATCCTAATAGTCTTCTTATGTATTCCAGCTCTAGTCGGACTTGTTTCTAACTGTCTTTGACACTGCATGTGTGTAAAATGGGCATTTGAGACTGTCAGTATGAGAAATTGCCACTGGCAAACTGTGTGACTTTAGTTAGCAGTGTGAAAAAGTAATGCAAAAATGGAGCTCAGGTAATGGAACTGCATCTGTGCGGTCAGGTCCAAAACATCAATCTAATCCTCATGTATTAGAATTCCAGAGTATTGTAAGATATTTTGGATTTTAATGTAAGCTCCTTTATATTTACTTAATTACTTACATTTTATCAAACTGATTTAACTGGCTTGCCCATCTAGAATGGCCACTATGACTTTGTTATTCTCCATATTTGAGAACATGGGATTTTTCAACAATGGAAATATTGCATCAAGGCAGAATCAGCAATCTGGCCATTCAACTGTTCTGTACAGCACCAGGATATGAGTCAGGCCATGCATTGGAAGTAAAAACTCATTCACATAGGCCAACTCAAAGCAGCAAGGCCAATTTCTTCTTTGGATTAGTGGTAAACCTCAAAGTTAATGTTTCCAAGTGCCATGTAATGCAACACTTCTTGAATGATATGCAGAACACTAATTGTACTCATTTTTCATCAGTTTCCAGAAACATTTTCAGAATGACTCTCCTATAGAGTCCTGACCTCTGTAATTTGTCTGGCCTTACTTTCAGCTATCATGCCATTCATTTTGCTAGCCTATGCCCAATTTATCAAGCAGCCCAGATCACTTTGGATTGCTGATCTGTCCTCTTCAGTAGATTAATTTTCCCAGTTCTCGTGTCACTCATAAATGTTACCAGGGATTAATTGGTATTTCTTTTGAGATCTTTGATAAGATGTTAAGTAACAGTGGGTTTGGAAATCTTCTCTGAAGTCCTGATAGAAATACACCCTCTTTGATTATTCATTGCTGCAGGAAGCTCAAGGAAATGTTTATCAGCTTTTTAATCTACTTACTATGTCTTACTTTCTCTTTTTTTGCTTGACTCCTTTTAATTGAAATATTATGCAACAATGACTTAGTCAGCAAGACACTAAATAAATAACAGAGTAGGTCCTCTGGAAGTAGCCATGTATATCTTTATCACAAGTGATGTTGCAGTTTTCTCCTCTTGACTGGCATTGATTTTTATTTTAATCCTTTAGTTCTTTAGCTCTTTAATTCTTTATTAATAGTCTTGAGTCAGCTATTCAATAGTTCACCCAGGATCAACTCCAAGCTGACAAACTGGGTTTGAACTTGGGTTTGGAACTTGGCTACAGTGCAGTTGAACCTCACCATTTATGCTCCAGCCTCCTTTTGGAAGCAGGCTGTCTGGATACAAGCAACCTGGAAGCAATTTCCTAACAGCCTTCCTGTGGTATGACACTGTCACCTCTTTTTCCAAGTTGCAAAAAGAAAATCATAGAATCATAGAATGGTAGGGGTTGGAAGGGACCTCCAGAGATCATCTAGTCCAATCCCCCTGCAGAAGCAGGTTCACCTAGATCAGGTCACATGGGAACATTAGGAAGATACTTAAACTATGATGATTACTCTTCTTTCTGATTTGTTAAACACAAGATGCTATGCCTCCCCTCCCCCACATCCCATTTATTAGCTTTGATAATCATTTATTTCTGTAGTGTCCTTTACTTTCTTTATTGTTCATTTTTGGTTTTGGGTTGTTTTTCCCACTGATCTGTTACTTTTCATATTTACTGCACTCAGCCATTATATATGTTCAGAGATTTTGTTGGAGTAGAATTTTCCCCCTTGAGCAAGATAGTGCTTTTCTCTGAAACCTGTGAAACTTTGTTCAGTTATAGGGTTGTGATTTCTACAGCATCTAGACAAGTAACATTAAATAACATTCAATTATTATTATTCAGTGTCATAAATAATTTGTCAATTGTTTTGACCCATATGATTTCTATGATTTATCTCTAGATTCATCAACATAGTTTGGATGACTTTCACTTTGTTTCTAAAAATAAGTAATAAGGTATTTGTAAAAGATAAATGCATAACTTTTCCAAAGTTCCTTTTTCTAAAGGAACCTGGCTACAAAAATATTGGTCTGCTTTTATTATTTTTACTTGAGTAGAAACAGTAATACTGATAGATGCTTCTCATAAATTCTACAGGTCTTCTAGGTTTAAGGTTGTACGAAAACTGCAAAGTATATATAAAGTTGTGGAGGCGTTCAGAGAAAAATCTTTTGGCTAAAGAATCTCTTATTTGGCTTATTAATCTTTGGAAAAGAATATATAAAAAAAAATCTGTCTCTGTAAATGCTTAAGCAAACAAAGTTATCGAATACAAGTGATATGTACACATATGCTGTGGCCATAGGGAAACAGGCCCTGGGAGGCCTTGTGTGGTTGAATTGGGATTAAAATAGAAGCTAGTGACCCAGTGTTCTATTTGTGTCTGCTTCTCTATTGGATATCTGCTTTAGCTCTTGAGTGAAAGATTTTGGCGTGTAGCAGGTGGAAATACTCTTAATCAGCAGTTTCAGCAGAATAAGCTGTTCCTGGGAAGCAACTGTACCTCCAGCATCATCACTGTAAGAGGCTGAGGCAAAGTAAAAGTTCCCAAGTACAAGGCAGTACTTGTCACAGCTGGTATGCACAGCAACTGCAGCAGAAAACTGCGTGGCACAGCATTTTCTTCGGAATAAAAAATGTGCCTATATTCCAAGGGAACCTGCAAGGCAATATGTAACAGCATCATATGCAATGTAATGAATTAGTCATGTGAAACTATTAATCATCCTCCTTTCACTGCTTCCTCCTCTATTAATCCATTCCTGACAGAAATTTAACATTACAAATTCCTCAGACGTTTCATACACCTACCACTGTTTAAATTAACCTTAGGCTTCCTCAAGTCTCCTTTCCCTTCAAACTATCTCTTTTTCTCAAGGAGTGAAAGACAGCGAGATTCCCATAGAAGGTCAGTGGTTCTAAATGTTGTGGCGGTCAGTTGTGGCATTATAAACCCAGAATTATTTCATGCTTAGCAATGCATAACTATGATAGTTAAACTTTGCAAATTTGTTACTACATGCAAAAAAAGGAACAAAGGAAGAAACCAAAGTTTCTTTATTTTATGGATGAGCAGCTTCAGCACAAATCTATGACCCTCTTAGTACTTTGTGAGAATCTCAATACAAGTCAGGAGCTGGAAATAGGTATCTCTGTAAGAGTAATACCAGGTGATATCTACAATAATTTGCTGACCTTTGGAGGAATGGAATATATACCTGGATGAAGTTGCTGATGATGTATGTTGTCAGTTTTAAAAATTCAGGGTAACTTACTTCAGGGAAATACTTGATACTGAAACACTAATATACCAGAAATGAGACTCTAGGACTTGATGTCTCTGGAAAGTGACTTGGGTTTTACTGGTGTTATTGGTATTTTGAGTTTGTATGTGATTTGGCAGTGCTTGGTATGGAGAAATAGGAGCCTTTTAATAAATCCGGTATGGTAAGAGTTACAGGGTCATGGGATAGGGTTGGAAGGTACCTGATGTCTCTTATTCAACCTCCTACTTAATGCATGGTCAACTATGAAGTCAGAACAGGTTGGTCAGTTCCTTACCTGGTATTGAACACTTCCAATGACAGGCTGCACAGCCTCTCTGCTTCACTGTCTTTCATGTGAATATTTTTCCTTATATCAAGCCTGACCCTCCCAGTTTTTATTTGTCACTGTGAACCTCTCTGCATCTCCTGCCTCTGTCTTTACAATAGAATTATAGAATGGTAGGGGTTGGAAGTTTTGGTTGCGTACTTTCCAGCATGCCACCAATCTGACCTTTTAGTAAAGCTTTTGGTGTCATGTGCTCTGAGTGGAAAGCATGAGACGTCTACAACAAACTGACAGACCGTATAATAGCAGAAAGAATAGATCATCATGCTCAGCCAAACTCAGCAGTGATAAAATACTGTAAACATTTAAAAAAAACCCAGCTCTTTAATGCCCTCTGATTCCACATTTGTCTAACTCTTGCCTTTAAAATGTAGCTGTTTGTTATAGAAACATTCCAGGATGTGCATTGTACTTGATAGAAAAATACATCCCTACTGCAAGTATATCTTGAGTTGTGGTATTAACACTACTCACCAATAGTGGGACGTCATGCTAATGAGACCTAATTGTGCTTCCCCTTGCCTCCCATCCACAGTTGATTTCTATAAAGAACCATAACTTGTTATAGCAGTATCTTATTGGTTCATTGGGTAGATTGTAATTGGTTGAAGAGACTTAAACAGTGTAGCTGATCATTGTTCACTTAAGTCACTAAGTAAATCAGAAGTTGTATTGACTTCATGCTGTGTAATTGATTCTCTAAATAGCCAACTGAAAACTGGAAGTAGTGAAATGGATGAAATGTTCTGCAGTCATTATGGCAGAATCATTCATCTCCAAAGTCCTCTCTTAGTTTTTACCACTTCTTCCCTAAGTATTATTTATTTCTCTGCTAATGAAATATCTCTACATTTAAAGCATATCGTTCAGCTTTCCTTATGACTGTAGAATGCAGTCAGTGGTTAAGCTGGAAGCAGAGGAATGTTGTACATCTGTTTCCTATATGCATGGAAATTTTCATGATAAACTTTTATTCTTTTCCACAATTATTTGTTCTGTGAAACTGTTCAGCAGAGCACACTAAATGGTAGGCACGACTGACGAGATGGTTATTCTTAATTCTTTGCACTATGTGATTTCTCCTCCTTTATAGATTACTGTATACAAGAATATGAGTAATTCTACAGTTGTTTAATACCAGATAATGACTTTTAACATCTATTTGAAAAAATCATGAAAACTATGCTTTCCTTTTTCACAGATTCTTTTTTTTTTTTCCATGTTCATGTGGGTTTCCACAACAGACAATGTAATCTTGTAGTCCTTAGACTGTACTGGGGGAAAAAATATATTTATAAGGCATCCTCTATCTGAGATACTGAAATTACTCCTTTTCTTAAGTGGCAGGACTTTTATTTGGAAATGTCAGGGAATATTACAAAAACCCATACTGTGATTTTAAGTACAGAAGAGTTGTTTGGTTTGGATTTATACTGTTTACAATAACAGCACTTCAATGGCCTTCTGAAGGCTGAGAAAAGGAAACTTAAATAGAGATAAGACCTTATCTTAGGGTCTTCTAATTCTTCTGCTGAGATAAGCCTACACTTATGTTGTTTTTCTAACCTTAAAACTAAAATCATATATATAAAATAGAACACTTTAAAAAATTCGTGTGTAATTATACATGAAAAGAAGCATTTATTGCTTAAAATGAAATATATATATATGTATCTCTGTGTTTTCTGTACAGAATGTATGAACTCATTTGGTGTATCATTAGAAGTAATTGTTGAAATAAATTACATAATACTGAGTAGTTCAGGGGGTGTTATTCCATGGAAGTATGGGAAACATTCAGGTAGGAAAGCCTGAACTATGAGCACCATGAATTGTCAATGTGTTGACAACCTGAAGGAGTTGAAAAATGCTGTGAGACTTTTTTTCTCCCTTTACATTAGCCAATCTGTGTCTGAAAGAATTGATTTTATTTAAAAAAATGAAAAGTTAATTTTTACTTTTTTTCTGAATATGTTCTTCTTGACTAAACTTCCAAAGATTTCTTCTTTGGATCTATCATACCAGAAAAATGTAGGGAAGAGTGGACTGCTGCTTCAGCCTATTTGAATTGGTTAATTTCAAGTTAATTTTCTAGAATCTTTCATACTTTCTTAATTTTCAGGGAGTTCTGATCTCTCCACTCCTGGATAGAAGATTTTCTTTTCAAAATCTGACATCATGTTACATTATATAATGCAACTTTGTTTAACTTTCAGTCTTGAACTATAACTTTCTGGTTCATTCTGTAGTCACTTTTGCTAACACTTTTAATTTTACACATTCATTTTGCCCAGATATTAAAGATGTTACATACTGTTTGGAAAAAAAGACTGGACATGTTTCTGTGCGACCTGATCTAGGTGGACCTAGATAGTCTCTAAAGATCCCTTCCAACCCCTACCATTCTGTGATTCTGTGGTTCTGTGATTCTGTAAAGGGTAAAACAAAAATAAGATATTGAGGAAAAAATCATTTGAATTGCAGAGGTAAAAGACAAGGCTAAGGGAAGGTGTGAAAACCTAATAATAACATGAAAAGATTAATAAAATAGAAGAAAGTAGTTTAGCTCAAAGTTCACTTTGTGGATAAATGAATAAGGGAAAAAAATCAAGAACAGAACTAAAAAGTTTTTGTTTCCAAAGGAAAACATCATGTGAAAGTAGATACAGGGTGCTGCTTAATGGTTATTATTTTGTGAACCTGCTTCTGCAGGAGGGTTGGACTAGATAATCTCTAAAGATCCCTTCCAACCCCTACTATTCTGTGATTCTATGATGGATGAAAATCTGCTGATCTCAAACCAAGTTCCTTCTGCAATAATAAGAGTTGTTGCTTTATATATAAATTGTCTGAAATATCTTCAGTCCCAAAGGCCTATAATGCCGTGCATGCCATAAAAAATGTTTTCCCACCTGGATGGTCCCTTTCCAGTCACAGTGCCATCTCAGGTGGAACAGTGTGAATTGATGCCAAAAGGGCTATGACACATTTTTACAATTACAAGCAATGCCGGTGTATTTGGATATCAAATGTGATTATAATCTGAGACATGACTGAATAACTAGAATTGCACAACAGTATTTCGTGGCACTACAAAACCCTACAGTATGCATGGCTGACAAGCCAAGGTGGTGGTGGTGACATTTGCTGTTCCCCTGCCTTGCTTGCAGTGCAAGCTCACCCATGTACTGGGAAGACTAGCTATGTTCTTTCTCATTTATTCACTAACTGCAATTAGCATTTTACTTCTTTCCTGTTCCAGAAGAGTTAACTTACACCTCTAGATTTAACACTCAATTTTTTAAATGTGTAGCAAGCAAAAACATCCAAGCCAAGTCCACAATTCAACAGGAGCTCCCTCCAAGGCTTTAAAGTCAAACTTGATATAGCCCTAATAATACCAGTAAGCATTCATTTATATGAAATGTGGAAACACTGAGCAGATCTATGATGTCCTGTTTGATTTACTATAACAGCATTCCTGTATGCTAGCTTGTATTGGCACAGATTTTTAGGGAAAGAATGTGACTTAGTGACACTAAATATGGAAACTAACAATGACAACAACATAGTCATGATGAAATTTCTTGATTTATTTAGAAAGCTTGTGTAATTGAATGGGGAAGAAGAAACTGCGGGATATGAGTCAACCACATTCAAGTAAGGAAAAAGTCAACATGAATAGTGATGCAAATGATAATTGGCTCTAAACTCATAAGCAAATTAGATTTAGCTGAAGGAATGCAATACATACAAACTTATAAAATATCCAGTAATATCATACAGTGTAGGTTGCTGTTAGGGTGTAAGCCACAATCACTGTGTTCATTTCCTTCCTTTCTCTGTAAAACTACTTTCTTTAAGCTCATGAGTTCGAAGACTTAAAATGTGTTATTTTATATGTAATCTTAAAGAGTTTCAGTGGAGTCTGTAGCCTTTACAAATTATTTTCTTAACATAAACCCCAAAACTATTAATCTAAAGGCTTCTGTTTCATAGGCTCAAGGTTATAAACAGGTTATTACTATACAAATGCACACCAAGGTCTGCAAATTAAAACTCCAAAGCATATTTTAAAGCTCTCTGATCTTGTTTAATCAGCAGCATCAGAGCAGTCAATTCCCTTGTGGGCTCCAGTTAGCTGAACGTTATTGCTTAGATAAACAGTATACCTATTGTGATTAGGTTCATGTTTATTCATTGAGTCAAAGAAATTAGGGATGGAAAGACCTCCGAGGTCATCTTGTCCGAAACCTTGTAGATGTAGGACTGTTTGCAACAGGGTATTGTAAGCTAAGTTCTTTCTACACTCCAACTTTGACCAATTCAAGTAATAGGTTTCTGCCACTTCCTGTGAGAATTATTAAGCAATTTAAAAGATTTCAGTCTTAAAAAAAAAAAAAAAGCTGATGATACACAGTTTGCATTTGATTTTGCTTTTTGGCTGCTATATACATGATGATATAAGAAATGATCAATCTTCCACACAGGGTTTTCAAGCAGTGCTAGACCTTCATGAAACTCTTCATTTTTCTTCACTAATGAAGAAAGGACTTTCTGCACATACGTTGTAGTGCTTTCGAGTGTCAGTTTGTATTGCTCTGTCATACATTCTTATCCTTCTGAAATTTCTGTTTTAATGAAGTTTCTACAATCAACTATGCTGTCATGCTGAAAAGTTTCATGGTAGCTTGAAAAGAGTGGGAGACACACAGTCCTATCTCATTTACATTGTGTTTCACACATCACCGTGGATCTCCTTTTTGCTTCTTATCAAGCTTGTGATAAGAAACCTTTCCAAAACTGCTCAAAAGTTGTCCCTGACTGACTGTACTTTCATTTCTACAGAATAGTTTTTAAAAGGGAAAAAAGCCCCCAAAACCTCCATAAACTTGTTTGACTTTGTGTACATTCTCATTTGTATACAATGTATACAGGTCACTTTTGAAATATAGATTTTCAAATAAATACTCGAATCAGGTATGACTTCATAGCTGAAAGTTTATGTACAAGCAGTTAGATGGCTGCAGGCTTTGTGAGGTGAAGAATGGTGCTTGAGGGGCTATTTAAAAATCCTCTGCATCAGCAGTTTTCCGAGGCCTTATCCTACAGCAGCCTAGGTTTTGAACACATAATATTCTTGTCTTAAACTGTGTGCCTTCCACTAGGTACAGAACTCTGCCCTACTACTTTTCCACATCAATTCCACATCAGCTGCTCCACGACCTTTACTTGTGAAGCAATTAGGAATGCTGCAGAACCCTAATGCCCCACAGGAACTCAATGTGGGGGGATAAAAATGAAGTCACCAACATGCCATGCTATTCACAGATCTTACACTGTAGTTGTAAGTGTGGATTTTCTTTATTGCCTCATGATCCAAAGTCTTGTCTGTCCACAGTTAATTCTGGGAAGCCATCATTCAGCAAAATTGCAACCTGAGAGACTAATTTTGACTTCTGTCTTATTACTGTGTAGGTCTTTAGAACTAGAACAGTAAAGAGTGCTTTAAGACATTACCACTTGTGCCACTGTGGAGTGGCTAAGTGCACAATCGTACTAGTATTTAAGTCTCTTCCGAGCAATCACCTTGACAAGTATCTATCAAAGTAAACGTTACCCCAGCTTTTATTACTTCACATGTACCATGATTTATGTTTTCTTAAATAACTCTTCCTTCTTAATGGAGTGGATCTGTGTGTTAGAAATAAATCTCAGCCTTTGCTGAAGTCTCAATAGCACTTGTGGATGTGTTTTTTTAAATGTTTCAATCTTGTGTAAGCCCATCCCCTTTTGAAGAGTGTCCCATCACAACTGATTGTATTTTATGTAATCTGTTACATCACTGTAAGTGGAATTTCAGTCTTGAGCACTGTCTGAAAGGTAATGATTAAGTGCATTTCTTAAGGTGGACTTTAGATACGAAATCTTATCATCTTAAGAAGTCTTATTGATGTAACGTAGCTAGTGTGTATATTCAACACCCTAAATAAAGTTCATAGATATAAATTAAAAGAGAAAAGAAACTATTTGCCTTTAGAAAAATAACATAATTCCTTACTCTTAAAATTCAATTTTTATGAGGTTTTCACTTTGATATAATAAGGTCAGTTAGATATTTCAAAAATCTTTGTCTTCCACTCCCTCTAGTATCTGCAGCAGTGAAATAAACTCTGCAAACTCTTATTTTATGCAGGAAGTAAAACTAAATTACCATAATGGTGCCTTGAGGCTTTGGATTGTGCACAGAGAACTGTATTGTTTGACCAAATGATAGGATTTTTTGTGCGTCCCTGTCTTTTATGGTGGAAAACATTACATTTTTGCATGGTGCTGGAGTAGCTAGGTGCTCTGTAGGGTTCAGCCAGCTTTCCAGTGTTCTCAAGTAGAGCTTGTGCAGTATGACTGCAATTCAAGACTTTGTTTGCCAGGGCACAGTGGGAATAAAAGTGGGAGCATGAGGGTCCTGCCCAAACAGTCATTGATGTTGCTGTGTGAACATGTGCCTAACTAAGTGGTGGTCATTATGTAGAAGCTATCAATTGCTCTTAAATTGGTCTCCACTGGCAGCTAGTGGGAGGGTAAAAAGGTAAGGGTGATGTATCCAACAGCTCCTTTTAGCATAGCTTGTGTACTGTGTGAGAGCAATTCTAGGTCATAGACTGCAGTAATAGCTGCATTTGGTGGAAAGAAGTATGAGCATTACCACTGCCAGCCTTCCTAACCTTTACCTATATCTCCATGTTATATAATATATCGTGAAGTATTGCATTCAGTTTTGCCTGTCTATCAGAGCACTTGTGCTCCTGGTAGCCAGAGAGACAGAAAGATAGCCACATTGAGATTTTTCTATTAAAGCTTTGGCCCTGCTCCTTTTGTGTTGGAACGTGGTGATGTATAATGATCCAGCAGCTCTTGGCCCTGACTATGCAGTGCTGAGTCCACCTGGAAACAAGTTCTCACATGGTAAAACATGGTTGAATGCTTCTAAAAAACAATATCTGCTTAGATTTTCTATCAGCTGAGCTCTAATACAATAGAAGGAATAGGAGAAAAAAAAGCTGAAATCCATGATTAAAATGTAGCTAAAAATAACTGGGGACAAAGACTAAAGACAAGAATCAATTACTGCCTAGCTGAAGTTGCATTAATTCCTTTTACATTCTTAGTGGCAGACATTCTGAAAGGATCTTGAATATGGAATCCATTTACTTTGCTTTCAAGACTGATTGTGTTCTTAGTTTTCTCACATCGGTGCATCACTTGTACTTTATGTACTGCAATTATACTGAATTGTAATAAAATACAATAGGTTCACATGCACCCATATTGAATTTTAGAGAATAAATAATTTTGCCTAATGCAGACTACACAAAATTCAAGTGGAGAATTACAATAAATTATCAGAAGACAAGAGAAGCTGGAGAAACAAGGATTACTCTTGCGTAGATCGAAGCTTTTATTCAGCTGGGGTCCATAGGTTGTCATGTATGCACAGATTCTCTGGTATGGAGAAAGGCTACAAAAGGAACATTAATAGGAAATCTCTGGAATTGATATTATTATTTAATTTGTTTCTTCTTTTGAGAAAGAGAAACTAATGAGCACATAGTAATGGAATATATCAACAAAAGCAAATACACTTGTGAACAGGAAGAAGATTGGACGCAGTTATAAATAAGCAATAGACAAGAAGAAATGGGAGAATCATCAATATGTTTTCCTAGAAGATATGGCAAATTAACTTGCAATAAATTCTCCTCAAATGCACAGCTTTGTAAAGCTTTCCAATTTAAAAAAAAGGCTTTTTAATAGATCTGTAAAGTTGGAAGCTAAGAGAAAGGAAGAAAAATAATTACGCTGGAATGATAACACATTAATAAAAATGGAAAAGCAAGAAATTTATTTGGTCTTATCTGCTCTGAGACAAGAACAGGACGTCTGTGGATTGAATAGGACAGTGTGAATGCAGCAAATAAGGAAATCAACTAACTTAGAGTGGAACGTGCTGCCTCCAGTTTCCAAGAGGAAAAACAAGCATCATGCTGTTTCTTGTCAGCATTTGAGCATTTCATTATGTGAATACAGTGCAAAACCACTTGCAATAACGGTAATTTGGCAATGCAAATTGGAGGGGGGGAAAAAAAAGAATATGCTGCTGTGGTATAAAAAGTTCCTTTTTAATTTTTTCAAATGTGAGACATCACAGACTCATGCATGTAGGCTGACAGTGAACTAAAAAACAACAGATAAGTTAAAAAAGGAGAAGAAAAAGAGAAGAGAAAAAAGCCTAGTCTGGACTGATAGTGAAATACGTGGTTGTTTTAAGGCAGCTGTATGAGAAGCAATCAACTCTTCACCTCTGATAAGTTTTGCTGTGATCGTACATAAAGTAGAGCATGAACAGCAGACTATAACATCATAGCAGACTAATCAAATTATTGCTGGTGAAAGCAAATCCTGGCGCATTAAGTAATTTTTTTTTTCTCGTCACTTTGAGGATTTTCTGATCAGTAAAAGGAAGCAACTAAAAAAATCCATTCCTATTCATGCTACTTCTACATGCAGTGCTTCAAGAATTGGACAAATGGGGCAGTAATCTTCTGTAGATTACATTTTTCACTGCAGAAATGAGAACTTTTTAACAAGGTAAATTCTGTTAAGGTCTGTACTACTTTTTCAGGGTCAACACTAACACTAAATCTGAATATTCGGTCCAAGAAGTTCTTATTTCGGCAGTACCTAGATTCATCAGGATAACTACAATTTTTCTCCTGTTCATATCCCAGCAATGCTGGATGCTAAGATCAGAGTAGTATTGAACTGAGTTCCTAGATCCCCAGTCCTCTTGATAGATAGGAATAATGATCCAAGCCATCACACAATACTGGCTTTAAGATGCTTTATGTTTTATTGGGAGCTGCCATGTTGTTACTGTTCTTGTACTGATTGAACCGGTGGTACCCTGAAACTGCCCACACCTAACCAGAAATTGTAATAGTTCCCAAGCTGAAATTCAACCATGCTGAAGTCCTCTAAAATGGTTATTTTGGTGATCTGCCTTTCTGAATTGCATAGCTCTCCTGAACTGTGTAGAGACTCTAAACAGTACATCTACCCCAGTGATAACAGGGGTCTGACTCCTGTCAGATGATGATCAACTTGTAAATTTGGCTTCTCATACTAATTTAAAAATCATCATTTTCAGTTATATTAGTTTTTAAGTGGAGTAACATTAAAATACCTAAGAAACTGTTCTACCTTGACATCAGGGAAGACAGTACTATCATCTACTCCTTTTTGGAACCTGCCCTTACTTTTTCAAAAACCATGTACTTAGTCTATGTTCCTAACTATATTTTAATCTTTACTAAGTGATTTGAATCATTAACGGTGGAAATACTATTTAAACATAAAGGTACATTCAATAAAGCTCAGTGTGATATTCTCCTGGCATGAAGTTAAATCTTAATCACTTGGAAGTATCTCTTCGTGCATAAAAGCATATAACACATTAATGTTTTAAGGATATGTTTGAAGAGCTAGAATAGAGTATTCTGAAGTGGCTTCATTGCTCTGAAATACCTCCAGTTTAAACTGTTTCTGAGGCATTTGAAAGCAGAGGCAAGCCAAGTCTGTTCCTCAGTCATTCAGTCTGACTCTTAAGTTTTCTTTGAAAAATAGTGATGCTCATCTTAATGATTTACAGCAAGTTGACTGAAATGGCCACTGTTTAGCACTGAACAGAAGAGGCAATTTGTTCAATCTGTGAGATAAGATAATGCAAAAGTCCCACTCGACCTTTGAGCTTTTCTATTTATACCATCTCTCTGACACCACAGAGTCCCACCTGTGCCTACCTAGCTCTTTCCTCTGACCTTTTTGTTGTATTGTTGATTGTGAGAGATGTAGACCATACTTGGAGTTGCTCTGTCCTCCTAGATGATTCAGAAATATGCTTACAAACTTAGAGCCATTGTGGATGGGTGGGCCCAAAGAGTAGTGGTGAATAGTTAAATCCAGTTGACAGCCAGTCACCAGTGGCATTCCCCAGGGCTCAGTGCTGGTGCCTTCATCAATGATCTGGATGAGGGGACTGAGTGCACCAAGCTGGGTGGGAGCATAGTTCTGTTTGAGGACAGGAAGGCTCTTCAGAGAGACCTGGACAGGCTGGAGTGATGGGCTGAGGCTGGTTCTCTGAGGCTCAAAAAGGCCAAGCACTGGGTCCTGCACTTGGGTCACAGCAACATCATGCAATGCTACAGGCTGCGGGATGAGTGGCTGGAAAGCTGTCTGGTGGAAAAGGACCTGGGAGGAGTATTGGTCAACAACTGGGTGAATAGGAGCCATCAGTGTACCCAGGTGGACAAGAAGGCCAAGAGCATCCTGGATTGTATTAGAAATAATAAGACCAGCAGGACTAGGAAAGTGATGACGCCCCTCTACTTGGCACTGGTGAGGCCACATCTTGAATACCGTGCTAAGTTTTGGGTTCTGCACTACAAGTCATAGAGGTTCTGGAGCAAGTCCAGAGATAAGCAACAAAGGTGGTGAAGTGTCTAGTGACTAAGTCTTAAAGTGGCTGAGGGAACCTGGAGAAGAGAAGGCTCAAGGGAGACCTCCTCATTCCCTACAACTACCTGAAAGGAGGTTATGGTAAGGTGGGTGTTGGTCTTTTCTCCCAAGTAACAAATGGTAGGACAAAAGGAAATGGGCTCAAGTTGCGGCCAGGGAAGCTTAGGTTGGAGATTAGGAAAGACTTACAGAAAGAGTGGCTAACACTGGCACAGGCTGCCCAGAAGGGCACAGGCTTGAGAAAACCAAAAGATGGCGTAGATGAGATGCTGAGGGACATGGTTTAGTGGTGGGTTTGGCAGTGTTAGATTAGAGGTTTGACTCAAGGATCTTGAACGTCTTTTTCAACCAAAATGACTCTATGATTCTATGAAGGATACCATTATTACTGACAGGCCCTGCTGTCTGCCCTCACCTGGGGCTTGAGCGCAGCTCATTCTGTCTGGGTACTAGGGTGTGATTTGGACTGTGGCTGCCAGGCTGGAAGTGAGTGAGAGAGAGCTGGGAGAGGCCTTGTCAGGGGTTTCTCTTCATGCTCGGGAGCTGCCATGGAGTCCTAGGCCTCCCTGCCCAGACCTCTCAGCCCGCTTAAGTATTTATCCTGGACCCTGTCCCCATTTCCTCTCAAGGGAGGGGAGGACACAGCCCTACACCAGGCTGTGGGCACCCACGGGCCCCAGCAAGTGTTTCTGAACATACAGAACAGTTCTACAACAACTTTAAGACCTACGTCAAGATATCATCGTATATAATACTTGTTTATAGGATTTACAGTGTTCTTCTATGCATAAAGTGATAAATAATCAAATGTCTTCAGAAATGGAAAATTCTTTTTCTGCAATAAGTGTTTTGACTGAAGGTATCATGCTATTTTCTTTATAGCTTTTCATTTGCTTATTTTTGGTCTGTGGAGCTGATGTATTTCTTATAATTTAGTTCATAATTGCTTCATGTACATCCCCAATATAAACTATAAATCCTTCAGCTTATCTATTTTTTGTTTTCTTAGTTATTAATAAGTTCAAAGTTATCTTTCCAAAGATATCCTGGAATGACAGAACTTCAACAATTTCCTGGTGATGTGTCCTCCTAACAGCCATGGAGGCCCTCGAGATTACTCACTTTCTTATAAGTAAGCTCATGCTTAATAACTGCAGTGGTGCCTGTGCAGAATATCTTTTCCATGTTCATCGTGCTAGCTGTGCTAGCTGATAATTCCTGCTTTGATTGGAAAACTATTCTTTTGACAGCTTTTCAGTTAAACAAGTATTTTCTGTTGGAAATCCTTACCTTAGGACTTTGAGAACTATTTGGTGATATGATCAGTTTTTCTAACATCTTTCTGTCAGAGAACATACTTTTTTGTTTAAAAATGGTCAAGGATGAAGGATTAAATAAAAAGCGTAAGGGGAACCAACACAAGTTTGTGTTTCAGAGTATGGAGTAATCCTGCTTTATGAAAGAGAATGCAAATCTGATAAGCTTATGAAACCTTCAGGCATCATATTATCCCAAGTGCTCTTCAATCAGCAATCAGGGAAATCTGCCTTGCTGTTACTCGAGAATGCTTTCTATTTAAATGTACAATAGCTTGCTGAGTAAGTATGTCACCATCAGAAGACAGGAGATGGACAATGACTGAAGGAAGTAAAAACACTTAGCTAATATTTTTGTAATAATGATGTATTTGTGTACTTTTCTCTAAATTCTGTCTTAAATGTGAAACATAACAACCTATCTTACATTGTCCCTCGTTTTCCATAGTATGTTTGAATTTCTGTTAAGCTTTGGCAACTTGTTCTTAAATATATTATATACTTGTCTAAAATATTGTGGTGATAAATCTTTTGCAGTTGGGTTCTGCAGTGTAAGAGCTTGCTTGTGAATCTTCTTGTAAATAGGCAAGACCCTTGCCTATTCCTCACAGAACTGTCAATGAAACCATTAATGTGTTAGTGTGATCTTACCCTGGAACAAGTCTGATGCTTCTGGCAATAATGATGTGCCTTCAACTCAGTAATTTTTCTAAAGAGAATGAGGTATCAGATTGTAGAAAGTGAAATCAATTTCTTATTATGTGAGGCCTCAAAGGACATTTTCTTAAGTTTTCCTTCTTCTATAGAGAATGGCCGTCAAAGCAGCTGAAATATTTGTGATAAATCCCTTCATTTCCTCAGTTTTGATATGGGCAATCCCCTTATGCTTTGCTAGAGAAACAGCACATCTGTGTTTTCCAGTCGTATTGTACCTTTCCCTTGCCTTGCATTAGGAAGTATAAACTCTCAGTAAATATAACTGATAAATGGAAACACCACGAAACTTGGAAACCATTATAACTGATGTTCAAAGAGAGAATAACCGTACTGATGATAACTGTTCATGACACTGCTCCTGCATACTGCATTCTAACAAGGCAGCACTACATAATGTTTGAAGTAAATCCATACCGTTGCTTCGACAGCTAGATGGCGAAAGGAAGGATGGTTTTGTGAAATTTATTGATCATACCATGTAATCTTTTCTGTACTCTGCAAACTGCCTGACTAGTTAAAAATATTTCTAAATTTGTGAATTAAAATTAGAAACCAAATGCATGTCATATGGGAATTGTTGGTAGTTCCAAAGATATGATGCTTGATGAGAAAGTTTGATGAGCAGCTCTGGAGCCGTTATCTCCAGTGAGCTCTTGTCAGATGACTGAGGATGTGTTAGAATAACTTATGATACTGTAGTGCTTTTGCCTGTCAAAACTCTCTCCTTTCAAATATGACGGTGTTAGTAATGCAGTCAAAAAGACTGAGGAACTGTGATGATATGAAGTCTCTGAAGATTACATGGGATTTATCCTGTTGTTATTCAGCACTGCTAGAACTAGAATTTTACTGATGTATTTGCAGATAATTAGGATTACTAGTCTGTCTTTTTTATATTACTGTGTGATATCAGAATACTGTGCCTTTTGTAGAATAAACCAACTATCTAAATAGACTCTTACAAGACATGACAAGAAAGGCATCTGAGGTCTTTGGGTTAATCCCGTGATGTCACAAATTAATCATGCTCTGTGTCTAAATCCTCTCAATTTTTTTTATCTGTATCCTTGTATTATTGTTTGGAGTTTCAGTGTTTTTCCGAGCAAGAGATTGAAAACTCCTCCTCCTGAATACAATTTTATTCCCAGAAACTTGCTTTTCTAAGATTACTGTTAACGTTCTAGCCCTCCTCTAGAATGGAATGAGGCCTGTGCAGCTTTACTAGCTACTTTCATCTCAGTCACATTTCCTTGCAGTAACTTTTGAACACATTGGTTAGTTTTGGACATGATTTTAAATGGGTATCTTTTAAAAAAGTTTTATTTTCAAAGATTCCTGTGTATTTTGTGAGAAAGATGGCTGAGTGGAGCAGAGATGCAAATCAGTGACCTCTGCTAACAGGAAAAAGAAACAGAAATTAGTTCCTGATACACCTGGAGAGGCTAATGAGTATGTAAAGAGCTTTGGTCTGCTCACATTGTTCATCTCTTTGCTTGCTGCAGTAGACTTGGAGAATGGATTTGGCTCAGTTACAAAGTACAGAGGGAAGCTGAAACATTAAGACAACTGAGGACAGAAAGACCCCTTAACGATCACAGAAAAGTTTCTATAAAAGCCTCAATTTAAGCAGTAGTTTTCCCTTTCCCATAAAACCCAGATACAAGGATAGCACATCACTGGCAAGGTTCACTTTTTTTGTTTTCTTTTTCATAATAAAGATGAGTTACAATGAACAGTCTTCAATGTCTGCTGTTCCTGAAACTATGCTTACAGTAATTTGTCTTCTGAGGCTTGTGACTAACTGCTTAAACATGACAACAATCACGGATGTTTATTTCCATTTTACTAGTTTATAAGGGAACTAAATCTGTTCTATGTAAACAAAGCAAGATGAAAATCCCTATTTATGATCTACGTATCAAAATGTAAGGAGAGGAAAAAATAAAAAGACAATAAAATTGTCTTAAGGCCCTAGTACTTTCACTTTGAAAACAGGCATATGTATGAATCTTAAAGCTTGCCTCAGGGGACAGCACAGAAGCAAAATCAGAAGTTGGAACCCTTAATCCCTGGTCACTTCTTTATGTGGAGGCAGTCTAATATGGCAGCAATATCTTCTTTCCTGAACAAGAAAGTCATATTGAACACAAATTAACTCAGAGTAGCTTGGTTTCCAAAGATAGCAATGAAAGCTTAAATAAGGAGATAAATTCAAAGTAACAGCACTTGCTGAACATCAGCAGAAAATGAACTGAGGAAAACTAGTCACAGCTCATCTGCTTCAGTTGTTCGTCATTAGGTTGAAAAAAATAATTCAGTTTAAAAAGTATACTTTTCGAAGAATAACTGCGACACAGGTATTCCCAAATAACTTTGCCTTAAGAATGAATGTGTCATTTTATACTATAGGTCAGTCATACTAGCTTTAAATTTCACCAAAGTAATGACCTTTACACCTTAGATGTAGCTCAACACAAACTAATTGCACAATATCAAACATGCTGTATAAACATCTCCTTTTCAGTTTTCCACCAGTTTTTAGTTGGTGTCTTTTTATCTTCCTGAACTGTAATACAAATTAATAGAATTACTTTTTACCTTGAATTCAAATTAAGTTTGGGTTATTTCTTAGTTAAACAGCAGAATAGCAAATATGCTTTATCTCTTCAAAATATAAGCCAGCTAGCTCTTTTCTGTAAAAGGAAGGCTTCTCATTCCCTGCTATGAATACAAAGTTTGGGCTGTATCCTATTCATGCAGTGACAGAAAAATTTGGAATTAATAGGTACTGTGGAAAGTAAGAGCTCTGAATTGAAGAATTTGTGTTCTGAATCGTAGTAGCAAGAAGTACTCTGTCCTTGAATTAGCAAGTGCTAGCCAATGGAGCATGCAAAATCATAGATAAAACATTGTAGGGTTTGTTTGTTTTTGCTTGCAAGCAGTCATTGTCTTGAAATCAAATACATGAATCAGTCCTGTTGATCATAAATAGGTATTTGATCAATCTAAACTGATTGATCTACTGGAGTCTGGAATTAGTTCAAAGCAGAATACAGCTGAAGTTTCATTTCGCAAAGCTAACACAGAGAGTGACTCCTTTCTTAATACAGAATATTTGATCCATTTTCTTTACAGTGTATCACAAACCTTATTCTATCAGTTCTTTAGCAGAATAATAATAGCATTGATTTCACCTTTATGTAAGCTAGGGAACTGAATGAGAAGGTAATGTTTATCCTATCCACCACAGAGAAATACTCTGCACATTAAGTCTAGTTGTGATTTCTGCCCTAGAGGGTAATATAATTAATTTCACAATTGTTTTTTTCATCCTGTTAATAACAGTATTGGGCGTCATTGGGGGTTGGTGTTTGTTTTTAAAGACCAGAAGTGAATCTTATGAGAGAAATGCAGTGCTAAAACAAATAGATTCAAAATGATAGCTCTAACAGCATCAGAAAATGTTGGATTTTCTTTTCTTTTAATGTAGCTGGAAGAAATCATGACTTCTGTTGTTCTTCACTAAAGGTCTGGAGGGTAAAAGCATTTCGTATTTGTTTACTATAGAATTCATGTGCAGAGCTTCACAATCTCAAATTAATCTTCATAACTTTGCTGATAATAATTATGGCAGTTTTATGTGTGTAGGGAGAACGAGGCAAAGCACTTGATCCAGCTTCCATGGTTGTCAGGGCAGGAAACTCATTGTCTCTACAATTTCATTATGAACATATGAAAGTAAAACTGCATAATTGTGTTTTAATGACAGTACAAATCATCAGTTCAGCTGAAGATACTGAGAGGAAGGGTTGCTGCTGTCTCTGCCCCACTCTACATAGCACTTCCCAATAAAGGGCAGGTAGCTCCAGTGATATGATGATGCAGTAATTGCTGCACAGCCTCTGTTAGTTTTTTACAGTGTCTGTATCTATTAATGCTTAAAAAAAAACCAAGAAAGTTAACAAAAAAATTAAAAAGAAACTAAACTCACCCCAACAAAACCAAAAAAAAAAAGCCTGTCTATGTGTTCCTTGATGAGCACTGCTTGAAAAAGAGATTGAAAGAAGATTTCAATGGATACATCAGTTTTACTGCAGAAGCAGTACATATGTGTAGCTCCTGGCTTTGAGTGAATAAATATCAATTTGCAAGCCCATTATGAGGTTTTGGAAGCATAATGTGTGCAAAAGCATTTATGTCAGGCACAGTGAGTATGCCTATAAATCTTGAAAGTAAATGTTAAGAGCAAAGACATGTTTGAAGTTCTGAGTATATGGGGAAGTGGGTTGCTTAATAAGCAGCACAGAACTCGAATGCTTGCAACATTATCTTCTTTAGGTTTTTGTACTCCTGCTGTCAGTGTTTGAACTTTTCAGATGGTATCCTAAGTGAAATAGGTGCCTTTTTTAACATAGCTGCTGTTTTCCCTTTCTTTCATCTTCGTCTTGGAAGGAAGAAGGGGAATGAACTGTGTATTATAATACTTTAAAACTGAGACAATTTTACTTGTTATTGCCTGTGAGCAAGCTGGTACCACCGTGATACAAAGTGTTGGTGGATATTCAAGTAATCTGTCCTGGCCAATCATTCCTGTCCCCATATTGTCACCTCTATTCTCAAAGCAGAGCTGTTTGTGTAACTGTATTGTGATATAGATGAGGGAACTGTGTTAAAAGAAAAAAAAAAAACCAACCTCTGCTTAAATGTAGAGCAGTTGCATCTTTCATAGCTGTGACTTCTCCTACGATACAGATACATGAATATAATTGAAGGGCAAGAAACTGTGAAGAAATACCTGTTGCTTTAAATCACTGTCACACCTCAATGTTTGGGTTTGTTTCACTATGAAATTATCATTTTATGAAAGGACTTACGTGAGGGCTCTGCATATCCCAGCTCTCTGGCTATTATGACCCTATACAAGCAAGGGCATCTAATTACCACTTTTTCAATAGAGTTCTGATAAGTATGAATACAGAAGAAAATAATCTTATTTACTTTAATGTTTGAAAAGGATTGGCAGCCATTGAACCTATATTAAAAACACGTTAATGTAGCAACATATAAATACTCTACAGCTTGTGTTTAAAAAAAGATACTAAAAATTTCTGGCAGCTCAGTTTGCTGACCATCTAGAGAAAATTACAACGACCAATAAGCATTATAATGAAAGCATGGGACAAGATTATTGTAATACTCCAATTAAAAATACATGTCAGGGTTTCAACGTTTCACAAATAAAAAGCTGTTTTAAAAGGGAAAACATGACAAAAATCTTTGGGCTAAATATAGCACAGACTTTTAACAGATTTGCCCAGAGCATACTAAATGTATTTTAATTAAATTTCATAGCATATGTAACCATATTCATTCCAAACCAAGAAACAAAACTCATGTATCATAAATCATTCCGACAACTAGGTGTGTTTAAAATGTGAAAATGCAGTATACTTCTAAAAAGAAATAAATCATTTAATAGTTCTAGGTGAATAAATATTCTACTAATTGGGTAGGAACTCTTGTGACAAATCAGAATTTTTAGCACTCTGAAAGAAATTAAGGTTCTAAGTACTGAAAGTATGGAAGGATCTTAAATATAGTGATGTATTTCACAAACAAGGTACCATTCAGAATTTGTAACGTTAAACCTCCTATAAATGTGAGAATTTATGAAAATATGAATATTTGTCTTCAAATTTTCATATTAGCAGTGTTAGTTGGCTAAGACTTTTTCGGTTAAAGCAGTTAAAGATGTACAATCAGATGTTGACGCATCATGGCAAGTTCTGGAACGGTTTTATAGGGCAACGATGTAAGCTTTTGAGAGATCTGGTGTAGGCATTGGACCATGTTTCTTTGCCTGAAGGGATACAATGTAGAAAAGGAGCAGCTGATAGGCAAAATATTGCAGCTTACATTCTCGCTAGAGAATACACTTGGCTGAAGAAGTCTCCATTTATTGTTATTATTCCTTTTGTAAATATTTTCAGTCATCATAGAAAAGGATAGAATACAGTGTGCTGTCTCTTAAGTGGTGCAACAAGTTAACATTTCCTACTAAATACCATAGACTACAACATAAGCGTTACATTTTTTTCAGGCTCCAGAGATCAACTTTAAATTTATAATAGATATTTTTAGGTTTTCAACTTGAATATTTCTTATCCCTCAGCTCTTTTTTTTAACTTTTGTATCCAATAAACTGTGCAAAATAGTGCAGAAAGCTACATCAAAGTATGAGTATATGACACTTGACTGAAGAGCTGCAACTACTGTTAAAAAGTCAGGGCTGTGATGTGGCTGTTCCATTGTGTTTTCCATGATTCGTTTGGCCTCATGACATACTCAGTGAAGAAGACCCTTCCTAAAGGATTACACTGAGTCCCTTGAAATCTCTGGCAGTGTAACTTGCTAGTATCTCCCTTCCCATCTGAGAAATAGATAGCAAGGGATATTTTTAGAGATACATAGATTCTGCGAAAAAATGTGAAAGAGAGTTGATCCTGACATCAGGCCTCAGCTGGTCAGACAGCTCAGGGTATGCCGTCGAGGTGAGTAGATGTGTATTGCTGATGATGGGAAACAGAATGAAGGCATGTGTCTGATTTGCTCTCCCATATCTTTCAAAGCTTTTTAAGGTGCTGTGGAGGTGACCTGATGCTTTCAATACCCTCTTGTCTCTCTGGATACAAACAACCACTTTTCCAAGGTTCTATGGATCTCATGGATTTTCATTTGGTGGATTAGAAAGGTTTTGGGGTTTTGTCTATTGGAGCACATTTGAATACTTTATAGCAAAGGAATACTCTTCCTGTGGGTTTCTATGCTCTTTTCAAGTAAATGATAAACAGGCCTGTCCCAGAGGTGTCTGAGATGGAACTGGGAAATTGGTTATCTGTCAGGAAAAAGAAAAAAAAAAGAATTGGCAATTTGGTGGTTTTCTTTATGGTTGTCTTTCCTCTGAGAAAGCTTACAGAACTTATCTGCCCCCTGTGGAATAAAGCCAGAGGGAACCTGCCCCACAGCACTGACATTGCATAGCTCTATAGTTCCTCTCTGGCTCCAGTAAATTGCCTGGTATCTGAGAAGACAGTGTGTGGCCCATCGAGTTAAGAAAGTTGGGCTGCTGCTTAAATCTAACCTTCCCTCTTAATTTTTTTCCTTCTGGGTATCTGATCAATGAAAGCGGGACTGACATGACAAAATCCATTCTTAATATCCAGAGCTACATGTGAGCTATTATGGATTTCATAATAGCTGTCTGTCATGCTGCCTACACAATTTATTATCAAGTCAACAGCTTTCAAAACATTCCATATCACAGGAAGAACAGAATCTGTTTTTGTAATCATCGTGCTGCTTTTAATTGAAACTGAGACCCTTAGTATTATTAATGATCCCCCTTTACTTCATGCTGGATTAGAGATATTGGTTATATCTCTGGACTTTGGCTAGATCCTACATAGACTACCAAAAATGTGAGTTGATTTGTAGTATTGCAGCACTCAGCTAAACAGTACATACTCCATACAAACTTTTTCAGTGGACAATTAAATCATGTATACCTGGGAAACTATCATGTTAAAGGACCTCAGGGAGTTTCAAGAGACCATACGTGAGTTAAATGTGATCTCAAATAATGCAGGAAAGTACGGAGTAAAACCAAAACCAAACAGTCCCACAATTTTACCCATAATTAGGCTTATGAATCTAACTAAAACCATAGAATCATAGAAT